>JBAMHX010000023.1:2226855-2254933 GCA_037177515.1 Pseudomugil tenellus | reverse complement strand
TATGTATATGTATGTATATGTATGTATATGTATAAATGTATGTTCTTCTACTGTAGCGGACACTCGAGAAGGAGGTGAGGCAATGTCAAGCCTTGGTTATCTGGACTGATTGTGATAGAGAAGGAGAAAACATCGGGTTTGAGATTATTGATGTTTGCAAAGCAGGTATGTGGAATGTAGGAATGTGTTGTTATTGATTATTTTGTAGAGTTAAATGCTTCTAAAAATGATTTAGTGGCTTCTGTGTAACATCATTGAATAACAGACTGTAGTTTTCTTGTAGTAATTTCAATTTTCGTATGCGTGCTTTTTAGTGAAACCCAATTTGCAAGTCTTCCGGGCAAAGTTTTCTGAGATCACCCCTGCCTCAATTCGGAGAGCATGTGAGACTCTGACTGAACCTAACGCTAATATCAGTGATGCTGTAGATGTCCGCCAGGAGCTGGATTTACGGATAGGTGAGGCGACACTTGTCGAGAAAACCAGAAGAGATTCTTTTAACATTAAAGAAAGACTCAGTGAGAAAAAGTGTAGCATAACATAAATGGCTCTGTGTGTAAAATTTCTGATTCATCTTTCTTTCTGTTGCGTTCTCCAGGAGCATCTTTTACTCGATTCCAGACACTTCGTCTGCAGAAGATCTTCCCAGAGTCCCTGGCCAATCAGCTTATCTCCTACGGCAGCTGTCAGTTTCCCACTCTGGGCTTTGTGGTGGAACGCTTCAAAGCCATTCAAGCTTTTATTCCTGAGACTTTCTACAAGATCAAAGGTAAAAACTCATCCCTGACTGGACATAAAAATTCTGGCTGTGATGGAATTACTCAGGTTTCGCATATCTGTCTCAGTGCTTCACAAGGTGGAAGAGGATACTGTGGAGTTCACCTGGAAAAGAAACCGTCTCTTTAATCACACTGCTTGCCTGGTGCTCTACCAGATCTGCATGGAGGTATGTGCATGTTTGAAACCGTGATATCTAGGCTTCATTGTGCGCTCTGTTGCGATGTTATTGTACATTTTTAAATATGTAAAATGTCTGTATCTTCTGCTTTTATTACATATTAGATACAAAATTAATTTCCTCCCTTTTATATTTATCTGTGTGGGGTTTTTTTTAGATTTTATGAAGACTGGTTGTGTCAATGCTTTTTATATATTTTTTTGCTTTCATCTCCTGTTTGTTATCCAACTTTAGCATCTTTTAAATCTCTTGTGGCCTCATGTACTTACGATTTAAAAGAGATGTCATATCATCTGAATCAAAGACAGTCATGGGAATAAAAACAAATATTTCTTGCCAGTGATGCTGACAAGCCCTGCAATTATCACTTAGCTAGTTCTCACAGTTTCCCACAGAGTGAGATGTGAGTGTTAGGAATCAGACGCAGGTCACCAAGCCAGGACTCACAAATCTGCACTTATGTCTTAATGTAATTATTGAGCTTGTCAGAAAAATAAAGATAGTTAAAATGGTTTGATGTGCATTGTCCCTATTTAACATTTAATTATATGTGATATTTATTGAGGATGGGGCTTGTAAAGCAACCCTGTGGAATAAAAAAATCTTCTCCCAGTAACACATGATCTGTCAACAGAGTAGGTCAACATTATGCATGTAGCTGCAGCCACCCTGATGAAGAGTTGAGTGTGTCTTTGATAAATCTGCAAACACACCACAAATCTCAAATCCACCGTGCTTCTTGAAGTTTTGGTTTGTTGGATTCTCAGTTAAACTGGGAGTAATCTTTTAAAAGCTTTACTTTTCCATTCTGCATTTTTAGATAAAGTTACCCACCTGAAAAAGACGGCATATTTACAGCCATGCTGCAATACCTCTGCTGGGTGAGACTACATGTTCTTTCACAGTGAGAGTTTTATTTATGTAATTCATAGTATTTATTTAATATGAACTAAAATAATGTGAAAGTAGTGATGGCATCTAGAAGCTTTGCAGCTAGAGCTACTTTTTGTTTCACAACAAACAAAAACGTATTCAAATACAGAGGCAGGGTGTAAAAAAACAAACAAAGCAATTACGTCTAAAACCTTTCCATTCCAAGGTAACCACAACCAGGTTTTGCTAATCATATACATTGATTGATAAATCATCAGCATTGCACATCTATACTGCAGCTCTGGAGCATCCTAGTGTATCTTAACAAATGTCAAGGAGGAAAGACATTAGCAGCGTCAGGGAAGCAGCTGTTGCTGCTCAGCACTCTTTCGGGTACAACAATCATAAATCAAAGGTGCAGTAGATGAGATAGGACTCAAATGCATGATTCACAGGTGGACATAGATGATTTAATAAAACAAAAGACACAACTTTAGAATACTGGAGGACTAAGTAACATATCGGCTAAGATAACACAACTGAGAAACAACAAAGCTAGCACAATACATTGACAAGGACGAGGAAAACGTTAAGCATAAATACATAGGAACTAATAAAAAAATGAGAAGCAGAGGTGACGATTACAGACCGGAATCAGGGAAATACACAAAATAAAACGGGAAAAAGACAGACAGTCTAAGACTACAAAGACCAGAAAATAAAAAGGCAGCATTAGAAAAAGAACTGAATATATGGTTATTACCAAGGTAACACAATGTAGAGGCCGTCATTCTACAATCTAAAAATTATTCCCAAAACATTTAGGAGTGGGAGTCCCAGCAGCTTCAACCCAAAGTCAGAACATAAAATGCGGAGAGACTTTTCAAAACCCACAAGAGCTGCGTCTCCGACTCTACAGGCTTTACTTAACTAAAGCTATGAAATAGCAACTTAAACACCTCACACTAGCTGTCAAGCACGGGGTGGAAGCTGATGATTCGGGCTGGTTTGGCACCACCGGAACTGGACACCATTAACTCCTCTGTGTAACAAAGTATCATAATCTCAAACTTGAGGTCATCTGTTTGATTGGATCATGCAACAGAATTAATTTGTGTTTCTTTCTGTCCGTGAGGATGTGTAAATGTAACTGTTTTTGCAGTAAAAGTCCTGAACTTTTGAGTGTGATTTTAAAATAAGTGATTTTAAAGCCACTTATTAAAGGATAGTATAACTTTATTCATTTTCAGGATCCCATGGCAACAGTCACCTCAGTAACCAGCAAACCTAAGAGCAAATGGAGACCTCTGCCTTTAGACACTGTGGTAAGAAAATAACACCTAATACATTCTACATCATCAAGCAGGTGTTAGAGAATGAAGGAGATGCAGATGAATTTTTAGCACGGTAGAACATGCTGCTATGAAATGTCCCAAAATGTCCTCTATATTTATCCGACATACAGGAACTGGAGAAACTGGCTTCTCGGAAGCTCAGAATAAATGCCAAAGAGACCATGAAGATTGCTGAAAAACTTTATACTCAAGGGTGAGTGTGGACGTGCATATAGCTTCAGGATCTGGGCTTATGCGAAATGTCCCGTCTCTTGGTTGTTAAAGGGCTTCAAGGTTTTTCTACTTTTTTGTAAATGAAAACATCATCTGACGTTGCAGTAGTTTGATGTGTGAGTGGACCACTCGGCATATTTTCATTGTGTCCTTTCATTGTTTGCACACGGATAAGGTGACTGGATGTTTCTTACCTTTTCTTTTATTCTGCTCAGGTTCATCAGCTACCCCCGCACGGAGACAAACATTTTTCCTGCGAACCTGGCCCTCGGGCCCCTGGTAGAGCAGCAGACTCAGAGCCCAGTGTGGGGGACGTTTGCCCAGCGGGTGATCGAGCAACCGGGGGGTCCCAACCCGCGGCAAGGCAAGAACTCGGACCAAGCCCACCCTCCCATACACCCCACCAAGTACACTAACACACTGCAGGTAGGATTGCAAAGCTGCCTGATTTAAGTGTTTATATATGTATTCTTGTTTTTTTTTTTACCCTTTTTGTGGTAAAAATGTATTTAGTTTAACATCTTAACCCACCATTGACTAGTGTTTGTTGTCTAAAATAATTGTGTTATACATTTTCCAGTGCTGATGTGTAATATTTGTAAATGATAATAAGTGTTTTTGTGCTTCTTAAAATGCATTGTGCCAAAATGTGCTGTCTAAATTAGCCCTGCCTTTGTAGCAGGGCTCCTGAACCACCAGAAGTCTTTTAAAAGTTCAGGATGCTTTCAGAGCTTCACAAAACTACTTTATTCTTCTATGCAGCTTTTAAATTAAATAAGCTTCAAAGTACCATCATTCTATAACACATTTATGAGCTGCTCAGTTGTCAATGTTTGTTCTGTTATATTAAACCTCATTTGTACATTTTACATGATATAAAAGTTTAACAACTAACTTTAACAGGTTTTTACACTTGGGGACCCCCTAACGAAGCCTAATTCAGTCTTTTTCTTTTCCTTCCTTCCTCTTATAATGTCATCTTGGTTTCTCTATGCTGACTCAGACTCAGTGCGAGTTCAAAACAGCCAGCGTGTTGATTTCTATGCTGCAGTGTGACCCTGGGGTGTGAAAGAAATAGAGCTGTCATGTGATGTTACCCGCCAAAATGCATAACACGTTTTGAAGTGGCGTTTCTCAGCCTCAAAAAGCTGAAGGGCAGAGATGTCCAGTTTCGATCCTCAAGGGCAATAATCCTACAGGTTTTGGGTGATATCTGATATTAATATTGTTGTCATGGCCAATAATTACCGATAGCAATACACACATGTATGTGTATATATATCTCATTTGCAGCTTTCTGCTATTGTTTGTGAACTTCTTGATGGTAGTTTTTCAGATGACATAAAATTGGTTTTGGATGCAACATCTTCTTTGCATTACTTCAACTTTCCAAGTATTACATACTGCTTTTCAAGTATCTTTCGCTCTGAGACAAATTACATGAAATTGCTTCTCCACTTCAGTTAAAGCCCAATGCTGTGTTGCATCACTGTCACATGACCTTACAAATACAGCATACAACTCCTGACACACGCAAAAATAGCCTGAAATGAAATAAATATCGGTTGTTAATATCGCTCCAGTTATACTTATTGGACAAATATAATATTAAAAAATAGACAAATGTCCAAATAGTACATCCACAGTTTTTCTGCTCCAATAAACCTCACTCAATTATTAGTCACTGTGCAGAACTTCATAGGTTGTTGGATCATTTTCATTGTCAGGTATGTTGGAGCAGAGAAACAGTGTTTTTTATCAAAACACATCTGAAGCATAAAGTTTAAGGTTGGAAGTTAATGTATTGCATTTCCTAAGAAAGAAGAGACTTTAAAAGTGTTTTTAAACATATGGAGGAGAGGACATTAGTAGTTACCCAAAGATCATGCATACATTTCATTTTTATCGAATCATTTATTTGCAAGATGATTAAGATTAAATAAACTTTTGTTGGGAGATAGCAAAAGATTTCTATCACCTGATCTATTTATAGCACTGCATGCACTTTCATGGACTTCTGATGAGTGGGTACGGAGCGAAATGTAATGATTCGTCTCCATGTCTTTCAGGGTAATGAAGAGCGTGTATATGAGTTCATTGTTCGGCACTTCCTGGCTTGTGTATCCCAGGATGCAGTGGGGCAGGAGACGGTGGTCGACATAGACATCGCTGAGGAAAAGTTTTCCACCTCTGGACTCATGATAATTGCAAGGAATTATCTCGATGTTTACCCGTATGACAGGTGGAGCACAAAGGTTATTCAAATGATTTTTTTTTTATTAATAGATAAGTGTAAATAATTGCCAGTTTCAGCTAAAGGCAGAACAAATGAAACACTAATGGAATCTGCTTTTTAAATGCGTCCTGCCCAATGAGATGTTTTTGTGGTATTTTGTGTCTGTTGTAGGTGATCCCCGTGTATGACCATGGCTCCCAGTTCCAGCCCTCTGCTATAGAAATGGTAGACGGGCAGACAAGTCCACCGCAGCTGCTTACGGAAGCCGACCTCATATCTCTGATGGAGAAGCATGGCATTGGTATGTCTGTATGATATTAAACTCATTTTAGTTCGCTTTTTATGACAGTGGGTTGACTGGAAAGGGGAACAGGAACACGCATTTCCTATTGCTGCTTGTCCTAAATATTTGTGTTGCTAGTATTTGG
The DNA here is from genome assembly GCA_037177515.1 of Pseudomugil tenellus. Classification (NCBI taxonomy): domain Eukaryota; kingdom Metazoa; phylum Chordata; class Actinopteri; order Atheriniformes; family Pseudomugilidae; genus Pseudomugil; species Pseudomugil tenellus. Next base: position 2,248,870 of record JBAMHX010000023.1, on the reverse strand, counting down.
TCCTTTAAGACCACGTTTTGTGTATCCATTCAGCTATTTTTTCCATCCCCCTTCATTTAATTCAGTATTATAATCCCAGCTCTCATTAGAGAAGAGGACTCTGGACAGGTTTATAGTTCATTTCTTAATTTGCTCGAGTTGTTTTCACTTCTTAGTAGTTATCAGGACATTGGACGCTTTCCTCTTCCGTACTCATTTGGTGAATAAAATTCTCTGATATCATATTGAGATCGACAATTGGTCATTTAAAAATGGTCTCAGCTGTCAGCAGCAGCAGTCCATAAAAACTGATTTATCAGGAGAAATTCAAAAAGTAGAAACAGAACACGAAGGTACAAACTAAACCAACCACTATGACACATCCTGCTGTACATATGAGCTGGGTTCTGTAGGTGGACTGCAGGTTTGCAAGAGGGACCATGTATGTGCACACAGAAAAAAGTCATTTTCCTGTTTTTCCTTGTTTCTTCTTTGATGAAAAGCAAATAAACAGTTGCCTTAAGTTAACCTGTATGTAAAATGTATTGTTTTGTGTCATGTAAGCTACGCTGTTCAGCGATATGATATGTCACAGGCACAGACGCTACTCACGCAGACCACATTGAGACTATTAAGAGCCGCATGTATGTGGGTTTAACCGGAGACCAGAGGTTTCTCCCCGGAGAGCTTGGCATGGGACTAGTGGAGGGTAAGTGGACACCTCCCCCTATGCCACATTATGCCATATAAACCCTCAGTTGTGTGATGTATCTGAGTGCATGTGTGTATTTATCTGTTAAGGTTATAACTCCATGGGTTACGAGATGTCAAAACCAAACCTTCGTGCTGAGCTGGAAGCAGACCTGAAGCTGGTGTCAGAGGGCAGGAAGGACAAACAGAGTGTTCTTCAGCACTACATCCAGAAATACAAAACCGTTTTCACTGAATCTGTGAGGAAGGCAAAGAAGTTAGTTTCCTTCTCCTCATTTATTTGTTTATATATTTATCCGATGCTCCATGTTGGTGCAAATAAAAAATAATCAAATAAATAAATACCAGAAATACCAAAACCAAATAAATAATCCCTGTGGATTCAGCTACTCGTCTCTCTAACCACTGTATCTTGTTTTCTGCTTTTGCTTCAGGTTAGATGAAGCCCTCACGCCGTATTTGGGAGCTGCTCTGGAGATGACTGAAGCAGAGCACCAGGAGATGGAGATCCCACTGCCGGTCAGGAAGTGTCCTAACTGTGGTCGAGACATGGTGCTGAAGAAGAAGAGGGAGGGAAACAGGTGAGAATAGACAAAGAGTATGAGTAGCTGTAAAAATGCATCAGTTTACATTAATGCATCCAGTCAGTGATCAACAATGCTTATAGCATCAATCGAAGAGTGAGCTGTGTAACTGCAGGAAAGACAGATTATATTACTTTAGTTGTTATAGTTCTACAAATAAATAAAAAATAAAAATAAAGGAAATGTTTTGCATAAATTTTGGTTGATTGATTTTGTAAAACAATTTATTGGAAATAAATCTTATTCTGTTGAAAAGTCTGTTTATTTCCATTGTAAATTACATCACGTTAATCATAATTTACAGCGTCTGTTTTTGTCTAAATAGCATTTTATTTTTAATTTAAATGTCTAATCTCAGGAACGGACTTCTCATATTTTAGTTGCTTTTAGTGTTTTGGCATAAATGAGAGTGGTGGTCTTATATCAGCATGTGATATTACCCCATATTGATCACCGGCTCTGGAATCAAATTAGATTAAATTGGTTTTATGGCAGGATACTGGAAAATATTAAATCATTTAAGGTCAGTTAACATAATTTTGACATGATTAATTTGATATGAGGTCTTATTGTGATCAAGCTTGCGCTGAACACTCCAAGCTAACACCAAACTAACCCACATATTTGTCTTCTTGCTCTAAAAACACTTTGTGCAGTTGCTTTATTTTATAAACTCCTTCACAAAGCAGTGTTCAGAGATGCTGTACCTCTTTCTCCTTTTAGCTCAGATAGTCCTCTTTAGTTTCCTGGTAGAAAAACTCAGCAGCAAGTAAAGTAGTTGTCAGTTTTTAGACATGTTTTATTTGTGATGAAAGTTTATGGTCTGTGCAGCTCTTTGTCTTAACTTTCCTAACAGATCTGAAGTGTACAATGCAACCTTCAGAATATTTACTTCAAGCTGATCATTTATATATTTTATAAATATATGGCTTGATTTAGAAGTTTGTCTTGCATACATGAAAGTTATCAAATCTGTTTGGTACTTTTTTATTTGACTTGAATTAGTGTAGGCATAGCCCTCAATTAGATATGATCTGTTTTTTTATTCCTGATTCACCTTCTTTGCCTGCAGTAAATACCTGTCTTGTACGGGCTATCCAGCCTGTAAGACAGCCGTGTGGTTCCCTGACATGGTGCTGGAGGTCAGCAGGGATGAAAGCACATGTCCCACATGTCAGCCAAGCCCCATTCACATGTAAGTTGTTTTTTTTTCCTTTGGTCCTCTTCAAAAGCCTTACACGGCATTAAGACATTTTTTAAGTCAAGAAGTAAACTTTTTTCGTTTATTTATTTATTTTATTTAAGGGCAACCCAAGCAGAAAAAAATAGGTACAGTTACCGTATACAGTACTGTCTATAATAATTACAGACTCCTCGCATAGTGAGTATGAGCTGCTTCGTTCTGGTAGGAGGGTTAGAGTTCCTCACTGCAAACTTAATAGATGTAAGAATTAATTTGTGCTGATGTCCATAAAACTGCTGAATATGAAGAAATAATTAGGATTTTGATACAAAATTAGATTAGAGCAGCATCCATATTGGAGCATTGTGTGTGTCTATGTTTTTATGTGTGTGTGTATCATGTTATTGTTTATTGTTTGTAACTGTGGCATGGGTGTATGGCCCACAAACTTTCCACTTGTGGGACAATAAGGTTTATCTTATCTTAGTATACATATGATTTTACAGATCTTATAATAACATAGATTTACATCACATGAGTAAAGGGGAAAAAAGACAAATGCAAAACTGAACAAAAAGAAAGAGAAATAGGGGCATGTATTACAAAAAGTCATTGAAGATTGTAATTACAAAGTGGATGACTTAATAATGAAAATTTTCTATAAAAGAGATTAGTTTCGCGGCATTCTTCGTCTTGACCTGAGTAAGCGATTTGTAGAATAGTTTGAATTCATTCCTCCAGTGTACAAAATACATTTAAAAAAAATACATTTATGTATATAGTATTTGGCTAATAAATTTATATTATTGATATAATAATTAACAATATTTTCAGTAGTAAAAGTGCAGAATTTTACTTATTTGATAGATTAGTTGTTGAATAGTTGGATTAGTCATCAGTATTCCCTGAGAACAGCCAAAAGGTCTGCACTGAACCACAAGCAAAGACATCCAATCCTTCACCACGTTCCTGCAGAACACACAACCATCTACATCCAACTTAAATCTATGTTTTAACAAATCATTAGTAAGATCATTTTTTATCATTTTGAAATTAGTTTCTTTTGTTTTGGGAGGTAGGGGGAAAGTCAAATAGTTACATCTGATCATTTTAATTTTATCCTATAATCTCTTTTAAGTAGGCTATTTGCATAATAGTATAAAGGAATTAAAAGTAAAAATGTATGGTAAAGTATGAAATAATGACAGTTGTTAATAATGCCTTTGCAGCCGCCAGTGAGTCAAATTTTTAGATTATTGATCAGTGTCTGTTATTTTTTATTTCACTGAATTGAAATGGTTTTATGATAAAGATGTGTTGATGAGGATGGAATTAAACCTGATTGGTTTTCACAAAAAATACACTAAGAATTGTGTTGTGTGCAAACATTTGGATGACCTCACTGTTAATTTGTCAAACAAAACTCAATATCTACTTGAAATGCTGATGTTGGAAACTGGATTTAAAATAACAGAGAATCTAATCAAACCAGTTTATTTATAAGCATCAACAAGCATCAACCAAAGTGCAGCAAAAGTAATCTGGGTTAAATAAGAGTAAGAAAATTATCACACAAGCTAATTGATACATAGAAAATAACTAAAGTGAAAATATCTACTGATTAAGTTTAATATAAATGCCAAATATTAAAATGTTTTCAGACAGTTTGTAGATTTCAAGAGTGTGGGGGGTTGAATATGAATGGTGCTGTAAGACTGGTATAACTCCAGTGTAAGTCTAATCCCTGATCTGTATTTTAGTAATATCTCTGCTTAACAGAAACTAGAAAACACAAACTCTTTTATTGACTTGTTAAACAAGCAGGAAGATTTTAAGATCAATCCCAAAATGAATTAGTAGCCAAAACGATGGACGCGTGGCCTCAGCGGTCAGTCATTGAGCTGCAGCGTTTTGGAGAAGTTTCAAACGAGATAGCAGAGATGGATCAATACAACATTACAGGAGTCAAACCTCAGGTGGAAATTACCTTCTCATATTTAGTAATGAAGAGGAAGGCCTTAGCTTTATCAAAATTACTCTGACTATAGTTTGTTTATTCCTCGTAAAGTTTTCTTTTGTTTGTTTTTTGCTTTCCTAAAAAATTTGAAAACTTCTTGTTTATGTTTTTTTTCTTCAGGTCAGAAAATGTAATGTCATTGCGACATTATATCATAAGACTGGACAGAATGATACATTCATTGATTTTCCGCTGATCTAAACAAGCCCTATGCTGTCGGAAGCAACGACTAGGGGTATATTCCTGAACGCCCCCAATCCTCCTATTGCCCAGTCCTCGAATAGAAACAATACAATAATGTAAAGATGCACATGTTCAGTCACAAAGCTCCACCTGGTGTTAAACTTTGAACCAGCCCGGTATGGCATTGGGACAGGATCCATCCTGAGGTCATGACCTTTTATTTGCACTTGACTTGAGGTCATTGAGACAAAGAATTCCAGAGATATAGTCAAAAATATTATTTTTACGTGCATAAAGCGCCACCTGGTGGGGAAACCATGAACTCAGAAATCCTGAAATTTGATACAGATCGTCCCCTTGGCGACCTAAACTGGTATACCGAGTATCAACATCCAATTGTGAAAACCGTTGGAGTTATCGCAGCCACACGAAGGATACCTGGCAGCGGCAGTCGTGATGAAACCATTATAACCCCAACACCCCGCTTCCGGAGATATAATTACAAATTAATTTATAGATGATATATTTTTTAAAAAAATAACTGTATGAATGTGTTGGTTAGTAATGTTCCATGTAGTACGTAACGATACCATGCGATACCGCGTACTTTCAAATGCAGCGGTTTGATCATTAAAGCAAATGTGTCAAACAAAGGACATGGTGCTCTCACAAAGAAAAATATGGACGCAAAAACACCCTGCCTGATGCATCATCATTAAAGGCAACACTAAGGCCTAAAAGGACTAAAACAGTAAAATAAAAAATAAAGAAATAAGCATTTTAAAAGATCTGAAGACGTGCTGTTTCTGTTATCTGACGCCTGACTGGAACGTTTCAATGACCCATTTCTGTCCAGGAAAGTCTGGAGCTGAAAACAACACTGTAAAAAAATCTTTTCACAGAAAAATCAGCTTAGATATTTTCCTAAAATTGGAAATGTAAGCAACCATTTCTACTTGTTAATCAAGGATTGAAAAGAGGATGCTGATTAGGCATAAATATCTATGAGTTTAGTGGAAGAGAAAAAATAATTTCTAACGCTGGGTATCAGCGCTAATCTCCTGAATAGATTAATCACAACCTAATTCCATTCGGTTTCATTTCTACTACTTACAATTAGACTCATTCACAAATATTTATATAGTAACACCTGTTATTCTTAACTCTTAGACATTCTCAGATAACAGATTTTATTTAATAGAAAGCACATTGACTGTAATAATGTGATCCAACGCATCTACGTCACCGCTCGCATACAATATTCAATAGATTGTTGTTTACCTGTACCACTCCATATTTGGATATATGCATGATGACATCACTTCCTGTTATTTTCAAAACATAATTTTAGCTTTTGTTTTTTTCTCTCTTTAGCAAAGCCAGGAGTACAAAATGTTACACTATGGTGCATCATAGTGCATTAGAGCAATTCAGAGGGTTGACATAATAAAGGAGAAATTCATTCAGTTTTACTCTGCCACCTTTGATATGTGGTCAAGTTAAAACATGAACCCTTAAATGAGCATACACTACCGGACTCTGAACTCCAAATGTTTAAAGACCAGATATGTTCCAGAAAACCACACTGCGGAAACCCTGGAAGATCATAAACTGGTCTGCACATCAAGCTAAATGTTCTTTAGAAATTAATTATTATTTGAAAGGGTGTACTTAGTATTATTACGGCATTATTATTATATAATTGAAACCAGTCTAAGAATGACATTAATTGCAATATTATCATATATCATATATTATCATTTATCACAATAATTTCTGAGACAATCGCACAGTAAAATTTGTCAGCGTGACAGGGTTAGCTCTAACACAGAAACATTTTAGTCACCTGAGGAACAAAGAGGACTAAAAAACATCATCCAGTTATTTAAACTGGCTTTTTGGATGGTTGCATGTCTATCAAACTCAACTGTCATTTGTCCCTCCCCACTCAGCCCCTCAGGGATGAGTATTGTATGTTTCTGTGCTTTTTTGTTTCTGGCGGAAGTCTGTAGAAAGGGGTTTGGAATTTTTAATGATATATTTTCTAAATGTAACTTCCTTGAACCGTTTTTCCAGGAACTCCTACTCAACATTAAAGTTTCTGATAGCTTTCCAGCCTTTCCAATTTCATCCCGATGTCCAGTAATAAAGTTATTTTCAGCGTGATTTTTAAAAATCTGAATTCAGCGTAAACCAGATAAAAGGACCTGTTTTGTTTTTTTTTTTTTTTTTTTTTTTTTTTTTTCATGGAACTGACACAGACGACCTTTATGTTGGGTAAATATGCAAAGAGCTCGTTGAGCATTGCTAAATCACTTGAGAGCTGAGTCACTGTTTTTACTGGAACAGGAAACTGAACAAAAAGCAATCAGTCAATTATAGTTACTTAAATTTGAATTTGAATCTATTACTTCAATTCAAATCTTTTTTTAGTGGATTAGTTATATTTGAATAAAAAGTTTTAGGTTTGTTTGTTTTTTTTTTACACTGAGTTAATCACCTTTTTTGTAGAACTTTACTGCTTCATGAGTTCAAGCAGAAGAGACGGCATTATTAATATGCCTTTAAAACACTTTACAGCTTCACTGAAGAGAACATTGTTTACTTGGAAATGCAACAAGGTGATGTCTTAGAAAAGAGATGGGAAAGTTTACCTAAACTCAGAAAATAAGTTTTGTAACTTGAGCAGGAAACAGTTTACTCTGGATATACTACAGGCATACTTTGTTTTCTCAGCGCTGTTCATTCTTGCACAGCTAAACGTATATCAACTGGATTAAAAAGTATTCTTCCGTTTAAAGGTCTCTTTGGTGCTGTGCGCTTTCAATGCGTCATTTTTCACCCTCAGCTATGCAAACACCAACAAACCTGAGGACACTGCGGCTCTCAGTGGCCTAGCTGATAGAAGAAATTTGTCTAAATTCTTGTTTACACAAGTAGGCGGTAACCCCTTGAGCAGTAGCCTCAGCTCAGTCCAAATATAGGGCATGCTCACTAGCAATGAGCCAAAGAGCTCCACACCAGCTTTTGTTACCATAGCAACCAATCTGGTACAGCGCATAAAATTGAGCTCCAGCAGTTATTCTAAAACAATATTTTTTAAAAAAATCACCTAGCAGCTTTCAGCTTGTTGGATAACTTAAACAGCAGATGAGTGAGGGAGGAATCTGTTGCTTTCTGTTCCCCACTGGTCACCATGGCAACATGATGTATTCAGGGAATAAAAATATGTACTTAATTATTTGCCAAAAGGGAATGAAAATATATTATATTATATTATATTATATTATATTATATTATATTATATTATATTATATTATAATATAATATAATATAATATAATATAATATAATATAATATAATATAATATAATATATTTTCATTCCCTTTTGGCAAATAATTAAGTACATATTTTTATTCCCTGAATACATCATGTTGCCATGGTGACCAGTGGGGAACAGAAAGCAACAGATTCCTCCCTCACTCATCTGCTGTTTAAGTTATCCAACAAGCTGAAAGCTGCTAGGTGATTTTTTTAAAAAATATTGTTTTAGAATAACTGCTGGAGCTCAATTTTATGCGCTGTACCAGATTGGTTGCTATGGTAACAAAAGCTGGTGTGGAGCTCTTTGGCTCATTGCTAGTGAGCATGCCCTATATTTGGACTGAGCTGAGGCTACTGCTCAAGGGGTTACCGCCTACTTGTGTAAACAAGAATTTAGACAAATTTCTTCTATCAGCTAGGCCACTGAGAGCCGCAGTGTCCTCAGGTTTGTTGGTGTTTGCATAGCTGAGGGTGAAAAATGACGCATTGAAAGCGCACAGCACCAAAGAGACCTTTAAACGGAAGAATACTTTTTAATCCAGTTGATATACGTTTAGCTGTGCAAGAATGAACAGCGCTGAGAAAACAAAGTATGCCTGTAGTATATCCAGAGTAAACTGTTTCCTGCTCAAGTTACAAAACTTATTTTCTGAGTTTAGGTAAACTTTCCCATCTCTTTTCTAAGACATCACCTTGTTGCATTTCCAAGTAAACAATGTTCTCTTCAGTGAAGCTGTAAAGTGTTTTAAAGGCATATTAATAATGCCGTCTCTTCTGCTTGAACTCATGAAGCAGTAAAGTTCTACAAAAAAGGTGATTAACTCAGTGTAAAAAAAAAACAAACAAACCTAAAACTTTTTATTCAAATATAACTAATCCACTAAAAAAAGATTTGAATTGAAGTAATAGATTCAAATTCAAATTTAAGTAACTATAATTGACTGATTGCTTTTTGTTCAGTTTCCTGTTCCAGTAAAAACAGTGACTCAGCTCTCAAGTGATTTAGCAATGCTCAACGAGCTCTTTGCATATTTACCCAACATAAAGGTCGTCTGTGTCAGTTCCATGAAAAAAAAAAAAAAAAAAAAAAAAAAAAAACAAAACAGGTCCTTTTATCTGGTTTACGCTGAATTCAGATTTTTAAAAATCACGCTGAAAATAACTTTATTACTGGACATCGGGATGAAATTGGAAAGGCTGGAAAGCTATCAGAAACTTTAATGTTGAGTAGGAGTTCCTGGAAAAACGGTTCAAGGAAGTTACATTTAGAAAATATATCATTAAAAATTCCAAACCCCTTTCTACAGACTTCCGCCAGAAACAAAAAAGCACAGAAACATACAATACTCATCCCTGAGGGGCTGAGTGGGGAGGGACAAATGACAGTTGAGTTTGATAGACATGCAACCATCCAAAAAGCCAGTTTAAATAACTGGATGATGTTTTTTAGTCCTCTTTGTTCCTCAGGTGACTAAAATGTTTCTGTGTTAGAGCTAACCCTGTCACGCTGACAAATTTTACTGTGCGATTGTCTCAGAAATTATTGTGATAAATGATAATATATGATATATGATAATATTGCAATTAATGTCATTCTTAGACTGGTTTCAATTATATAATAATAATGCCGTAATAATACTAAGTACACCCTTTCAAATAATAATTAATTTCTAAAGAACATTTAGCTTGATGTGCAGACCAGTTTATGATCTTCCAGGGTTTCCGCAGTGTGGTTTTCTGGAACATATCTGGTCTTTAAACATTTGGAGTTCAGAGTCCGGTAGTGTATGCTCATTTAAGGGTTCATGTTTTAACTTGACCACATATCAAAGGTGGCAGAGTAAAACTGAATGAATTTCTCCTTTATTATGTCAACCCTCTGAATTGCTCTAATGCACTATGATGCACCATAGTGTAACATTTTGTACTCCTGGCTTTGCTAAAGAGAGAAAAAAACAAAAGCTAAAATTATGTTTTGAAAATAACAGGAAGTGATGTCATCATGCATATATCCAAATATGGAGTGGTACAGGTAAACAACAATCTATTGAATATTGTATGCGAGCGGTGACGTAGATGCGTTGGATCACATTATTACAGTCAATGTGCTTTCTATTAAATAAAATCTGTTATCTGAGAATGTCTAAGAGTTAAGAATAACAGGTGTTACTATATAAATATTTGTGAATGAGTCTAATTGTAAGTAGTAGAAATGAAACCGAATGGAATTAGGTTGTGATTAATCTATTCAGGAGATTAGCGCTGATACCCAGCGTTAGAAATTATTTTTTCTCTTCCACTAAACTCATAGATATTTATGCCTAATCAGCATCCTCTTTTCAATCCTTGATTAACAAGTAGAAATGGTTGCTTACATTTCCAATTTTAGGAAAATATCTAAGCTGATTTTTCTGTGAAAAGATTTTTTTACAGTGTTGTTTTCAGCTCCAGACTTTCCTGGACAGAAATGGGTCATTGAAACGTTCCAGTCAGGCGTCAGATAACAGAAACAGCACGTCTTCAGATCTTTTAAAATGCTTATTTCTTTATTTTTTATTTTACTGTTTTAGTCCTTTTAGGCCTTAGTGTTGCCTTTAATGATGATGCATCAGGCAGGGTGTTTTTGCGTCCATATTTTTCTTTGTGAGAGCACCATGTCCTTTGTTTGACACATTTGCTTTAATGATCAAACCGCTGCATTTGAAAGTACGCGGTATCGCATGGTATCGTTACGTACTACATGGAACATTACTAACCAACACATTCATACAGTTATTTTTTTAAAAAATATATCATCTATAAATTAATTTGTAATTATATCTCCGGAAGCGGGGTGTTGGGGTTATAATGGTTTCATCACGACTGCCGCTGCCAGGTATCCTTCGTGTGGCTGCGATAACTCCAACGGTTTTCACAATTGGATGTTGATACTCGGTATACCAGTTTAGGTCGCCAAGGGGACGATCTGTATCAAATTTCAGGATTTCTGAGTTCATGGTTTCCCCACCAGGTGGCGCTTTATGCACGTAAAAATAATATTTTTGACTATATCTCTGGAATTCTTTGTCTCAATGACCTCAAGTCAAGTGCAAATAAAAGGTCATGACCTCAGGATGGATCCTGTCCCAATGCCATACCGGGCTGGTTCAAAGTTTAACACCAGGTGGAGCTTTGTGACTGAACATGTGCATCTTTACATTATTGTATTGTTTCTATTCGAGGACTGGGCAATAGGAGGATTGGGGGCGTTCAGGAATATACCCCTAGTCGTTGCTTCCGACAGCATAGGGCTTGTTTAGATCAGCGGAAAATCAATGAATGTATCATTCTGTCCAGTCTTATGATATAATGTCGCAATGACATTACATTTTCTGACCTGAAGAAAAAAAACATAAACAAGAAGTTTTCAAATTTTTTAGGAAAGCAAAAAACAAACAAAAGAAAACTTTACGAGGAATAAACAAACTATAGTCAGAGTAATTTTGATAAAGCTAAGGCCTTCCTCTTCATTACTAAATATGAGAAGGTAATTTCCACCTGAGGTTTGACTCCTGTAATGTTGTATTGATCCATCTCTGCTATCTCGTTTGAAACTTCTCCAAAACGCTGCAGCTCAATGACTGACCGCTGAGGCCACGCGTCCATCGTTTTGGCTACTAATTCATTTTGGGATTGATCTTAAAATCTTCCTGCTTGTTTAACAAGTCAATAAAAGAGTTTGTGTTTTCTAGTTTCTGTTAAGCAGAGATATTACTAAAATACAGATCAGGGATTAGACTTACACTGGAGTTATACCAGTCTTACAGCACCATTCATATTCAACCCCCCACACTCTTGAAATCTACAAACTGTCTGAAAACATTTTAATATTTGGCATTTATATTAAACTTAATCAGTAGATATTTTCACTTTAGTTATTTTCTATGTATCAATTAGCTTGTGTGATAATTTTCTTACTCTTATTTAACCCAGATTACTTTTGCTGCACTTTGGTTGATGCTTGTTGATGCTTATAAATAAACTGGTTTGATTAGATTCTCTGTTATTTTAAATCCAGTTTCCAACATCAGCATTTCAAGTAGATATTGAGTTTTGTTTGACAAATTAACAGTGAGGTCATCCAAATGTTTGCACACAACACAATTCTTAGTGTATTTTTTGTGAAAACCAATCAGGTTTAATTCCATCCTCATCAACACATCTTTATCATAAAACCATTTCAATTCAGTGAAATAAAAAATAACAGACACTGATCAATAATCTAAAAATTTGACTCACTGGCGGCTGCAAAGGCATTATTAACAACTGTCATTATTTCATACTTTACCATACATTTTTACTTTTAATTCCTTTATACTATTATGCAAATAGCCTACTTAAAAGAGATTATAGGATAAAATTAAAATGATCAGATGTAACTATTTGACTTTCCCCCTACCTCCCAAAACAAAAGAAACTAATTTCAAAATGATAAAAAATGATCTTACTAATGATTTGTTAAAACATAGATTTAAGTTGGATGTAGATGGTTGTGTGTTCTGCAGGAACGTGGTGAAGGATTGGATGTCTTTGCTTGTGGTTCAGTGCAGACCTTTTGGCTGTTCTCAGGGAATACTGATGACTAATCCAACTATTCAACAACTAATCTATCAAATAAGTAAAATTCTGCACTTTTACTACTGAAAATATTGTTAATTATTATATCAATAATATAAATTTATTAGCCAAATACTATATACATAAATGTATTTTTTTTAAATGTATTTTGTACACTGGAGGAATGAATTCAAACTATTCTACAAATCGCTTACTCAGGTCAAGACGAAGAATGCCGCGAAACTAATCTCTTTTATAGAAAATTTTCATTATTAAGTCATCCACTTTGTAATTACAATCTTCAATGACTTTTTGTAATACATGCCCCTATTTCTCTTTCTTTTTGTTCAGTTTTGCATTTGTCTTTTTTCCCCTTTACTCATGTGATGTAAATCTATGTTATTATAAGATCTGTAAAATCATATGTATACTAAGATAAGATAAACCTTATTGTCCCACAAGTGGAAAGTTTGTGGGCCATACACCCATGCCACAGTTACAAACAATAAACAATAACATGATACACACACACATAAAAACATAGACACACACAATGCTCCAATATGGATGCTGCTCTAATCTAATTTTGTATCAAAATCCTAATTATTTCTTCATATTCAGCAGTTTTATGGACATCAGCACAAATTAATTCTTACATCTATTAAGTTTGCAGTGAGGAACTCTAACCCTCCTACCAGAACGAAGCAGCTCATACTCACTATGCGAGGAGTCTGTAATTATTATAGACAGTACTGTATACGGTAACTGTACCTATTTTTTTCTGCTTGGGTTGCCCTTAAATAAAATAAATAAATAAACGAAAAAAGTTTACTTCTTGACTTAAAAAATGTCTTAATGCCGTGTAAGGCTTTTGAAGAGGACCAAAGGAAAAAAAAACAACTTACATGTGAATGGGGCTTGGCTGACATGTGGGACATGTGCTTTCATCCCTGCTGACCTCCAGCACCATGTCAGGGAACCACACGGCTGTCTTACAGGCTGGATAGCCCGTACAAGACAGGTATTTACTGCAGGCAAAGAAGGTGAATCAGGAATAAAAAAACAGATCATATCTAATTGAGGGCTATGCCTACACTAATTCAAGTCAAATAAAAAAGTACCAAACAGATTTGATAACTTTCATGTATGCAAGACAAACTTCTAAATCAAGCCATATATTTATAAAATATATAAATGATCAGCTTGAAGTAAATATTCTGAAGGTTGCATTGTACACTTCAGATCTGTTAGGAAAGTTAAGACAAAGAGCTGCACAGACCATAAACTTTCATCACAAATAAAACATGTCTAAAAACTGACAACTACTTTACTTGCTGCTGAGTTTTTCTACCAGGAAACTAAAGAGGACTATCTGAGCTAAAAGGAGAAAGAGGTACAGCATCTCTGAACACTGCTTTGTGAAGGAGTTTATAAAATAAAGCAACTGCACAAAGTGTTTTTAGAGCAAGAAGACAAATATGTGGGTTAGTTTGGTGTTAGCTTGGAGTGTTCAGCGCAAGCTTGATCACAATAAGACCTCATATCAAATTAATCATGTCAAAATTATGTTAACTGACCTTAAATGATTTAATATTTTCCAGTATCCTGCCATAAAACCAATTTAATCTAATTTGATTCCAGAGCCGGTGATCAATATGGGGTAATATCACATGCTGATATAAGACCACCACTCTCATTTATGCCAAAACACTAAAAGCAACTAAAATATGAGAAGTCCGTTCCTGAGATTAGACATTTAAATTAAAAATAAAATGCTATTTAGACAAAAACAGACGCTGTAAATTATGATTAACGTGATGTAATTTACAATGGAAATAAACAGACTTTTCAACAGAATAAGATTTATTTCCAATAAATTGTTTTACAAAATCAATCAACCAAAATTTATGCAAAACATTTCCTTTATTTTTATTTTTTATTTATTTGTAGAACTATAACAACTAAAGTAATATAATCTGTCTTTCCTGCAGTTACACAGCTCACTCTTCGATTGATGCTATAAGCATTGTTGATCACTGACTGGATGCATTAATGTAAACTGATGCATTTTTACAGCTACTCATACTCTTTGTCTATTCTCACCTGTTTCCCTCCCTCTTCTTCTTCAGCACCATGTCTCGACCACAGTTAGGACACTTCCTGACCGGCAGTGGGATCTCCATCTCCTGGTGCTCTGCTTCAGTCATCTCCAGAGCAGCTCCCAAATACGGCGTGAGGGCTTCATCTAACCTGAAGCAAAAGCAGAAAACAAGATACAGTGGTTAGAGAGACGAGTAGCTGAATCCACAGGGATTATTTATTTGGTTTTGGTATTTCTGGTATTTATTTATTTGATTATTTTTTATTTGCACCAACATGGAGCATCGGATAAATATATAAACAAATAAATGAGGAGAAGGAAACTAACTTCTTTGCCTTCCTCACAGATTCAGTGAAAACGGTTTTGTATTTCTGGATGTAGTGCTGAAGAACACTCTGTTTGTCCTTCCTGCCCTCTGACACCAGCTTCAGGTCTGCTTCCAGCTCAGCACGAAGGTTTGGTTTTGACATCTCGTAACCCATGGAGTTATAACCTTAACAGATAAATACACACATGCACTCAGATACATCACACAACTGAGGGTTTATATGGCATAATGTGGCATAGGGGGAGGTGTCCACTTACCCTCCACTAGTCCCATGCCAAGCTCTCCGGGGAGAAACCTCTGGTCTCCGGTTAAACCCACATACATGCGGCTCTTAATAGTCTCAATGTGGTCTGCGTGAGTAGCGTCTGTGCCTGTGACATATCATATCGCTGAACAGCGTAGCTTACATGACACAAAACAATACATTTTACATACAGGTTAACTTAAGGCAACTGTTTATTTGCTTTTCATCAAAGAAGAAACAAGGAAAAACAGGAAAATGACTTTTTTCTGTGTGCACATACATGGTCCCTCTTGCAAACCTGCAGTCCACCTACAGAACCCAGCTCATATGTACAGCAGGATGTGTCATAGTGGTTGGTTTAGTTTGTACCTTCGTGTTCTGTTTCTACTTTTTGAATTTCTCCTGATAAATCAGTTTTTATGGACTGCTGCTGCTGACAGCTGAGACCATTTTTAAATGACCAATTGTCGATCTCAATATGATATCAGAGAATTTTATTCACCAAATGAGTACGGAAGAGGAAAGCGTCCAATGTCCTGATAACTACTAAGAAGTGAAAACAACTCGAGCAAATTAAGAAATGAACTATAAACCTGTCCAGAGTCCTCTTCTCTAATGAGAGCTGGGATTATAATACTGAATTAAATGAAGGGGGATGGAAAAAATAGCTGAATGGATACACAAAACGTGGTCTTAAAGGACCAAATACTAGCAACACAAATATTTAGGACAAGCAGCAATAGGAAATGCGTGTTCCTGTTCCCCTTTCCAGTCAACCCACTGTCATAAAAAGCGAACTAAAATGAGTTTAATATCATACAGACATACCAATGCCATGCTTCTCCATCAGAGATATGAGGTCGGCTTCCGTAAGCAGCTGCGGTGGACTTGTCTGCCCGTCTACCATTTCTATAGCAGAGGGCTGGAACTGGGAGCCATGGTCATACACGGGGATCACCTACAACAGACACAAAATACCACAAAAACATCTCATTGGGCAGGACGCATTTAAAAAGCAGATTCCATTAGTGTTTCATTTGTTCTGCCTTTAGCTGAAACTGGCAATTATTTACACTTATCTATTAATAAAAAAAAAATCATTTGAATAACCTTTGTGCTCCACCTGTCATACGGGTAAACATCGAGATAATTCCTTGCAATTATCATGAGTCCAGAGGTGGAAAACTTTTCCTCAGCGATGTCTATGTCGACCACCGTCTCCTGCCCCACTGCATCCTGGGATACACAAGCCAGGAAGTGCCGAACAATGAACTCATATACACGCTCTTCATTACCCTGAAAGACATGGAGACGAATCATTACATTTCGCTCCGTACCCACTCATCAGAAGTCCATGAAAGTGCATGCAGTGCTATAAATAGATCAGGTGATAGAAATCTTTTGCTATCTCCCAACAAAAGTTTATTTAATCTTAATCATCTTGCAAATAAATGATTCGATAAAAATGAAATGTATGCATGATCTTTGGGTAACTACTAATGTCCTCTCCTCCATATGTTTAAAAACACTTTTAAAGTCTCTTCTTTCTTAGGAAATGCAATACATTAACTTCCAACCTTAAACTTTATGCTTCAGATGTGTTTTGATAAAAAACACTGTTTCTCTGCTCCAACATACCTGACAATGAAAATGATCCAACAACCTATGAAGTTCTGCACAGTGACTAATAATTGAGTGAGGTTTATTGGAGCAGAAAAACTGTGGATGTACTATTTGGACATTTGTCTATTTTTTAATATTATATTTGTCCAATAAGTATAACTGGAGCGATATTAACAACCGATATTTATTTCATTTCAGGCTATTTTTGCGTGTGTCAGGAGTTGTATGCTGTATTTGTAAGGTCATGTGACAGTGATGCAACACAGCATTGGGCTTTAACTGAAGTGGAGAAGCAATTTCATGTAATTTGTCTCAGAGCGAAAGATACTTGAAAAGCAGTATGTAATACTTGGAAAGTTGAAGTAATGCAAAGAAGATGTTGCATCCAAAACCAATTTTATGTCATCTGAAAAACTACCATCAAGAAGTTCACAAACAATAGCAGAAAGCTGCAAATGAGATATATATACACATACATGTGTGTATTGCTATCGGTAATTATTGGCCATGACAACAATATTAATATCAGATATCACCCAAAACCTGTAGGATTATTGCCCTTGAGGATCGAAACTGGACATCTCTGCCCTTCAGCTTTTTGAGGCTGAGAAACGCCACTTCAAAACGTGTTATGCATTTTGGCGGGTAACATCACATGACAGCTCTATTTCTTTCACACCCCAGGGTCACACTGCAGCATAGAAATCAACACGCTGGCTGTTTTGAACTCGCACTGAGTCTGAGTCAGCATAGAGAAACCAAGATGACATTATAAGAGGAAGGAAGGAAAAGAAAAAGACTGAATTAGGCTTCGTTAGGGGGTCCCCAAGTGTAAAAACCTGTTAAAGTTAGTTGTTAAACTTTTATATCATGTAAAATGTACAAATGAGGTTTAATATAACAGAACAAACATTGACAACTGAGCAGCTCATAAATGTGTTATAGAATGATGGTACTTTGAAGCTTATTTAATTTAAAAGCTGCATAGAAGAATAAAGTAGTTTTGTGAAGCTCTGAAAGCATCCTGAACTTTTAAAAGACTTCTGGTGGTTCAGGAGCCCTGCTACAAAGGCAGGGCTAATTTAGACAGCACATTTTGGCACAATGCATTTTAAGAAGCACAAAAACACTTATTATCATTTACAAATATTACACATCAGCACTGGAAAATGTATAACACAATTATTTTAGACAACAAACACTAGTCAATGGTGGGTTAAGATGTTAAACTAAATACATTTTTACCACAAAAAGGGTAAAAAAAAAAACAAGAATACATATATAAACACTTAAATCAGGCAGCTTTGCAATCCTACCTGCAGTGTGTTAGTGTACTTGGTGGGGTGTATGGGAGGGTGGGCTTGGTCCGAGTTCTTGCCTTGCCGCGGGTTGGGACCCCCCGGTTGCTCGATCACCCGCTGGGCAAACGTCCCCCACACTGGGCTCTGAGTCTGCTGCTCTACCAGGGGCCCGAGGGCCAGGTTCGCAGGAAAAATGTTTGTCTCCGTGCGGGGGTAGCTGATGAACCTGAGCAGAATAAAAGAAAAGGTAAGAAACATCCAGTCACCTTATCCGTGTGCAAACAATGAAAGGACACAATGAAAATATGCCGAGTGGTCCACTCACACATCAAACTACTGCAACGTCAGATGATGTTTTCATTTACAAAAAAGTAGAAAAACCTTGAAGCCCTTTAACAACCAAGAGACGGGACATTTCGCATAAGCCCAGATCCTGAAGCTATATGCACGTCCACACTCACCCTTGAGTATAAAGTTTTTCAGCAATCTTCATGGTCTCTTTGGCATTTATTCTGAGCTTCCGAGAAGCCAGTTTCTCCAGTTCCTGTATGTCGGATAAATATAGAGGACATTTTGGGACATTTCATAGCAGCATGTTCTACCGTGCTAAAAATTCATCTGCATCTCCTTCATTCTCTAACACCTGCTTGATGATGTAGAATGTATTAGGTGTTATTTTCTTACCACAGTGTCTAAAGGCAGAGGTCTCCATTTGCTCTTAGGTTTGCTGGTTACTGAGGTGACTGTTGCCATGGGATCCTGAAAATGAATAAAGTTATACTATCCTTTAATAAGTGGCTTTAAAATCACTTATTTTAAAATCACACTCAAAAGTTCAGGACTTTTACTGCAAAAACAGTTACATTTACACATCCTCACGGACAGAAAGAAACACAAATTAATTCTGTTGCATGATCCAATCAAACAGATGACCTCAAGTTTGAGATTATGATACTTTGTTACACAGAGGAGTTAATGGTGTCCAGTTCCGGTGGTGCCAAACCAGCCCGAATCATCAGCTTCCACCCCGTGCTTGACAGCTAGTGTGAGGTGTTTAAGTTGCTATTTCATAGCTTTAGTTAAGTAAAGCCTGTAGAGTCGGAGACGCAGCTCTTGTGGGTTTTGAAAAGTCTCTCCGCATTTTATGTTCTGACTTTGGGTTGAAGCTGCTGGGACTCCCACTCCTAAATGTTTTGGGAATAATTTTTAGATTGTAGAATGACGGCCTCTACATTGTGTTACCTTGGTAATAACCATATATTCAGTTCTTTTTCTAATGCTGCCTTTTTATTTTCTGGTCTTTGTAGTCTTAGACTGTCTGTCTTTTTCCCGTTTTATTTTGTGTATTTCCCTGATT
Organism: Pseudomugil tenellus; assembly: GCA_037177515.1. Classification (NCBI taxonomy): domain Eukaryota; kingdom Metazoa; phylum Chordata; class Actinopteri; order Atheriniformes; family Pseudomugilidae; genus Pseudomugil; species Pseudomugil tenellus. The sequence continues at coordinate 2,229,338 of JBAMHX010000023.1, read as the reverse complement.
CCGGTCTGTAATCGTCACCTCTGCTTCTCATTTTTTTATTAGTTCCTATGTATTTATGCTTAACGTTTTCCTCGTCCTTGTCAATGTATTGTGCTAGCTTTGTTGTTTCTCAGTTGTGTTATCTTAGCCGATATGTTACTTAGTCCTCCAGTATTCTAAAGTTGTGTCTTTTGTTTTATTAAATCATCTATGTCCACCTGTGAATCATGCATTTGAGTCCTATCTCATCTACTGCACCTTTGATTTATGATTGTTGTACCCGAAAGAGTGCTGAGCAGCAACAGCTGCTTCCCTGACGCTGCTAATGTCTTTCCTCCTTGACATTTGTTAAGATACACTAGGATGCTCCAGAGCTGCAGTATAGATGTGCAATGCTGATGATTTATCAATCAATGTATATGATTAGCAAAACCTGGTTGTGGTTACCTTGGAATGGAAAGGTTTTAGACGTAATTGCTTTGTTTGTTTTTTTACACCCTGCCTCTGTATTTGAATACGTTTTTGTTTGTTGTGAAACAAAAAGTAGCTCTAGCTGCAAAGCTTCTAGATGCCATCACTACTTTCACATTATTTTAGTTCATATTAAATAAATACTATGAATTACATAAATAAAACTCTCACTGTGAAAGAACATGTAGTCTCACCCAGCAGAGGTATTGCAGCATGGCTGTAAATATGCCGTCTTTTTCAGGTGGGTAACTTTATCTAAAAATGCAGAATGGAAAAGTAAAGCTTTTAAAAGATTACTCCCAGTTTAACTGAGAATCCAACAAACCAAAACTTCAAGAAGCACGGTGGATTTGAGATTTGTGGTGTGTTTGCAGATTTATCAAAGACACACTCAACTCTTCATCAGGGTGGCTGCAGCTACATGCATAATGTTGACCTACTCTGTTGACAGATCATGTGTTACTGGGAGAAGATTTTTTTATTCCACAGGGTTGCTTTACAAGCCCCATCCTCAATAAATATCACATATAATTAAATGTTAAATAGGGACAATGCACATCAAACCATTTTAACTATCTTTATTTTTCTGACAAGCTCAATAATTACATTAAGACATAAGTGCAGATTTGTGAGTCCTGGCTTGGTGACCTGCGTCTGATTCCTAACACTCACATCTCACTCTGTGGGAAACTGTGAGAACTAGCTAAGTGATAATTGCAGGGCTTGTCAGCATCACTGGCAAGAAATATTTGTTTTTATTCCCATGACTGTCTTTGATTCAGATGATATGACATCTCTTTTAAATCGTAAGTACATGAGGCCACAAGAGATTTAAAAGATGCTAAAGTTGGATAACAAACAGGAGATGAAAGCAAAAAAATATATAAAAAGCATTGACACAACCAGTCTTCATAAAATCTAAAAAAAACCCCACACAGATAAATATAAAAGGGAGGAAATTAATTTTGTATCTAATATGTAATAAAAGCAGAAGATACAGACATTTTACATATTTAAAAATGTACAATAACATCGCAACAGAGCGCACAATGAAGCCTAGATATCACGGTTTCAAACATGCACATACCTCCATGCAGATCTGGTAGAGCACCAGGCAAGCAGTGTGATTAAAGAGACGGTTTCTTTTCCAGGTGAACTCCACAGTATCCTCTTCCACCTTGTGAAGCACTGAGACAGATATGCGAAACCTGAGTAATTCCATCACAGCCAGAATTTTTATGTCCAGTCAGGGATGAGTTTTTACCTTTGATCTTGTAGAAAGTCTCAGGAATAAAAGCTTGAATGGCTTTGAAGCGTTCCACCACAAAGCCCAGAGTGGGAAACTGACAGCTGCCGTAGGAGATAAGCTGATTGGCCAGGGACTCTGGGAAGATCTTCTGCAGACGAAGTGTCTGGAATCGAGTAAAAGATGCTCCTGGAGAACGCAACAGAAAGAAAGATGAATCAGAAATTTTACACACAGAGCCATTTATGTTATGCTACACTTTTTCTCACTGAGTCTTTCTTTAATGTTAAAAGAATCTCTTCTGGTTTTCTCGACAAGTGTCGCCTCACCTATCCGTAAATCCAGCTCCTGGCGGACATCTACAGCATCACTGATATTAGCGTTAGGTTCAGTCAGAGTCTCACATGCTCTCCGAATTGAGGCAGGGGTGATCTCAGAAAACTTTGCCCGGAAGACTTGCAAATTGGGTTTCACTAAAAAGCACGCATACGAAAATTGAAATTACTACAAGAAAACTACAGTCTGTTATTCAATGATGTTACACAGAAGCCACTAAATCATTTTTAGAAGCATTTAACTCTACAAAATAATCAATAACAACACATTCCTACATTCCACATACCTGCTTTGCAAACATCAATAATCTCAAACCCGATGTTTTCTCCTTCTCTATCACAATCAGTCCAGATAACCAAGGCTTGACATTGCCTCACCTCCTTCTCGAGTGTCCGCTACAGTAGAAGAACATACATTTATACATATACATACATATACATACATATACATA
>JBAMHX010000023.1:2200715-2211274 GCA_037177515.1 Pseudomugil tenellus | reverse complement strand
TATATAACAATAAAGGGGTGTTTTATTACTCGTGTATATAAGTGGGAATTTCCTAAAAGGAAAAAAACGAAGGCTGGGACTTTCAGATTATGTTTTTTTTTCCCCATTAGGCATTTAGGCAAATGGAAAATGTTTGCTATAAAATTAATTCAGTGTTATATTTTCTAAAACTTTTTGAAAAGTTTTATTCATGAATCCGAAGGTTTGTTTTGTAAATAAATAAAAACTTCAGGTCTTGCAGTTAAAACTGATTTCAGTAATTTTGTTTGCATATCTCATAATTTAATTGGAGATTTTTGAACATTCTGAAAATATAAGTTTGGTTTGACTTGTTAAAGTGAGAATTTTCATTAGTTCAATTATTTATTTCAAATCCCACAATTTTAGAGAAACTAAAAATGTACAGTATCTGGATTTGTTTAAAAAAAATAGTTTCAATATTTTTGTTGTTCGTTCTAAATCCAAGAGCTAAACATATTATTAAATAGATTTAATTGCAAATCTAAAAGCTTCTGTTTGTTCGTTTCATTTATTCTAATGCTTGATTTAGATTTTTAAAGGTTTGCTCAGGATTTACCATTTGGATACAAATCCAAACATTTCTGAATCATTTAATGCAACTTGATATCAAGCTCAGATGACATCATCAAGTGATTGGCTTCGGGAAACTTTTTCATGCTTCCATCTTTAGTTATCGAAACTAAAGTAAAATTGGTGAAATTTCCCTTTAATGTGCTGGAATTGGTTCAGAAAATTTGTTTGTGGTTGTTTTGATCATGTTATGCCGTACAAGTGTTTACACTAAGATGTTTCAATAAGAGATTATGGGGTGCTGTTACCATGGTTACATGATAAATTCAGCTGTTTTCATGAAGACATCAAACAGAAATGCAGGTTTTCGTATTAATAACATCCTCAACAGACCAGATTGCAGTGCGGCTGTGTAACGAGTAACAGTCTCCATCTCGCTTTTACTATCATTTCCACTGTTTTTGTTGTTTTTCCAGCATCTTAAAATAGGTTTGTACTCCAGAGGATGTGACCACATGTGCACCCAACATCTGCAGCAGGTTTTCCTTTTACATTTAATCCACTACCGATCTGTTCCTGCTCTTTCGCAGAATGTCTTTGCCATGGACCTACGCAGTGCCCACAAGGTCACAGAGAAGCCAGCGCCTCGCCTGCGTCTCTCCCTCACTCGCGCCACGAGCACAGATGTGGAGCAGGTGTACCGCCGCCCAATCAGGAGGAGAAGGCAAAGGATGCTCAGAGGCGGGAACTCTTCAAACAAGCCGCTCCATCAGCAGAGGAAGAAAATGGAGGACGAGTGGGGAGGCACCAGCGATGAGGAGAAGCCAGAATCTGAAGGCACCAGTGAGGAGAGATGTGAAGACAGTTCTTACGGTTAGTTTGTCAAACCAATGAATAAATCAAACTATGTACCTCAGTCGTGATGTTTACCATCAAAGCTGAAGGAAAGTTGTGTCTTTCCCGCCTACAGGTCGGTCAGAATGCAGCTCGCCTCCGTTCCTGGAGCGACAGGACTTGGACATTGATGTTGAGGAGAAGGTGGATGTCCACTTGACAGGAGCGTGGACCGACAAATCAGATGGAGGGACGTCCGAAACACGTCAGAGACAGACGCCTTCCTCCAGCCCATCAAAGGACAGTGACTCAGTATTTGAGACCAAACCAGGAGATGCGGTTTCCCGGGACAACAGTGAGAAGGGTGTGGAGGCGATGTCCGAGTGTCCCAGATTAGAGAGAAACAACGCAACTTCGGTCATAGTGAGAGTCCAGGGGAGTGTAAAGACGGCGGGTGACACCACCACCATCCCCTCCCCCATGGAGTCGATGAAGGAGGAGGTAAAAGGTGACAATCAGACCATTACCATAACGACACCAGAAAGTCCAACACCGCATGATGCAGCAGAACATCCCAGGAAGGTGATTGTGACACATGTGACTATAAACTCCCTGACGGTGACTTTTAAAGAAGCCACAGAGGCAGAAGGCTTCTTTAAGGGGTATTAAACGGAGAGAAATAAAAACGGACAGGTCAGAATGAGCATAATTAGTCTTGCCACTCATTTTGTACATGTAAGATAATTCCACACGTTTACGAAGCTACACTCATTTCCTACTGATGTAAGACATTATTGCCTTTTGAATTTAAAAAGTGAGCGTCATTTTTATTATTGTGGATCATTTATTTAGTGTGATGTGAAGCACGAAGCTTCTCCAAAGCACTCGATTTATCCATCGCAGTCCAGCGGGCTTAATGGATCTCAGCGGCAGGTTTTATTCATAGGGTTTAGTGAGAGCTTGAGGCAGCAGCCTAAAACAACACAAATGACACAACTACACGGATGCAGCTATTTTTTCCAGTTGTCCTCAGTGCTTTCCAGCAGGATGTCGCTCTCACTGTCAGATCTCTTCTTGGGGCTTATTTCAGTCGCTCCTTTTTCTAACTAATAACATTTTGTAAATATGTTGAGCTGTTTTTTTTTCCTGCTAACCGCATGTCTGTGCCACACATGCACTAAGCTCTGTCCTTTGCTGTTTGGGACAAGTTTATTTCTGTAACAAAAGAAGTACAACAAAGAAAGAAGATTAATGGCTGCCGCTTAGATGAAGTTCTGCATTTCAAGGAGGATGGATGCACCAAAAAGTGCTGTTGCTTGCTGTCTGTCTTTTAACTTTGCAAGTATGAAATGCTGTTTGGTTCTATTTTTGTATTAACAATTGATAATCTCCTCTTTGCAGTGGCCTTTGTGCTTATCAAAAGAGGAGATTTTAGTTTGTACTGCTGCTTTTTATGCTTCGTAGATAATGTGGAAATGGAAGCAAATGTACTTTTGGTCAAACTGTAGTGAGCTATTATTTATTGCATGTCACTTGTATAAGCTAAACTAACTTATGTCACTTTCTGTGTCTGAATCTTTGACAAAGATTGTCTTCTCTATATAAAGTCATTTTTATTTGACTGTATTTACAATAAATGTGTACTGAAATAAATACGTCCTGGAGCGTATTTATGTTGAATAATGTGAGCATATATTAACCTCCAAAGCAGATTAAAAGAGTTTTCCAATAAAAATCTGTCCAACACATTTTTAATTTAGTGGTTTATTTTAGGACACACTGGTTTTAACCAGCAGGTTTCTCCGAAGCCAGTTCATGAAGGACTGCAGCAGCAAATTTCCACCTGCTTAGTTAAGATTATAATATATAAAACTGTTTTATGCAGGCAACAGCATGCATCTCTGGACAGATGATGATGTTTCACCACTAGGTGGCATATCACTCCTAGTAAAACTGGTTTTACTGGAAGAGCTCATGGTGACTCATGATCAGTCTGACAAGAGATGTGATTAAAATGAACAGTAGGGGAAAAACCTGGTTAAATCACTAATCGGACAATCTTGTAAACACCGTTTTAAAGTATAAAGTTTAAGATTTAAGCTCAACATGAAAAATAGTGAATCCTGAACATTTAACCCATAAGAACCCAGTGTAATAATGTAGTGTAATACATTTACTTCTCTGGAACACAATATGATTTTTGTCTTCTGCTCTTTAATCAGCAGAAAGCAGACGATTATAGAATAAAAACTTTGACATATTACATGGAAATAAATGCCAAATGTATAAAAAAATAACTTTTTTTAAAAATATATTTTGTTATAGGGACAAATAGACCTCACATAAAAAACCTGCACTTTTCTTACTGCTTTTTCATGTTTTGGGTCTTTAAGGGTTACATGTTTCTTCCCAGTAAGAACCTAAACTTTTATTTGTTACATTTTAGTGACTGAAAATGAAAGCGTCTTGATGTGTTAAACTTTGAAGCTTTCTTTGCAACCTTCTTGGGAAGCAGAGGTTAACTCTGCATACTTAGGAAAACATTTACCCATATTGCTAATTATTTAATTACTTGCTTCTTAGTTGTTAGACTATATTCTACAAATGCAAGAGGAATCGTGTGTTTTATATCAGATCATCTTAAATTCACCTGCTCTGGAGCACATTAGTCACACCAGCATGATATTTATGCCTGTTTTTTCCTCCTGCCATGTTATAATTGATGAGCCACATGTGAAACTATTGGTAATTTTCATTTTATTAAAAAACAAACAGCATTTGAGTCCACAGTTTGTTTCCTTTGTACAGTAAAAAAATTAAATAAAACTCCCAAAGTTCTGAGCAGAAAGATAAAGAGGATGGAGTTTGTAAGGAAGGGGCGCAAAGTCCCACCCCCTTCCCACCCAGAGGAGGATAAAAAGTCCAAGGGAAGCAGCAAAGGGGACGAGGACGAAAGAGACGGCGAATAACCGATCATACCGTTTTCTTTCACCTCATTTCTGTGCAACACAGTTCATTTGGATCATCATCATCATCATCATCCTCCTCCTCCGTTTACTTCAAACAGAACCCTAAAAACACTATAAGGACCACCCCCACCCCATGTAATTAAAATGTTACAGGCACAAAGGTATGCACTCCCCCTCCCCAAGCCTCCATAGCTCCACGTTTTGTCTCTTTAAAAGGAAGGAGTGCACACACATTCGAGGGAGAGGGCTTGCATGTTTGCGAGGGGAAGAGTCTCTTCCAGCATGTCAGATGTCCAAACACAGAAACCGTCCAGAACCTCCAGAACATTTGTCCGCTGAACATGTCAGAATCAGAACAGACCCATGTGGACAGAGCCAACTGAGGACACATAGAGTGAAATGACATATTTACCATCCTCCCCATTATTAACAGTCAATAACAAAAATATATTTCTATAGGAATTGTAGCAGTTTCAGTGAATGTAACCCCCCCCCCCCTTCCCCTAAAGGTAAATAATAAATAAAGCTAAACCAAAAACAATCATTTAAAAAGATATGCATCATGTTCAGATTTACAAAATTCACATCACTCTGCAAACAGAAATGGACAGATTGAACGATGCAAAACAAAAAAAAAAGTTCTTTGCATTTAAATCATTTCCTCAAAGTCTTGACCTCTTAAAATCTTACAAACATTTAAGAAAAAGGCAAGTACTTGAATTTACCAACCCCCCCCCCCCCCCCAAAAAAAACCCCTAAAATAAATAAATAAATAACCACAAAGGTAGACACTCCCATTAACCCACACATCCCTCCTCTCCCTCCATTTTATCTGTTCAATGTCTTCTCGCCCTCAACATCTCACTGCTTCCACCTCCCCACATCAACCAGGAACGATGATATTTATTCTGCTCAACATCTGATGGAAAATAAGTAAAATGCTGCTTGAACAAATAAAGTGAACAAGATGAAGTTGCTGCAGTTGTTTGGTAACAGTGGGGGTTTTATTTATCCGTGATTTTATTTCTGTGCATAAATGGATAGAGAGTGTGAAGGAGGCGGATGATGTGAGCTAGCTGTTAGTGAGCAGCTTCACACTAAATAAAAATAAATGTAAATGTCAGCTTCTCTTCAGGCTCCTTCCATCAGCTTCATGATTACAGCGTGAGACTAAAACACTGTCTGGATACTTTCATTAGCACAGAAACATTGTTCTGACCTTTCTACTGAATGAATCCTCATCGAGCAGCTCAGACTTACATCCTCATTTCAATGCTCTTCATGATTTTTTGTCAGCTGAAAACAACATCCAGCCTGTAATGATGTCTCAGCTGAACTGGACCTGGACAAATGAGCATCCAGATATTATTTCATAGTTTTTAATGACTGAATGTCTGCAAAGACCTGTGGAGGCTCATACAGAAACCATCCTCCCAGTGGCTGCAGCATCCGCCGTAATGAGTCTCTTGATGAAAATCCTTCTACAGGTTCTCAGTCTAATTTTTATTTTAAACGGTGTTTTTAACTCCTAAAGCATGGCCTGTTGTCTAACATAAATCATCCAGTAGAAGCTGAAGCTGCTAATCTCAGTCAGCACACATACACATTTCCACACAGAAATGATGTTTTCAGCCTCAGCTGTCAGATTATGAGGCTAAAATGAATGTATCAATAGACATAACATCACGAAGACCAACCAGACAAAGAAAACTGAATTTATTACCATTACCATGAATCTTTGTAGAATAACAAATAGATCAACAGGAACAAATCTTATCTCATCTGCATTATTTTCTCAAGTCATGGCTTTCAGGGCAAAGAACAAATTATAAACAAAAAAACACATATTTACACATTTTTAAAACAATATTCTGAAAATGCTACATCGTACCAAAATATAATATTCCCCCCTTTTTTTCTTTTTTTACTTGTCTTAAAGCAGGAACAACAATTGTCTGCTTGCTGTGTTGTGCTAGGCAAATCTTTGTCAAGAGAATTATTATATATATATATATATATATATATATATATATATATATATAAAATCCCCCTCAGCCAACTAATCAACAATACTAGCTATGGATACCGACTTAAGAATGGGGTTACCATTAGCCACCTCCTGTACATGGATGACATCAAGCTGTACCTTAAGAGTGAGCGGGACATCCACTCACTGATCCACACCACCAGGATCTACAGCAGAGACACCGGAATGTCATTCGGACTGGAGAAATGTGGGCGAATGGTAACAAAGTGAGGGAAGGTAATCCATACAGAGGGCATTGGACTCCCAGAAGGCAGAATAACAGACGTTGAGAAGACCTACACGTACCTGGGCCTACCACAGGTGAATGGAAACCTTGAGGACGCCACAAGGAAAGCTGCCACCGCTAAATACCTGCAAAGAGTGAGGCAAGTACAGAGGAGTCAGCTCAATGGCAAGAACAAGATCCGGGCAATCAACAGCTATGCCCTGCCAGTGATCAGATACCCTGCTGGGATAATAACCTGGCCAAAGGAGGAAGCTCAGGCCACAGATGTCAAAACATGGAAGCTGCTCACCATGCATGGAGGGTTCCACCCCAAGTTCAATGTCCAGCGACTATATGGTAAGCGCAAAGAAGGAGGCAGAGGATTAGTGAGCATTAAGACGCTCCATGAATACATCTGGAAGAGGGCACCAAGGGATGAAGCACTTAGTGACTGTCTCAGAGGAAAATGAGATGGAAGAAGAACCATCATGGGAGGACAAGACCCTGAAAGGGATGTACCACCGGCAGACCACCGAAGTGGCCGATAGACAAGTCCTACCAATGGCTGGCGAAGGCTGGATTGAAGGACAGCACAGAGGCACGGATCATGGCAGCACAGGAGAAAGTCCTGAGTACCACAGAAATTGAGGCTCTGATCTACCATACCAGGCAGGATCCCAGGTGCAGACTATCCAAAGGAGCCCCTGAAAAATCCATCACCTCACAGCAGGGAATAGGATACTGGCAGGTAAAGAATACATGGAACTCCATAACCAATTAGCCAGCATAGTGTACAGGAACATCTGTGCAGAATAAGGACTGGAGACCCCTAAGTCCCAGTGGGAAACTCCCCCCAAGGTGATTAGGGCCCGGCCGATTAATCGGTGGACCAATTAAATCGGCTAATATTGGCGTTTTTTAAAATGTCTATAATCGGTGGGAACCCCCCCGATTTATGCGTCAAATTTCATAGCGCCGTAGCGATGCAGTGATGTAAATGAAGTTTGTCCACTCGATGGTGCTGTAGCTCCATTCAACCGAAGTCTTTTTCCACCACATAAAGACTTTAAATAGAGTTTACAGCACTGCTCTAAATGGAGTTTGCATAGGTAAACTTATTTATGTTGTGAGAATAATGACTCAGCATGTCTGTAGTTCAACTCTGTCATTGTTATGAGAAGTGATGCGTTGCTTTGTTGTGCCGGTCAGCACTGAGGGCATTGCTAAAGTTGTGCTAAAGTTAGCTTAGAGCACCGATTGGCAACTCCGGTCCTACGGAATAGGTAAAGGGAATTTCACTGAATTGAGACACAGTGATAAGTCAGTACAAGTCTGGTAATTAATTCTGAAGTGTGTGACCTGTGCCATGGCTGGGAAATTCCCAACTCTTGCAGGAGTGCGGCTCCGAGTTTCCGACTCGTTAGCAACTAGCAAAGAGAACCAAGTAGCTCATGGTTTAAACAATCATCTTTGATCCATAATCAGAGCTGAGAGGAGGCTCTTAAACGCCCTGTGTTATATAAATCGCCTGTATGGAAACATTTAGGCTTCCCTGTCAAATTAAATGCTATGATATTAAATGTTAGTGCATAAAACCGTGTTGGCGCTGTGGCACAAGAAGCCATATGACCATAAAAAACACATGTAGAATGGCAGCTGGAGAAGCTTCATCACCCTGGTGTTTCACTGGCAGGAGTGTAAACAAAGCTTCACATCTGCATCACTGCATTGTTTTAACAGCCTCTTGATACACAATCAGACAAATATAAAAGGAACAGACTACTTAGACTTTAACCGGGAGGGTTTTTTTTATTCGTTGCAACCTATAAGTAGCTTGTTCAGTTGCGGAAATAAAGTGTAAAGTGTACAAAATGAGAGTACAGAACGACAGCTGCAGCTTCAGGTGTATTTTAGGTGGAGAGATGTGAATGTAGAGGAGAAAATGTTACATATAAATATCACAGACTGTCAGAAAATACGAACGCGACACAGGCTGTAACAGCGATGATCAATATTCCAATTAGTGTCATTTGTGACAATTATATAGTATAGCAGAGGAAAGCCGTAGTGATCCATATATCCATCCCCAATGATGGAAATATCAGGAAAAAGGAACATGAGAAACTGGACAAGTACCAAGGCCTCAAGGAAGAACTGGAGAAGGCCTCGAGGGTGAAAGCAACAGTCGTACCCGTAATCATGGGAGCACTGGGGGCCGTGTCCCCAACCCGAGTTTGAGAGGAACCAACTGCCCACCCAGGTGTAGAGTCTTCCAATAATACCTAAACATCTGGCTTTGGTGGTTGAGTGGGAAGAACTTTAGACGCGTGCTCTGGCAACAACTTTTCCAACAAACATGTGCAATACTTCAAAAAGTTTTCAGTGTAATGATTCCTTTATTCTTTTCATATTTTACTTGCAGGTTTCACTTCATACTTCTTTTCATTTATATCATCCCGGCTTTCCAACAAACAAAACACCAAAAATAAAAAGAATTAATGACACGTCATCCCATAGCAAGCTGTCACTGACACGGTTTCCCCTCCCATACCAACAGTTCCGGCACATTTCCTGGCTCACCTATATGCTTTTCCGGTGTTACGCACCTCCTACTAATCAACATAAATACGTCATAATAAAATATGGTAATAAACACCATGAAACAAAATAAATAAACACAAAAGAAAACAAGAAACAAAAAGTTGGATTATGGCTCCAACACCAGGGATGGGAAGAGTGGGTGAAGGGTGTTTATTTATTTATTTATACATATATATATATATATACATATACATATATATATATACATATACATATATATATATACATATACATATATATATATACATATACATATATATATATATACATATACATATATATATATATATATATATATATATATACACATACATATATAATGGGATAAATAATTAATGATGTATTTAATTAATCCATTGTGGCACAGTTACTCCTCCATAAAGATCACACCACGGTGTAATATAAGAATGTCTTTATCATTTATACTTGTATTAGCATCTATTTAATAATTTGTACATATCCTCAGTTATCAGATTATGAGGCTAAATAATGTATCAATTGATCTTGATGAAAGAGCAGCCAAAAGAAAGACAGAAGTTAGTAATAAACTTTTTCTCTCCTGTATATATTTTTCTCACGTCTCCATTTTTTGGTAAAAATGATCATAATAAATCAGAGGTAGAATAAAATAAAAAAAATTCATGATGCACTCCAACACTGGATCATGAAATAATTTTATTTATATATATATACACATATACATATACATATATATATGTATATATACAATTAATTGTATTTTAATGAGTTATTGATACATTTAATTATATATGTATATTGAATAAATAAATTACATTTAGATTTCACAATTAATGACACATTTAACCAATTAATCTTTTAACCAATTAGTCTTTTAACTTTTAAGTCTTGCACAGAAAGGCAAAATTACACATTTTCCCCCCAGAGCATCCTGTAATTAATATTAGTTTCTGTTTTTTAAAAAGCATTATTTCTCTCTGTGATAAATAATTCCTTTCTCTTATCAGTTCATCCAGGCTGTATTCAAGCTTTAACTTTTACACCATTTTGATTCATTAAAAAAGCTGGTTTTTAATATGAAAAGAATGAGTATTTTATTCTTTTTTAAGAACATTGGTTAAGAGTCACGCGAGGAGAGTATTAATGTGGGAGTCCAGTTGCAACCGTTGGTCGGATACAGGTTCAAGCGAGACTCCAGAACTCGTTACCATGGTAACTCAGCGGAGAAATAGTCCACTTTGGCTCTTTTTTACAGTCTGTGGCTCTGCCTCAAACGTGCTCGCGAGGTGTTTGTTTTCCTTTTTTCACTCCTATCTGTTTTCGCTCCGCGCGCGAGCCAGGCCCACATGCTGGGATCCGTCACATTTATATACCGTCAATGGTGACACCACAC
>JBAMHX010000023.1:2170161-2194604 GCA_037177515.1 Pseudomugil tenellus | reverse complement strand
TCTCCCCGAGTCGATTTTTAGTTGAATTTTCAGGACTTCAGTCGACCAACTATTTCTTTGGTTGATTACAGCCCTACAAACTTCCCATTTATCTTAAATCCAAGACCCAGCGGAGTGAACAGTTGTTTTCATTCAGGTGAACGTTTCTTGACCCAAGAATTATCCAAGTGGTATTTATGTACATTTTCCATTTGGGGCCAAACATGTATCAGTAATGCAGCTGCATTGATTTTTTCGTAAATCAAGGTACTAAAATGAATCTTATTTAATATTTGTGGAAGCAAATCTGCCTGAACCAGATCTATGTCTTTGTTTGCGTCTATTTAAAAAACAAACAAACAAACAAACAAACGTTTTATTGATACCTATTATTTTTGTCCTGAGGGAATGAGAAAAATATTTGCCATTGGTTTTTCTTAGTGTGTGAGAAAATGGATGGCATAACAAACCAGCTTATGTTAACTAAAATTACACCAACACATTTTTTTAAAAACTTATTCTAAACTTTTCCAGCAGCGTGAATTGCAGCTCGTCCTGCCCGCTGTGGTCAGTCCAGTCTCTTCTGCTAAGTCCTTTGTCTATTCCTTATTTTAAAAAGCAGCAGGCAGATGTGCTGCTGGACACTGCGTCTCTTCTTTGTTAGTTTATGTCCTGCAGTTGCTGGTAAGATTTTGTATAATCTCAGGAGGAAGTGCAGCCACATACTAGGTGCAGTTGGAACAACTATGTGTCGAACTCTTATTCTCACTGAAACGCAGCGCAGTGTCGATCATATTCATGAAGAACAAACTCTTCGTATAAGTTCCTACAGGAATGACGTCTGATTCAGTCTCAACGTGTCTTTGGGATCCAGCTCGGTGTGGGTCGGTATCCGGTCAGACTGGTTTCCCTCAGCACGGGTTGAGATGTGTTTGATCTGTGCACCTCCTTTTACTGCATTTTAGATTCAGCAGTCTGTGCTACTTTATTTAATTAATTACAAACACTACAAGATTGCAGCATTTGAAATTACAGATTACTCATTAATTAAAATACAAAAGAATTCAAAACAGAGTTTGTAGCAGAACAAAAGATTAAAAAAAGAAAAACAAAAAAAACCCAAAAACCCAACAATCTGAGTTTTATAAGTCTTACTTTTTCAACTGATACAGGAATTATTTAATAGAAAGGATTAATCAATTTCTTTTTAACAAAACTTGGTACAAGTGTTTAAAATTCTTTATATTTGTATGTAGATTCAAAACACAAAAGTCGTTATTTTAAGTGTGTTTCATATTTGTGAATAATGAGACCAATTTCACTCCATACTTATGCTGTTTGGGGGATTAACTGCTAAAAATGAAAGTTTTTCTGTCTGATTTTTACTTTATGGCAAGAAATACACATGTTTAAAATAATTGACACTATATCCCCTCCACCCCCAAGTCCCTGTGGTTTTAATTCTTCTAACTGGACAGGGTAAGGAAGCTAAAACACAAACTATTGTCTATCATCTACTTCATCACATCTAGCACTAGGTAGTTAACACTGAAGTGATTTGGAATAACTTTCAAACTTGATAAGAAAACCACCAATTCAAAAACTTGTGTGTGGCAAGTTCGGCCATCTACCTGGACTTCATGCCCGGCTTGACCTCAACCACCTTGTCTGAGACATGGACCACTCGGATAGTGACCTCTCCAGACTCTGGGTTGCTCTGCCGCTTGAGGTAGTCATTCACTCGCGTCTCCAAGAAGTTCCCTAGCTTTGTCTGAGGAAGCCCTACGAAAAAATCAACAAGACAACTTATGAAGAAATAAAGTTTAAAGCAATGTATCAATAAGTAATAAAAAAAGAGGAATAGTTACATAAAATACAATGCAACCATAACATAGGACAGTGGCTCCACTTACTTTTGGCAGCGTATTTGTTCTCTTTCCGTGTCTTATTGACCTTTTTCAGGCAGTTATTGCATACAAAGCTGCAGTTGGGGAGGAAATTAACAGTCTGGTTAGATTTGCAGGTTAGCATCGGCTCTGTAACAATAAGCATCAACGACAAAGACAAAGTGCTTTTAATCAAGAAACGACTCTGCTTCTCATATTGGCTGTCTGCCCTTTAAACAACTGTAACGACTGGGAAATTACTCATACTCTTTCAATCACAAACAGACCCACACATGAGGGGAAGACTTGAGACTTGGCTTTGATGAATGATAGATTTGCAAAGCTGTCTGTTGAAGCAACACTGTGCGCTTCGGTGCTTCCAGCATTTTAATTTAGCTTTCAGACCCAGTCGTACAGCAGAATGTTTAAATTAAAATTGGCTCACCCAGAAGGCCATATGGTGTCATTATGCAGGACACAGATCTGGTGCATTTTACGACCGCAGTCGATACATTCCACAAGTCTGCGTACAAAAGAAAGAGACAAAATATATAGTTAATAAAACATATAATTTGTAACTTAACATTTTCTTGTTCCTCTGCAGGAGCTGAACTTGAAAAGTCAGGATGTTGTGATAATGGCAGAAGTGCTCAGCTGTCATGAACACCATGTTACTGGTGGGTATCCTTTAAAATCCTGTTAACTTTACTTTCAACAAGTGTTTACTGAAGTGCAATCAGATACTGGGATATAAAAGAAACATTGGAATTGGAATATAAAAACATTGGTTGGTACTAAAACTGCTGCATAGAGATGATGTTACTGAAAGTGCACCAGTCAAAAACATGGAAATATGACATTTATATCTACGTTGTAAACAAGTTATTAAGGAGCATTATTACAAAATAAAAGCAATTATTTCAAATGATCAAGATCAAATAATAATTATGAAAGAACTTTTTCTGTTTCTTAAAGAATATACTCTTAAATTGCACAAAAAGCTGGAAAGATTTAAAAAGGGACGTACAACTCAGGGTCGAGTGTGTCGTTCTTCTTTCGCTGGAACTGATCCTTGTTGATGGACCTGTGGAAATCACAAAAGATAAAACTACTGAAGACTGCAGGCTGTGGACAAAATACCAAAACTGCAAACATAACTTCATTATTTTAAATCCCTGCCTCCTCAAGATATTAACTTTACAAAGATACTGACAATATTATCTATTCACGTTACTGTAAATGGTGTCAAATTAAAGCCCCGTGTAAAGCAGAATAGCTGCAGATTGCTTCATCTGATGTGATCATGCACACAGGATGAACTGCAGCTAAGTGTGAGAATAAAATCCATTACTTCACTGGTAGAGGCGTAACAAAGACACAGATCTCCATTGACTGCAGGCAGTAATTTTTGGAGAGCTCATAGGTAGAATTTAAAAAAATGTGTAAAATATTTATCATTTTGTGCAACTTTTGCCAAATTTGGACTCAGGTTTTGCATTTCAGATAAAAATATACAATAGTAGGCATTTACAAACATGTTTTTATTATAGTAAATAAATAAATAAATTACAGATTGCATGCGTTTGGTGTATTTGAGTACCGTATTTTTCAGACTATAAGTCGCATTTATTCGTAGGGCCTACCAGCATATATTATATCAATACCCTTGGTAACTACTAGAGTGTTGAGACGCAACTGCGCCATTAACAAACTATTTCAGGCAGCACGTTGTTCTGGCTAGTGATGCTCGTGTCGGGTTTTTTCCAACTGACAGGTTTATGAAATAACCCAACCTCCTGATATGAAATACATGCTAAATATTCAAGTAAAGACTGATTTTATTTGGTTTTAAAAAATATGCTTGCGAACAGAGTAAAACTGGAAATTGGCTACAAGACTGTAGGTTATGCGCTTTGCACCGGTTTATTTAAAGACCCCATGTATATTTAAAGACCCCATCACGCATCACAAGGGCATCTTGCCTTCACTCTGCGATAATTTGGGAGTATATAAGGCACACCTGACTATAAGTTGCAGGACCAGTTAAACGATTAAAAAAGTGTGACTTATAGTCCGGACAATACGGTGACTTAAGTCTATGCAACTGAGTGACTTTTAACAGCTTCAAAGAGGACAAAGTATAAGTGCAAACTTTAAAAAAAGATAAAAAGTTATGCATTTTTTTCTGTTTGGTTAGAGAATAAGCCCTTTCACTTGTATCTAATGGACAGCCATAAAAAAAGGGGGTTAAATATATAAGTAACACACAACTCGTGTGTAAGCTTATTAGTCTCGTTCAAAGCAGTTTTGTGAGCGTGTGAAACTCAGACTTTGTTAATTACAAGATAAAAATTAAAATTATTCGCTGACAATTATACTTAATATAATTTAATTCTAACAGCAACTTTCACATTAACCATAAAGCAGTTCATATTAAAAGTAAATCAGTGCATAAATTATTTTATTTAAACCCTTTGCAGGTGAATAAACAGTGATAGTTTTGCAGAGAGGCTGTTCCTCACTGCTGCAAACATCACATAAATACAACAATCATACCAACTTATTATTCCTGCACATGTACCAGCTCATGTTTTTACAAAAAGCATGTAATCAATTATATTTTTTAGTAAAATCCAATCTATTGACCTCTTTTTTTATGTCAAAACAGGAGGAGGAAAATCAGATGCACCAAAATTACTGCAGATATCCGACACCTTTCTTTAGACTCATCTGTATCTTGTGCAGCACAGTGGCCAAAAGGCATTTTTATTAGGAAACATAAATAATTCTGCAGATATCAACTCATTTAACTTAAGATATGTTCCCATGTGGCTTAAACAGCCGTAAGACAGAAGGTTAAATAATTGACACTGAAAAACTGGACTAGTATTACTACAGCATGAGTAAATGAATGTTGTATGTTAAAGAAAAAGAAGGTACTGAGTGTAATAGTACTCACGTCTGAGGCTGGGAGGGGTCGTCTCCAAGGGAAACACTCTCGCCTTGGATTTCGTTGAAACACTTCTCACAGAAGTGGTACCTGTCAGCAAGAAGCCCATATTTTGGTGAACTACACCGTTCAGCATAGCCAATCACAGAGAGGGCACGAAGAAGCAGCCGCCAATCAGGGCAGGGCAGGACAGGACAGGCCGGGGGGGCGCGCACACAGGAGGAGGCAGAGGGCAAGGTGGGTCGTCACCAGGAGGCAGCAGCCAATCGTGACGCAGGGTTTTTGAGTGTTTTGATTTTGCGCGTAAATTTCGGAGTGGATGATTGGTCACACCAAAGCAGGCCAATGCAGACATCACAAGCGTTAAAAAAAGGGAGGGAGAGAGGGGGGGAGGAGAAGGGAAGGGGAGGTCAAAATGAATATTAAAAAAAAAAGCGTGAAATAAGTCGTTACAGGTCAGACGAGGACAATGGAAGGACAGAGAGAGAGGGTGGGGGAGGAGGGGGGTGGACAGAATGTGAACAACAACCAACAAAGGACAGAGAGCCAAGGCAAAGCAAAGATTAGCGTCAGACATCCAGTGGTAAACAAGAACAACAACATTACAGCAACATGAGAGACCACTAGGAGCTGTGGAGGAGCAGGGGAGCGAGGAGACGAGTCTCCAAATATGAAAAAGTGAATGAGGAAAGAATTAATAAATGATAAAGCAACAGAGATCCATCATCCTTTCTGGTCATTTATAAAGTGGGAGCTGTTCTTCTGGTGGATACAGCAGACCCTCCCCTCCCAATCTGCATAACATCAGAAAAATCTCCTGCTGTTGGTACATTAATATGAAAAATTTGAGGAAAAAAATGGAATAAATGAATCCCTGCTTTAGAAGAAAGGAGCCCACTTTATGAATGAGAGCATAATGAAAGTTACAACATTTAACTATGAAGATGGAAATGGTGGCAGGGTAACCACTGGAAGCCAAATTTAAAAACTCATCTGGGATTGTACTGATTTATTAATGTTATAGAAAATATAGTCAATAAAGTACAAGAAAAAAAAACACACACAAGCTCATCCCACTGACTGAAACATCTACTCTGAATACTTTTTCTGGAATGAGTGTGTGTCGTCTGTGCCGACATCCCTTACCTGTTCTGGTAGCTAAAATAAGCAGCGTCGCGTTGGATGGTGCATAATTGTTTTCCATAGCAGCAGAGAGTTTGGGGGGAAAATTCATACTGCAAAAATAAACACAAAAAGAAATAATCAGTCATAATCATCCGGAAAGCTGTGAAAAAAGGAAATAAATAGCTACACACACCTCACAACAAAAACACAGCCGTTTGGTTCATTTTTAGCATGATTGTCTCGACACGATGAGATTAAAGTATCACTTTAACATTATGCAGCTGTTTATTATATGAAATGGGTGAAGCTAAGTTGTTGCAGTAACCTGAGTTATTAGTTGTTATTGTATCCTGAATCCAGCTACGGCTTATTATTTTAAATACTAGAAGATAGCACTCATTTAATTGCGTCTAAAGGTACAACAGTACATTTAAAACACCTCTAAAGTGTTTTAATTAAATTATAAATTTTATATAATGAATAAAACAAAGAAAACACAAGCTGCAAATTAGAGAACTTTCTAGGCCATCTTTAAAATTATGTACCTCCCACAAGGTTAGTCAAAAACAAAACAACAGCTGTGTCTCACCTTCCTTCCACAACAGTAGCCGAGGACTTGCATGACAGGGTCAATCTCGGACTCGAACACCTCCGCCAGCTTGGAGCAGTACTTGTAAACTCTGGATGTCTTCCGGTTGTACAGCCAGGCGTTGTTAAACATCAACCAGATGTCCTCTATGTACTGCCAAGGCTCTTGATATTGTCCCGTGTCCAGCTTCCGCTTGATGGTCGACAGGTCCATGGGGTTCTTCACGATGTCAAAGTAGTCCTGGATTGAGAGAGGGTGCCGTCCAGTTGAGATGTCATGTCGAAGTAAAAAAAAAAAAAAAAAAAGATCGTGGGCGCCAGATGTTTTGATTGAAGAGGTGAAGATGGTTTGGGGAGGAACGTCAAGGCGTTGCAGTCAACCAGGTGGGACCAGAGTAGGGAGAGAAGAGGGTGCAGGGGAACAATGTTGTTGAGCGCTGCAGAGAAGAAGGTCCACGTGCAAACAGAGAGACATGACAACTTCTGCCCTCCAGCTCTCTGCTTTGCACCCAATATTTTAAATCAAAGTGCCTATCTGTGCTGTGAACAGCCTTCCTCTGCTGCCTAAAACTACCTATAGATGCCTTTTTATTTACGTAATCAAGTTAAAAACTGAAGGCCAGCCATGTCATTATGAAATGATCAGTCTGGCCTGAGTCATTTCCCCACAGCTGCTAACAAAGCTTCCAGGCTCAGATAGTTAAAAGGGTGCAAAACTAAGAAGAACAGAGCAGCTTTAAGAGGCAAGAGAGAGATCTAAGCTTTGATTTTAAAGCAGTAATGTTGGCATTAACACCAGCAGCATGAGTAGTAAAAAATAACAAATAAGCTGAGTAGAAGCCAACAGTGCTGAGGTGAAGCAAATGTATCGGGGAGGTGGAAGAGTCTCCAAACTGTTCCTGCCGCCTGCCCTCCACTTTTCCTCAAATTACAGCAACATTTTAAAAAGAAGCAGAGAGGGTGAGGAAAAGATAGTACTTTTTTCTTTCTGGAAGATTCAACAATAACAGTAAAAAAGTGTGAGTTTCAAAGACCAGGGTCCATCTCAGAATCACCATGGCAACAGGAGTTATGAACAGACCCTCATCTCTGAATGGAACCACTCACGTGGACAAACAAGTGATGCATATTACCATGACAGCCTGCAGAGCCAAATTCATGACACAACACTGCAGTAGATAGACGTCTGTGAACTTAATCTTTTTATATTTTAATCAAAATGCTTTAAATGTCTATTTACCGATGTAAGTTGCATCACCAGACTGTAGGAGAAATGAGCCAAAGATGTGGTCTTTTCTCATCACCGTTTGAAAATGCATCAAATTCCACGTTTTTAAGCTCATAAGACAGACACTGTTGCTCTTGTTCAGTATGAATGCATTTTGGAGATATGCAAGTAATCTTGGACCAGATTTGAAATCAATGAGGGCAAAAAGGTTTCCACCTCTACACGCTGCCCACCTGAACACCGTCAAACTACTACTGGTGAGGAACTGAACTAGAGAGCTAGCAATGGAAAACTATGATGAAAGCTGCAAGGAAAAACAAAAACAATTCAAACCTAAAATGTGACAAAAGTGCACAAAATGAGTTATAAATGAATACAACTGGCTCATGAACTGCAAATGGCTTTTTTCTTTGGAATTAGCTGGTTCTGCAGCGTTCTGCAAGCCGCTGATTCAACAGCCTCTGTACCAGGACTCCAGACTCCGACCATTTCCAACTCCTTTTTGGAGATTACATTAAACTCTTTAGGAGTGATTTCTTGGCAACAAATGATTTTTTTCTTCTTCTTTTTTTTTTTACTTGTTTGCATTTTTGGTGACAACAGTGACCCTACTCTCACATTAGTTTATAGTAATTTAGCAAATGCTTTTTCATAAGCAATTTGAGAATAAGAACAGAAACAAGAAATAAAAAAAAGGGACAATATTGATAAGTCCAGATGATTCACAAATACTCGAGAAGAAATTAGCATATGTACTACTACAATTTGTTGCAGCAAATTATATCAAAATCACTTTTATTGGTCAAACTATTTGAAAATAATAATAAAAAAGCAGGATCTATGAATGGCACGGTGGCGAGGTGGTTAGCACTATAGCCTCACAGCAAGTAGGTTGCCGGTTTGATCCCCGACTCGGGCGGTGGCTTATCTGTGTGGAGTTTGCATGTTCTCCCCGTGTCTCCCCGGCTTCCTCCCACAGTCCAAAAACATGCACCTTGGGGATAGGCTGATTGGGGACTCTAAATTGGCCTTAGGTGTGAGTGCGTGGTTGTTCGTCTGTGTGTGTGGCCCTGTGATGGACTGGCGACCTGTCCAGGGTGTACCCCGCCTCTCGCCCCTTGGATGCTGGGATTGGCTCCAGCTCCCCCCGCGACCCCGTTTGGGAATAAGCGGAAGATAATGGATGGATGGATGGATATTTTAAATATGACTGTGAATGTACTTAATGTACTTCATATGAGTACAGCGATACTAAATGTTGCTCTATATGTTAAATTTGGTTGTGAATTTATCTTCAGGTACAGTTTCAACTTTACATCAGCAGTGAAAAGTTAGTCTGGAGCCCTGATTTACTCACTAATTTTATCCAACGTAGGTTACAGGCAATATTGGAAAAATATATAGATATAAATCTTATAACTTTTATGTAGTCTAGGTGGATGCATGTTCATGAGAGCCGTTGCTTTGCAAATGACATCATGATTCAGAGAAGATGGTATAAAGCATGCACGTTGATCCACTTCCTAAACATCTGGCATGCAATGGGGAAAAACTAAACCAGTTTAACAGAAAATTTAAGCAGTTCTATAAAAATATGGCAAAAATGGAAAAAGAAAAAAACTATCTAGAATGAATAAAAGAAAATGTACAAAATAGGGGGAAAAAAAGCTACATTTTCATATGAGTTGAAGCAAAATGGCAGCCAGTGCAGTCCCTTACCAGGTTAGTTTTGTTACTAGTTCGAATACGTACGGGTATTCCCAGTAACTGGGGGTCCACTGGCTGACGGAAGGGAAGGGACTCTGGGTCCTGGCGGTACAAAGACTCCAAGGTGGGCATCAGAGCCTGACGCAGCTCCTCGGGCTTAAAGACTGCAAAAGAAGATGATTAAAAGAAGGAAAAAAAGAGATGAGACGAAGTATTAAGGATGACACAAGGGTTCAAACTGACAGGGAAGAACCACGGACCACAGCCTCTAATAAAACCCACTTCAGACACTTCATCCACACAAATTCACAGCGTGTTCCCTGTTGTTTAGTTTCTTCCAGCCGCGCCATTACAAGGTTGAATAAAAACTGAGTGAAGAGGAAATGCAGAAATTCCCAACAGGACAGTAAAAGTCTAAACCAAGTTTGTGTCCAAACTGATCGTAAACCACGTGGAACGGTTTTCAGTGTGACAAAGGAAAACCTAAGACATAATGGTTTTTGGTCTTTCTTCCTTAAAAGTTGCAACTTAAATCTCTTCCCCATCAAGTTAATCCTCTTATTAGAGGTTCAATTTATGGCCATTTAAACTTAATGTATGATTTATTATTTGTACTATTTTGTGTGCAATATAGTAGAACTGGTAATGAAAGACTTGCAGCAGAGTAAAGACTCCACACTTACTTTTCTTCTTGCTCTGAGAGCCTGCCGAGGAGCTGTTGACGGCTGACCCCTCCTCTTCCTCTTTGGGCTCCTTTTTCACCTCTGGCTTCTTGTCTTCACATGTTGCTGCTGACATCGACCCAGAGGATGAAGACGTATCCATGGGCTCGCCCTTACACCCGTCTCCCGACAACTTCTCAGTCTTTATCTGAGAGGAAGAATGGAGGTGTTGGGAAGCAGATTGCTTTCTCCGTGAAACTCTAGTTTTCTTTCCAGTCTGACATAATTTCATAAAACCTCACCTCAGGTTTCTCCTCCGACTTCAACTCGGACTGACCCTTGCCCATCTTGCCTTTGCCGTCACTTTGGGGGTCAGCGCCTTCGTCATCTTCCTCCTCCTGCTTCTTCACCTCCATTTTGACGTCTTCCTGGCTGGGTGCAGGGCCGTCGACAGGGGCAGGCTGAGAGTTGGGATCAGTGCTGCTTGTGACTGATGCTGGAGAGGATACCTGACCATCTGTGGTCAGAGAAGGCTTCGGAGAGAGCTGAATCATTACAGACAGAAATAGAATAGCATTAAGAAATGGACAATTAATTCAGAAAACATGTTTACGCTCAAATGCTTATTAACCTGAATACCTTTACAAAGAAGTATTCTATGTCTGGTAGAAAGTTCCCATCAAAACTTAGAACCAAACTTACAAAACTAGTTTGAAAGGGATTTTCTAAGCATAGAAGCAGTGGACATTATGTCTACTCACTGGAGTCGGTGGCCGCTGTAATGGCACGTGAGCATTCTGGGTCGGGACCGACGAAGTCTGACCTGCGTGAGGACCTGGAGAAGCCACACCCCCGAGTTTCTGCTGTAGAAGCTGATTGGCTTTCTCAGAGTTCAACGTCTTCCCTGAAGGAAGCTGCTGCTGTGAGGCTTGTTGTTGCTGCTGCTGCTGCTGTTGCTGGGAATGCTGCTGCTGGGGCACTTGGGGTGTGTTGGGGGTCTGTGGCTGCGGAGTCTGAGAGCGAGGTAATGAGGGTGGTGTTTGGTGTGGCTGAGGCGTTAAGCTTCGTGCTGGTGATGGGGAGTTTGTTCGGACAGGTGGGCAGTGAGGGAAGTTGCTGGGCTGCGTGGAGGATGGAGGAAAGCTTGGTAAAGTTCCAGCACCGCCGGCATTAGTGGGTCCCACAGAGCCTGTAGGGGCTCCCGAGCCCT
Source organism: Pseudomugil tenellus (assembly GCA_037177515.1). Lineage (NCBI taxonomy): Eukaryota > Metazoa > Chordata > Actinopteri > Atheriniformes > Pseudomugilidae > Pseudomugil > Pseudomugil tenellus. Next base: position 2,183,269 of record JBAMHX010000023.1, on the reverse strand, counting down.
GGACAGAGGCGGACTGAGCTGCAGGGCTGCTTGCTGGGAGGGAAGGCGGTGTTGTCATTTGGTTTTGCTACAGAGGAAGAACACAAGATTTGTTTTAAATTTTTCAGCACCTTAAAAATGTATTTAAAAAACTGAATAATGCAAATTCTTTTTCTCCTTTTAGGAGGTTGGAAAGCAGAAACATATGCTGGCATTACTTCAGCAACTCTTCCTCGTTTAATTCATAACATGTCAGAATTACATTTTTTTTTTTTTTTTTGCTCATTGCAAAAACTCCGGTCCCTTTGACAATCAAACCTCACCCAACACCTTACCGAAGGCACAGCAGGCTGTGCTCCTGGCTGGTTCATGCCAACAGGGCCAGAACCGAGTCCAGGACTAGAGCCGGGAAACTGGCCTGGAGGGAGGTACTGGTTCTGGAGCTGTGTAGCATTGGGCTGACACATCGTTGTTGCTCCCATTCCCATCTGGAACAAAAATGAGTGAGGTCATTCACCTTTAAATCTGCTATTTCTTTCCAAATGACTTCAGCTAGCAAAACAAGCTCAGCACAGACGTTCAGGCGGCGAAGCTCAGTAAAGCCATCCGATCAATTTCGCATAAAGCTAAAGACAAAGTGATGCTAACCTGGTTCATTGAGGGATTAATAGGAAGAGGAGGTGTTGATCTCTGACCCATCGACTGCATCCCCAACTGGCCAAACTGGTTCATTCCTTGAAGGGAAAATAAAAAAAAAGAAGAAAAAAAAACAACCAGTTCAGAGGTAAGAAGAGCAAACCTTTCTGTTTACTATCTTTACTTTAAGATCAAAACTAATATAAAAAAAGATCAGCATTTGTTGCAAATTATTGCATCTGCCTCTGTGTTAACCAACAACTGGCAATGTGTCTTCGACGCAACGTGGTCATAACATTCCCAGTTCTTAGACCAGTACCTGCTGGGTTCTGCATTCTATTGACCATCTGATTGGGACCAGCTGGTCTGACCATGGTCGGATCGGCATGCGGACCATCTGACAGGGAGAAAATGCACAACTTAGCTTCACAATCACAGAAAAAGAGTGAAAAAAACTTAACCGACGAGAAAAATGTCCCCGTTTTTCATTTCACTTGAAAACAGATTATTTTTCACAACTTTGCGTCAAAAAACATGAATGGAGCATTTATTCAAGTTCAGCAGACTGTACTGTTATCTCTATGCCAGCAGATTGTGTGTGTGTGCAGTCAGAGTTGTGTTATTCAGGTACTATTACATACTAGTAGGCTGCACAGGGGGCATGGATTGCTGTCCCACACCAGGGGGGGCCTGTGGAAGGCCAGAGGAGGCAATGCCAGGTTGGCCGGGCATCATGCCCTGCTTCTGGAGTCGAGTTCTCCTCTTTTCTTCCAGCTCCTTCTGGATTTTATAGATTTTCTCCGCTAGAAGGTGGTAGTACTCCGCCTAGAGAGGACACAGCAGGAGGTTTCTACACTGCATAGTGGACGATCATGGCACATTCATCTATACTCTGTGCATGCAGGTCTCATACCCTACTGTTGGCCGACTCATACATGTCCCCTTCTACTTTCCGTGCATAAGCAACTAGATTCTCCATCCGCCGGTCCTTCAGAGCAGCTTGGTCAGGAGTCGGAAAGATGGCCTGCACACTGCTCGCATACACAAACGCAAGAAAAACATTGCAGCTAACCTGAGTTCAGATAGCTCCTAATATCACCCGTTGATGCAAACGACCTAACTTGTTGGAACCTTTGCAAGACAACAGACTCACAGTTTGTGGACAAGATGGTTGCGGAGGTCTTGCGTGATGTCTTCATGCCAGGACTTCCTCATCGCTGCAGCAGAAGGGGGAGTAGCTGTGGGCATGGAACCCAGGTTCCCCACACCGACACTGTCGTTCATCAAACTGAGAGAAAACAGCAGAACAAACAGATTACAGCCAAAGCATGAGGACTTTCTGAAAGTCCTCTGTATGACAATTTGACTGAAATTGAAGTCGAAGTGAAAAGCTGCCCGACCTCTGTGCTGTCATGTTGTTGTGCAACATGGCGTCTGCCAGTAATGTGGACTGCTGGTTGGAGGGGTTCACCCCCACTCCACCATTCACTCCCATAGAGTTTCCTCCTGAAAAATAATCAACATAAAGTTAAAAGGCTGGCGATATTAAACAAAAGTCGCTGAAACATCCAAACATTTGGGCCTGAAGTAAAACGAGTGAGTGTCCACTTCAGAAGGTCTTCCTTTGCAGGGAGCAAGAGATTACCGTAAGACATGTGACTGTGGACTACATTGTAATATAAATCAGATTTGTTTAACAAAGTGATTGACCAAGAGTTAGCTGAACAGCTGGAAAAAATTAAGGTCATTCACATCTAAAACAAAGTCCAGTGAACACAAAGGCCGTTTATACCCTGAAGCCATTCATTTACTGCATTGAAAGCTCCCAGAAAGTTTGATTTAGTAAACCATTGTTGCAGGATAAACTGATGTTCATGCAAGATCTATAGTAAACTGCACGATACACAAACTTAACCAACCCATGGTATTTAGACTCCTCATCCCAGGCTGTCCTTGCAGCCCCTGGTTTGGTATGTTGGCCTGTGGCGGCTGCTGTGGAATCTGGTTGCCCTGGTAAGTGAGTCCCAGTGCAGCGTAGGCCCTCTCTATGGAGCTGGGGTCAATCTGACTGGGAGGGTTCAGGTTTGGAGTGTTGGACTGACCACCTGGTACACCTGAACCCAAAGAGTTCACTAAACCCACTGCTGCTGCACTGTTGACGAGAGCTGTGATGATGGAAAAGGGAAACAAAAGGAGGGAGAAAGAAAGATACAAAGGATGACTTTTCAACTTTTCTAAAAATGGTCTTTTAACGGGACTTCCAAAAAAAAAAAAAAAAAAAAAAAAAAGAGCATAAAACATCTGCAGCTCATCCAGATGCTGCTGCCTGAGCTTTAACTGGGACTAATATCTGAACACATCACACCAGTTTTAACATCTTTACACTGGTTTCCAGTCAGTCACAGGATAGATTTTAAAACCCTGCTGACTGTTTATAAATCCCAGAACGGTTTATAACCAGAATACATCTGCGATATGTTCAGAGAATATAAACCAATCAGAGCTCTTAGATCCAAAGACTCAGGTCATCTAGTCCAGAACAGAGTCCAGACTAATCATGGAGAAGCAGCATTTAGCTGTTTTGTTGCAAACAAGTGGAACAAACTGCCCGTAGAGGTAAAACTTCACCACATGTAGAAACTTTTAAATCCAGATTAAAAACTTTTATTTTCTCAGGCAGCTATGGATGAAATCTGCACGGTAACTTTGAACAGATCTTGCTTTTAATGATTTTATTATGATTACTATTTCTTGTTGTCTTTCATGCTGTTTTACACCATAATCCTTGTAGTGTTTGATATCAAGCACTTTGAATAAAGAAGTTACACAGATACACTTGCTTTGCCTAAATAATGTTCTTTCTTGTAATTCATTAACTTTTAACATCTCCATCAATATTACCGAAACACCCTCTAAAGAAAGAAACACTCACACTGCTGGTTCCTCTTGTCTCCAGCGTTTTTCAGTGGTAGACATACAGGACAGTCATGTCGTGTGCAATTCTTCCAATGAGAGATGATCTGTCTGGATGAGGCACAATGTGCCACTGGAGAAGAAGAAATGGAAATAGAGAAAAGTTTCAGAACAGGGAAGACAGTAGGAAAACAGAGTGTAAGTGAAATTTGATGGTGGTGAAGGGGGAAGATGAATGATGACACAAGCATAAGATGGGAAAAAAAAGGAAATGTGTCAAAAGGAAGGCAGAGAACAAGAAAGTTATTGTATCAGTCATTCACTACAATAAAACTATGTCCAGATGGATGAAAGGGGGAGAAAGGGAGAAAAAACTAAAGATCCACCAACCAAAGAAAAAAAAAAACTCATCCTGATATAAAGAAAAAAAACTGGCAAAATGAAAAAAAAGAATTGCTGCGGATACATGACAACTTTAAAGCCTGCCTAGTGTTTATAATCTACCAGCCATCAACATAACTCATCCGACTCACCCTGGCAGGACTTGCCAGCCTGGCAGTGAGTCATGTGGTTGAGCACGTTCTTCATGGTGCGGCAGTGAGGCAGGTTGCACTGCCGCACTTCCCCGTTGGCCTGCTCCCTCCGCTGGCACTTGTGTGCATGCAGCAAGAGGACAAGCTGTTGTTGAATCAGCTTCCGCTTCTCGGGATCAGCGGTTGGGGGAGTGGCGCCGGGTCCTGCCCCCACGGCATTCAGGCCAACCTGCGTTCCTCCGACTGAGGCTGCCCCGCCGATCGCTACGCCACCAACCGCTCCAGACTGCTGCTGCGTCTAACAAATGGGGGGAATGAGGCACAGATGAGTTACTTTGAGTATTGTGGAGAGATAATCTGATATTTTATTGTTTAGCAGATCGTAGTGCACAGACAACAGTTTACAATCACAGGACTCTTATTTTTATTAATACAGTTTGCAATAATAATGTAGATGTGTCATCTATTCACTAAATGGAAAAGCTTTAATTAAAACTAGCATTAACCCTTTTAGCACGTAGTAGGAGCTTCTTCTCAGAGACATCTAAAGGCCTTTACAAGTATGTAAGAAAAGATTTAATGTACAATTAACAACTTAAATGATGAGCAATATCATAAAAGTGACTTTCAATGCATGCAAAATTTACATAAATGTCTTGTTATTACTCATGTTATTATTAGAGACACAGTTGCTAGCAGAGGCTACTTTCTGCTGTTTGTGGGCAAACCTGTTGCCCACAGCTTCCCGCAGGGTTTGCTACAGAGTAAAACAAATCCATCACCATCATTTGTCATCTTAAGAGGCAAACACAACCGATACAGTATTCAGCGTTATCACAAAGCCATACTGTGACCAAAATAAGGAGGCGTCGGTCTGAAGAGTTCTCCAAACATTTCTAATTTGTCATTGTGAAAAAGGACTAAAATAAAAGAGACATTTAGCAGGAAAACATCTGGCTAAAGAGGCAGGTGCAGCAGGAACCGTTCACCTGTTGACCCTGCTTCCTGTGCCAGGATATGCTTTACTCGACGCTTTCTTTATAGAGAAATACTCACAAGATGTGAAGAATTGATTAAAAGTTTGCTGCGGGGCAAAATGAGATAATTTTTCATCACCATTAGTAAAAGTACAAAATCATGAGTGTAGATTGTTGATACAGACAACAATCCCATAATGCTCTTTCCCATTTCTCAATATCTTACAATTTCCTCAGGCATGTTTGTGGCTCGCAAGCAAATAACGTAACAGCTTTAATAAATACGTCTCCTTGGTGGCAGGTTTGACTTAAACGTGTAAAAGCAAAGTGAGGACACGCATTTCCTAAATTTTTTTCACTATAGATTAACAGCAGAAAGAGACTTTTAGGAAGGTCACATGTGTGTAGTTCTGAGTGAAACCCTACCATCCCAAGCAAGCCTTGACCAGGAGGTGCCTTCTTGTCCATGCTGAACTGAGCGGCTATATTGGTGGGCAGACCAGCCTTATTCTGGAGCTGTGGGCCCAGCCCTGCTCCCGGTAACCCCTGGCCAGTAGACGGGCCGTACGGACCACCATAGGGGCCCGCGTTGGCCATCATATTCATCTGGAGGATGATGAAGAATACACATGACGGGCAAAAACAAGAGTAGGGAGAGAAGGAATATGAGAGAAAGAGAAAAGGTTTTGAGGATTATTCACTTTAAGGACACAAAATGATGCAACCACCGTCTTAGAAGGTTTTTCATAAAGCATATTTTAAAAAATCTAACATGCTGAACAAAACATTATCTTATTTAACATAAAACGAAATCTACTGTCTCAGATTTACTTTACTTTAAATTATTCTGTCAGAATGAGTTTTTGCCATATTTATATCAATCCTGATCTCTCCTGATTTTCCTTTATTGCTAGAGTATACTGAAAGCACAGACGTGGTCTGTCGGCCACCTTTTAGACCTGGAAAAATGACACAAACACCTGTAGATTTTAACAAATGAAAACATGACGCATTATCCACCAAGCAGATCCATTTTAAGCTAATAGATGAGGTGGAGAAAAGCATCTCCTTAAAGTAATCTTATCTCCACTTCTAATTCCAGTTCTTGAAAATGCACAATAATATTCAAACGTTACTTCACTACTTAGTTCATTATTGAACAGAAGCAGCTCTATCCAGCCGTTTAACAATGACTTACAGTAATGCTTTTGCACACCTTAACATCACAACCACCATGTGGCATATTGACAAGCAAGGAGGTTAACCATCATTACCACAGAGTGAACTGTAATATAGCTGCACGTCCAACATAAAACCACACTCTTCCCTGCACCTGCTGTGGATAACTCATCCTCAACTACCTTAAACGTGCAACTTCTTATAGGTTTGCTTCAGTTTGCATCCTAATAAGCTTTAACCAGGAGAAAGTGGCACATTCCTGTCCATTTTAGCAGCAATCTAACTGTTATTGCTGCCTGTGATAAAGGCCTGTTCAAGCACCAGCAGATCAATACTCTACACATTTTTATGCTTTCACTAGTAAATTAAACAGGTCTATTCAGTGTAGATCCAAACATTTAGCTGTTATTAATGAGCTTGTTTAAAAGGCAGTGTCTGTCTCAAATTGTAAGAAATCTATTGGCATAAGAAAGATGTCTCCCCCACTGTGGATGCACCTACCTTGTTTAGCGCACCAGGCTGCTGTGGTCTCATCCCTGCCTGACCCCCGGCACCCATCGGCTGGTTGCCCTGCTGCTGTAAAGTCTCAGCCAAAATATTACTAGTGTTGCCCATGCTGGCATTACCAGGGTAGCCCATTCTAGGCGAGCCATTGACTACCTGACCCCCCATCAGCCCTTGCTGTCCAATGTTGCCCTTTTGGCCACCCATCATAGCTGCTGCTCGATTGAGTGCCGCCACATTTCCAACCATCCCAACCTGTTGCATTAATCCAGGTTGTTGTTGCTGGTTTTGAGGGTGAAGGCCTTGAGGTCCACCAGAGGACACACCGACACCCCCCATCATCCCCATGGGAGTCCCGGATGATGCACTGTTGGGAGTTGGGCCACCCGGCTGCGTTGGCGCTCCTGAACGCAAGAGCTCAGACAGCTGTTTGTGTTTTGCAGCTGCATCCTGGCCACCAATCCCCCCTCCAAGCCCCCCGAGACTAGTATGGAGTTGGCTGGCATCGTCGCCATTTGTCAGCCCAAGGTCTGAGGAACTGATGAGCTCATCTGGGAGGTCCTGCTCCAAGTCAAAGAATGAACCAAAATCTACATATGAAGGAAGAAAAACAAGCATTTTACCAAAGAGGAAAAGATATTTCTTTCCATTCACAGGATTTAGAAAAGAAAAAAAGTTCAACTATTGATAGACAACTTATATGTTGAAAACCAGTGCAGCAGTAGCTGCCTGTCATGAGCTAGACTTCTCCTTTGGGAACCAGTTTGTGGTTTGGTGTAGTTCCATACAAGAAGAGTGGACGCAGTGGGGACAAGGTGAGAAGCCACAGAGGGTAAACACTACAGCATTCAGGTAGGTTTAGACAGCAGTTATATGGTAGAAGAGGATGAAAAAGCATAAAGAACAAGAAGCACAACTCTTTAGACAGAGAGAACCATAGAAATGTCTGGATTATAAAGAACCCTATTAAAATCATCACATTTCCTTCATATGACATTAAATTAAGGTAGAAAAACTGACTTTTTTTTAGCTTTAAGAGTAAAAAATGATAGAATGAGGGGGGATCCATTTTGATTTTTATTTTGTATTTAGGGGGGAAAACAGTGACTGTATAAACATACCTCTGGGGGCCAGAAATAAATTATCACGCTAACTCTCGGATTAATAATGCAAAGAATTTTAAACCTTTTTAGTCAATATATACGAGTTCATTCACATAAGTAGTCGCATTCACATCAATGTGAAAATATGTAAACATTTTTTAATCAAATGCGTTTTATTTCCGTTACTTTATTACGTGGACAACGAAAAGAGCAGCGCAGTGTCGCCGTACATTCAGACAATGGAGGCAACCAAGAAGGTTTATCGTAGTGTTATTGTTATCCCACTTGATAACTAAAGGCCTCTTTACAAAAGAGTGTGAAAAAACACTCTGAAGTGTGTCGGTTTTTTACTTTCTTTATAAACGCGGTAAAACTGTTTTAAAGTGACACAGTTATAACTTCGGCAGTACGACACGGTTTCGCCCAACTTAGCGAAGTGTCGAACAATAGCTAGCTTAACAATAGTTGTCTAAAAATAAAAGTGCACTGGTTTAAAACTCTTCACGCGTAGTTTCCGGCACAGACTGATCACATATCTACTGAAAACGTAGCTAAATTTGCAGAAAATGTTTAACTGAGCACCCCTTATTTTTTCCCTTTACTGTGAGCTCAGCTGAGCTGCTCCGGTGGGGGTGTTTTTCTAGCTACTTAGCTAGCTCGGTCGGTTGTACTAACTTTCACTTAAAGCTGGTTTGTAAAAAAAAACGTATTTACCACTATATGTGTTTAATAACTAAAAAAACATTTAACTTAAAATGTAAGCGCCTCCATGCTTTTTCTCAACTGAGTTTTTAAGTAGCAAAAAAATAAAAACCTTTAAGCAAACTGGGGTGTCTCGACTACTCCATTGTTTGGAGGTGGATCTTAGTTTTGGCTAGTTAGCCTGTTGAGGCTAACGCATCAAAACAGTATCGACAAAGTTGCTTCTGCTCCGAGTTTCTGCTATTTTATTTTCTTCTTCAGCAGTTTCTGCCCCAAACTAGTTTCCCCCACAAGGAAACTTCAAACACTTATGTGTAAAAGCATCAAATGTTAAGCAGCAAAGTGTAAGACTAAGTTATAGTGCAACTCTATAGACTTCCAACACTGCCCGAGTACGTCATAAAATCACAAATACAGCAGTTTGTGTAAGTAAGTAATACATGCTTTATATTTACCATTTCCATCACTGGCAGAAGCGGACAGAGCTGGGGAGGACAGCTTGGGCCTCTTGGCTGAAGGCGGGCCAGACTCCAGGACATTATCGGCCATATTTTTGACGAATAAAAAATAGGGACTGTAGTGTATTTCCTTGGTTTGCGTCTCCTAGTCCCTTTAAGAAACGTTTCTGATCGTTCCCCCACCGTTTGGGGGGACGGTAGGGGAGAGGAGAGCAATGTTGAACTCTTGAGTTCACCCTCTCGGTTCGTGCCTCTGTAGATATCAGTCCCCCTCCCCTGTCGGAGATTTTGTTTCTTCACAGATTTGAACAGGGAGGAGGTGGGAAGGTGGAGTCGGCAAAAAGGCAAAAGCGTGCGGCAACCTCATGTAGCTTCTTCTGCCACACAGGAACTGTCCCAGGATCCGTCATCCGTACTGCAATCACTTCTGTCTGCCATAGTCAGCAGGAGAAATCTTCTATTTCACACCCGGAAAAAGCTCCCAAGTTGAGAGTTTTGTGATGGCACAAATATGATAACTGTGTCCGAAACAAATCTTCTCTTGCACCGCTATTTCATGCAACAGTTAAGAAAAATCCTTGGCTGGATTTAGTATTTCTCTCAACTAAAAATGTTTTTCTCTGCTGGAGGTGTCACCGAATCCTTCCTTTCTCCAGAGGTTAAAAAAGGCAGTCGCTCGGTGTGTAAAAGACACCGGGTAGTAATTTTAATATGCAGTTAAAGCGTTAGTGCTGGCAATACAGAGAAAACAACTTCATTGGCTTAATAGTTGGAATGCAGGAGTCACATAAAAATCTCTTGCAGATGTGTATTTTCATGCATGACTTTTCTTTTGCATGTGCATGCTGACTGAAATGTGCACTTAGTGTTTGACCATGCAAGGCACTGGGTCATAAAGAACAGACTGTTATTGCACATTTGGTTGATGAAACCCCAAACGCGAAATATACCTATGTTGCAGTCAGCACAGTTGGCAAATGTTAAAACAGACAAACCTTTTACATCTAAAACCCCTCTGCTACATGCGTTTTGCCTCTTTCCTTTTATTTCCTCCTCTTTCTGCGACGGGTTCGTGAACGCAACACCGGCGTTAATTGCCAATCAGCGGCGCGGTCAGATTGATCCAATTACTTTTATATTGTACAGGAAGGTCTGTCGGGTTACTTATCTTGTGCTCCTGCAGAGGTGCCTCATCTGGTTGTCGCTCGGTTTGAACACTTGCAATCTCAGATGATGAACAGCGTGATTTATCTGTTTTTCACTGCCTAGGGATGTCCTGGCCATGCACGGAGAAAAAGAAAAGCTTTTAAACCAAAAACCAGGAGGGTGCAACGACGACAACCAAAAAATGTATTTCTTGTTTTTAAAAAAAGACAAAATAAGCTGGAAAATTATAGCTTCAAATTGACACAGTAACCTTAACACTCCCCTTAAAATATTTCAAGCTAATAAAATCCTCTCATTGACTCTTTGTGATGGTGAATGCCCCCCTTCGTGTTGGTCCTGGCAATTTTCTCTTTCTTTCCACCTCTCCCTTCTGCCCGGTAGCAATTTATTAATATAATTGTCTATGCGGGCTCGTTCCTTCCTCCGCGACGGACACATAATGCTTTTTCATGTTGATGTTTTCCCCTTTTCGCAGGTTTTTTCCTCGTTGTGATATGCTCCTCTTCCGCCTCTCCTCCCCGTCGCCGCTCCGCAAAACACCCCCTTCCTTGGATTTTTCGGAGTATTTCTTTCTCATACATACATATATATTTATATGTGTGTGTATATATATATAAATATATATATCAGCGAGTCGGTTTCCCCTCTACTGACGTCTTATCTTTTTTGTGATGCTCTCCTCTCTGGATAGCACGGACAGGATTTGGCTACTCTGGCTTCCCCCAGCGGTTCCGGAGCGGCTGCCGGAGTCGCTCCTTCTATCGGTTATCTCCTGTTCCTGACGGTCTGTCCGCACAAACAAAATGGCGGCTTGTTGTTTCTACTCCTCTGATACGGGGGGAGGGTTTGAGGTACAGCAACATTAGGCGTGAAGGGGGAGGAGGGAAGGGAAGAAGAGGGGAGGTTGTCTTCGGAAGTGTTCGGGAGTGTCCGGAAACCGGCCGGTTCCTCATCGGTAATCATTTATTTCAATCTGCAGGGGACGGTGGTGCTCCACTTTCATACTGTACGAATCAGTGAAGTGTAAATTGACAGTGTTCAGCGGATTATTAGGCAAATTATGCTTTTTATTATTATTATTTTTTTTATTAGGCAAACTTGGCTTTAAAAAGCAAGAAAAAATGGTTAATTTTTCTTGAAATAACATAAAATTTATTGTTCTGTTGGCAGATAATCTTATTTCAAGGAACATTAACCTGTCACGAATTCCTAAAACAAGTAAAAAAATCTTTTAAAAACCTACTAAGAATAATTATCTTATGTTTAAAAATGATTTAATTTGAGATGTTTAATCTTACTTAGATTTTAGTTTTTGCAGTGTAAGCTGTAAGTTGTTTGGCAGCATTGTGGCTACACTGCAAATAAAGACAATGCAAATTATTAAAATCTCTTATTTTGTGGGAAAAAGATAAAACCCCAAACGCTGTAAAATTGCCATCAGTTTTATTTGTTGCTAAATATTGTGGGAATATCTTCTGATAGTGGACAGGGCAGAAGAATAACACCTATAATGGCAGTGATGATGAAGCCTTCCTTTATTATTTACCATTGATTGAGTATTGGTTATAAATTTATATCTTTCTTTTTTTTCTCTGTTTGTTCGTAATGTTCTTTTTTGTTGTTCGAAATAAAACGTTTCAATCAATCATTCAAAAACCAGCAGACTGTCTAAGATAAACAACTACATAGGTTTAAAATGTTTTTTTTCTTTCATTAAGAGAAGGTAACAAAATCAGCATTTTGTGATTATTTCAATTTAAAAGCCTTTTTTTTTTTGTTATCTTCGATGTCATATTTTTCATGTTAAAACAGATAAGTGCCAAATGACTTGTGGGTTTACAGTTCAGCTGAGTTTATTTTAACATCTTTTTGTTTATTTTAGCAGCAATATTTTTCTGCTTTCCAGTCTATTTCAGGAAGATGATGCCAAAACATTACGTGAAGAAACATGTGAATAAATTTTGGGTTTTTTTCTGTTAAATTTTAGCCATCGTTGTTCTTTGATATACTTGAATACATTTATGTCCATTAATTTTCCTAGACTAATATTTTTACTACAATAATTTATTTATTCAAATTTGTGAATTAAGAACAGGCAATACTAAGTTTAGATTAGCTAGTGGTCTTATTCATGATAAGTGATGCTTTTCTCACTGTTGCTGCTTGCTGAGGTGAAATCAAAGTGAAACGACAAACTAATTTGCTTAACTTCTGCTATTACATGTAATGAAAAATCCAAATGTTTGTTGATAAAGATGTTTATAATCACCACTAATAAATGAGGTATTGGTACATAAATGCAGTTCAGTGTGTTTTGTATAACAGAACATACCGTAAGTTAAATGATGTTAAAACCATGAAAACATTTTTTTTTAAAAAACATAAAACAAACAAAAGTGACTGAAGGCAAACAGAAACTAGATCAGTTAAAAGACACATAAAAGAGTTTAAATGCCATCAAATGAGAAAGAAAAGTTTTTAAGCTGGATTTTTAAGTGTCTACATTTGGTAAAATTTTAATTTCCACTAGCACATTGTTCCACTTGTCCTTAGCATAACAGCTAAATGCTCCTCAGCTTAATCTGACCTTTTTGGGAACTTTACATTTTGTAGAAGTTTTGTGAGTAGATAAAAATCTGCGTTGGTGACAGATCTAATGTGTCTGTTGAAATTCAGATCAGAGTTTATCACTGCAATGTTACAAACTTTCTCAGTGATCCTAAGTTTCCAGGTGTTTACTAATGCTGACCCTCTTTTCTTTGCTACCTATCAGAATAATCTCAGTTTAATAGTAAAAATAAAAAAGCTCCAAATACTGATACAGTAAGTCTGTTGGGCCGCATTCATCTGGTGACAGTGATGCATTAAGTTGTGTATCGTCTGCATCCATCCATCCATCCATCCATCCATCCATCCATCCATCCATCCATCCATCCATCCATCCATCCATCCATCCA
>JBAMHX010000023.1:2157760-2170061 GCA_037177515.1 Pseudomugil tenellus | reverse complement strand
CACTTTCAGACTTGAAGTATCAACCTGACCCGGCACTACCTGCTCCATGCACTTGGCTCAGCGATAGATAATTTTTTTTGTATCTTTGTGTATTTCGTGATTCTTCTTTCATAGGTCTTGTTGGACGCTTATTCTAACACGCACACACCTACTTAGATTTACTTACACTTACACACACACACACAAAAAATCACATATCACAATCTTAGCACTTGACACATCGACATCGATGACTAGCAGTTCACCTGTTGATGCTGTATCATTCTCTGTGAATTTTTGCTTGTGTTGTTCTCTCAAATGTACATCGCTTTGGATAAAAGCGTCTGCTAAATGGCGGTAGTAGTAGTAGTAGTTGCCAAAAAAGCAGCTTTATAGAGTCCATCTGCAAAGGCAAATAAAAAAAGTCAAACAGAGATGGAACTTATACAGCTTCAGATGGGGGGCAATTCACAAGACCAAACTGGAAGTAGAAATGCTGGAATGTCACTTTAAGGTGGGAACTGTATGTGAAGATGAATCTGTTACATGTTAAATCTTATGTGTACAGTAATCAGTATAAATCTATTTTACTTTTTTCAAGAAATGAAAAATAAGCCCACTAACACAGTCTAACAGAATATACAAATCACAAAAATTTAAAATGCATTTCTTCTTTTCACCTCATGGTGGCAGCACCACTTTAATGTAATCTCTGCTCTTCTCTTCTAACCCTTTTCTGCTCATTGCTGCAATGGCAACTGCAAATAAAAAGAGGAAAGTTGATAGTGAGGGCCACCGTTTTCAGGAAAGATGAGAATTACAGTACTTCTCGGAAAAGGAAGGCAATTGTCTTATTTGTCAAGAGACTGTTGCCTTGTTTTACGATTTTAACACAAAGAGACACTACCAAACTAAACATGCTAACACATACACCAAGCTAACAGGGAATGACCGTGCTGACAAAGTGAAGCAACTGCAAGCTGCTCTGGCATCACAACAGTATTTCTTCATGCGAGCTCGTGAGTCAAAGGAAACTACCACCAAAGGAAGTTATGAAGTGGCCATGTTAATAGCTAAACATGGCAAGCCTTTTACTGAAAGTACATTTATCAAAGACTGTCATGGGGGAAATGGTGGAGAATGTTTGCCTCGAGAAGACATGAGAATGGCACGTCGAGGAAATATCATTAGATATTCAGAGATGACTGGGAGCAAAGGGAGCAACTTTTGATTATTTCTCATTAGCCTGTGATGAAAGCACCGATGTATCCAACACTGCACAAATCTTGATTGTTTTAAGAGTTGATGACAATATGAACCTAGCAGCGGAGCTACTTGATCTCTAAAGCCTTAAAGACTAAACCAGAGGAACAGACTTTTCAATTTCTGTTTGTGAAGCTGTTAATGATCAGAAACTACCATGGAATAAAGTTTCTAAGGATCATTACCGATGGTGCGCCTGCGATGGCCGGTGAGCGAAGTGGAGTGTCCACATTGATCTGCAATAAAGTCAGCAAAGACAGAGGTAACACTATTAAATTTCATTGTGTGACTGGAGGGTTACCACCTCCACACCACTATATGGCGTTGTGCTGCCAGTGCCGTCATTTGGTAAATTTGTGGCACTGGGCCAGTATAAAAGTGCAGCCGGTATGGGTGTGGTGTCTCCTTCCTCTTCCTGTTTGCCTGCTGTTTGTAAGGGTATATTGGCGTGGTTTGGTCCGGGAGGATCTGGCGTATGATTGCCAAAACATCGTATGTGGGTGATCCTGCTCGCAGAAGAGTAATTGCTGTGGCTGGTGTCAAGTGTGGAGGACAGCTGTGTGGATTACGCCCTTAGCTCCTCCTCTTGCAATTTGCTCTGTGTTTGAGCGTGGAAAAATCATTAAGCCCTGTGGATTGCGCCCTTGGTGGCTCCTCTTTCTCCTCCGGGCTATCTCGTTCGCTGGCCCGCGTCCAGCGGGGTTTAGGATTTCCCACCCTGCTTTTCCTGGTGCTGCAAGGTTGGGAGGCGGCGACGCGCTGCTGCATGTGTTGGAGCGGTAACGTCTCGCATCTTCAGACGTGTAGACAGAACGTCGGACTGATTGATTAAGCTCCATTGTTTTATTTTGTTATTGATAACTCTTTTGTCTTATATATATATTTTGTGTAGTTTTGTTAAATTAGTGGCTGCTGGTTTTAGATTGTTTGTTTGTCCTGCAAATTTCTTACCATTTGTTTTATGTTTAGGTGCTGTGGACCCAGAGCCGCGTTTCCCTCCCTGGTGGTGGTTCATTCTTCACGTGTCTTGGCCAGCGTGTCGTGCATGGGTTGTTTGGTTTGTCCCTATAGATGAAATGCTGCTCTGGGTGTCCTCACCATTTTTGTTTTTAAAACTTTTACTAATTTAGTAATTTAGTAACCCACTAGTCTGGGTGGCGTTGTCTGTTTGAAGGGTCCAAATATTAATTTCCACTATTGTACTGCCACATTTGTATAATTCACCATCAGGCTCTTTGCGCTAAATATCTCAAATTTGATCATGTTATGAAACCAGTGGTAAAGGTAATAAATTCTATTCGCTCTAAAGCTCTACACCACAGACAGTTTCAGTAGTTCTTAATTGACATTCAGACTGAATACGGAGACGTAATATATCACAACGATATGAGGTGGCTAAGTCTGGAGTCTGTAATGCAGTGATTTTTCTCTGTCTGAGGGGAAATAAGACGTTTCTTGAATGAAAAGGGGCAACCAATGCAAGAACTGTCTGATCCTGTATAGCTGGCAGATTTTGTGGACACTTTTTTAGTGGACATTACGGAGCATCTGAATGCACTGAATGGTAATCTGCAAGGACAGGATGCAGTTGTGAGCCAGCTGTACACTCACATCAAAGCCTTTGCAACCAAACTGTAACTTGTCCCAAACAGAGCCCTGGAGCGCACACTTCCCAGCTTTGAAAGAGGTCATCAGCCATTTTACACAGGACAACATCGGTGATGAGTTATGCAACTGCTATCACATTTTTTTCCACTAAATTTAACAAACGCTTTCGGGATTTTGCAGTTATTAACAAGGACATGTTGCTCTAACTTGTCTTGTCCAGCATAAAGGCGGGCAGAATGGTTATCTGTCCGCTGTGTCATGCTGAACAAATTTACTCTGTCAAGAGGAACTACATAGACCTATCCAGGGTGTACCCCGCGTCTCGCCCGTTGGCAGCTGGGATTGGCTCCAGCCCCCCTGTGACCCTGTTTGGGGATAAGCGGTAGAAATTGGATGGATGGATGGATGGAAGAGAAACTACAACTATATATTTATATACAAAGTTCCTCTTGATAATCTGAATTATTTATTAATTTAGTTACATTTTAGTTCGACAGAGTTTTCATGTATTGCTGGGCACGACAAGGGGGGACAAAAAAAGCACAAGAAGACAAGAGGAAAGGAAAGACAAAATAAACAGAACATATAGAAGAACAAAACCACACCACAAAGGAAAAATCGCAATTTAACCCCCCATACATTGCCATTCGTCAAACCTGTACTAAGAGGGAAAAAAAAAGGATCTCAAGGAAACAAATAAGAATAAGAATGGCTGCTACTGACTAACAATACTGAGAGCATGGAAGATGGCAGCCAGTCCCAAACAAAGACACACAGTCACCCCAGCCGGGAGCCGGCCCAGCAGCCATCCATGAGGCGAGGCTATCAAAGGGAAGTGTGGCTATAATGGGAAGTTGAAGCTAAGTGAGAGACGGAAGGAAAGCAGAAATGTGTTGACGTAGTTCCTGTGCGACGGAGACTCAATCAGGGCGTTGCCAAACATTTTGGCTAAATAGTATACTTAACTCTATATAGATTAAGGCACAAGCTTATTTCATCAAAAAAGTGTTTTGATGTTTTTAATGTTTCTGTAAAGCAATGTGAATCATTCTGTCATTGAATAGTGCCATATAAATAAATGTACCTTGCCTTCATAAAAGAAAACACAACATTTTATTTAATTTCTGCCATATTGTTCTACAGTGTTTACAAACGATGAAGCTTAAATTGAAAGGGATATTTATTAAATGACTGAAATTTAAGGTGCTTCTCACAACTTGGTACCTTTGGTTGTTAGAAGATTAATATATTAGTGGCATTTACTCAAATTTTTATTTTATTTAAATCAAAAGTGACATAAATCATAAGAGAGTAACATTGGAAAAAAGTAAAGCAAAATTTTACCCGCAGACATAGAAAGTTTGAGTCAAATAAAGCCTAATAAATAAATAATTACTAAATGAGGGGTATAAGATTGACTGACATCTGAGCTGGTTTTTGTACATAATGAGAAATATATTAATAAAACAATTCTACAGTAAGTATTGCTTCTTAGTTAACATTCAACAATGTTTTGTTTCCATTTAATTTTTATCTGGGTTAAGGCATGATTTGAGTTGGCTAAGCTTACTGAACAAAATGTATGCTTATACTTTACTTTTAATGATCACTAACCGGGTCAGGACATTCATTCATCATGGATTTATTTTTGAAGACTGCAGCAGAATTTAGTTCATATCACATTCCACCAAGATTTGGCCCATGTTTCTATTCAGGCTTTGTATAATGGTATAGGAGATTAGTTGAAGGTTGCACAAAAGGAAAATTGGCAGGGCTGTGTGTTTGTCTGTGTTGAACAATATATTTCGTCACTAAATGCACACAAACTGCTTGTTCCTGTTATAAGGATAAGACACATGCATAGCTCACAAACAGGCAGCATTGTTTCTCCCGGTTAAGCTTCTCATTCACACACTGCAGTCTAGACCAAATCAACAAATGTGCCATAAAAGGATTTCACACTGAAGCCACACTGAGACCATTTCTACCCTTCTGGAAGTGATGTGGACATTAAATAAAAGAAACTAACAAAACCCACTCTGGTCCACTTGAAAACTGAGTGTTGCACTTCAGTTGAAGTGATCCCGGTCCAGCTAGATGGCACAGAAAGCAAATTCTCTGTTATTTGCTTTCTTGCACTATAAAGACAAGTGGACCATCCAGTGAGCCGAAGAGGGGAAGTGAACAAAGTGTTGTTGATCAACATGGTGGATATCTGGCTACCTCTCGAAGGAAAAGACCTGGTGAATCATTTCTTAACACTAAACTGAAAAGAAACCCCAAGAATACAGAAACGGTGTTACTCTATTATTTACTTGTGCTGAATAAGACAGGTTGTGTTTACCGAGAGCAACAAAGTAACTGTAAGCATTGTCATAAATTCTTTTTTTAAACTCCAAGAGAAACTTCTGCTTATTTGACCTCATGCAGACGCAAATGGTTACAACAGTAACAGAGG
Source organism: Pseudomugil tenellus (assembly GCA_037177515.1). Taxonomy (NCBI): domain Eukaryota; kingdom Metazoa; phylum Chordata; class Actinopteri; order Atheriniformes; family Pseudomugilidae; genus Pseudomugil; species Pseudomugil tenellus. The sequence continues at coordinate 2,164,753 of JBAMHX010000023.1, read as the reverse complement.
CAAGTCCAGCCATTTTCTCCTCAGTGACCCATTCCGCTGCACTAAAAGCACGCTTGCTAAGACCGGGACACTTAGCACCGAGTGGGTGCAGGCCAAACATGCCAGTAGCGGCAACATCCTCTATTTTGTTTCCACCAGCTTTGGACATGATCGCCCTATACCTGGGGTGTCCAAAGTCGGTCCTTGAGGGCCACTGTTCTGCAGATTTTTAATGTATCCCTGTTTCAATAGACCTTGATTAGATCCAGCACCCAAATAACTTCTGCACAATGACTGGCTAATTTGACTCAGGTGTGTTGGAACAGGGATACATGGAAAACCCTGCAGGCTTGTGGTCCCTGAGGACTGGATCTGGACACCCCTGGCCTAGAACACGGGAATTGGCACAGGGTGTATCGTCCTGCATTCAAGTGACGCAATTAAAGCTAGATAAACATGATTGCAAGACATTGCTTCAATTGGCAAGTAAATAATGAAGCCTCAGTCCGACTCAAGCCCAACAGATTGTTGAGATAATGAACCCGATGCCAGGCCTGCGGTCTTCCCTGGTGTAAGGTGTCTCGAGTTCAAATGCAGTGCTCTACCAGCCAGCGAGCAACCGTCCACTCATCTACTGCAAGGGGATGCTTCAGGATGTTTATCTTGCTCCGCTTTGTTTTCCTCAATTCTTCAAAGTTCTTTGGAGAACTTTAAGAACACCACGAGGGTATGCCCCCAACACATTTGTCGCCTTATGAAAGTGGCTCACACACCACACACGGCAGTGAGCGCAGTGGTGTGTCATGTCGGCGGGATGAATGGTTGCCGTCTGGATCAACATCCAGCAGCAGAGCCTCTTTCCCAGATGCATATGAACCCAAGAACCCAGGACCTGATGGAGACAAAGTAGTAGTAGTAGTAGTAGTCTATGGTACATTCGCTACCAAAGACATCCCACAACAGTTATCTAGATTCCAGTTACATGGTTTGTATTTTACTCAGAACACATGAAAAACTGAGATTATGCTAAATATATCCTTACAATCCTACAGTAACTAGTACAATAAAAACAAATGAGGAGTGTTCTTATCCACAGTCAGTAGAGAACACACACAAACACAGGGTTTGGTTGTCAGAGGGAAGGACAGAGGAGTGAAAAGATGGTTTGAAGTGTTGTTGTCAAATGTTATGTTGCTGTGGTTACAGGATATAGTGAATAAATTATTTTGCCACCAAACCCTTTTCTGTGTTGTTTTGTTGTTTAAAACTGTCCAGATGTTCACTGTGTCACTTAAGTAAAAAAAAATATTTGCATCAAATTAACTTTTCTACTCAATGTTGTTTGTTCCACCAAAAGCTCATTTTCTCAGATTTTTGCAACTTCCCCTCTGTTCTGTTCTACTGCAGATTACTAAAGAACAGAAAATGATATAAATAAACTTATTTATGATCAAAGAACATAGTCTCCATGTTTCCAAGTTTCTGTGTTTTCTAAAACTGAATATTCTGTTGGTCCTGAAATATGAGCCAAAATACTCCAAAATACTGGCAGTATGGAGAGGCACCTGCCTGCAGACCTACATTCTCAGGTTGCCAGACACTGTGAAGACAGTAGAAACAAACTTTACCTGCACCCACCGCTCCCTCATCTAACATCAGTTCAGAGATGACGAACAACATCTGACATTGTAAAGCTTCTCCCAAAACAAATAAAGAATTATGTGACCATATCACCTCAAATCTTGTTAGTTGATTGGAAGATCATGAAATGCATCATGTCATAGGATTTTGGACATATTAGTTGTCCTGACCTCCACAGTCTTGAAGTGGGGAGAAGAAAGGTTATCAGCCTTGTTGTAGAAACCAGTTAAACTAGGGTATCTGGCTTGTATGTTAATGAGTGATGGGAGTCGTCTTGAAGACCCCTGTAAAGTCAGCAACTGGGAATCAAGGCAGTTTAGGTCAATAGGCAGTCTGGTTATACTCCACAAATCAAATAAATCCCGTTTGTAGAGAGTCTTAAATCCAACAGGTTGGTGAGATAGTTCTATCAAGAGTTCCTAAAGGAGGGGAATCTCCTACCGTAATGTGTGGAGTGTGTGTGGACTTGAATGCTAGAAGTGTTCATGTGAAGAGGTGGATGAACACAAGAGGTATACATGATGTCATATAATTTTGAAAAGTGCTGCTCAAACCTTGTTTGCATCTACCTACCTTTTTAAAATTGTTCCTCCATGTTGCAGTGACAGGCAATCATGCATAACAGATAATAAGAGATTTTTGTAGTCCTTTTTCTACAAAAATTCCACAGAAATACATTATTAGCGGCAGACTGACCTTTTCAGTAGTTCAGAGTTCCAGTGCTGTGTACTTCCCCCTATCGATGACGTACAGTATTTTCCAGAATGACTAACATCATTGGAGTGCCCAGTAGGGAGGAGTGCCCAGGAGTGCACCACCAACAAAAAGAAAGGTTAAACGGTAAACTTAAAATAACAAAGGAAAAGCAAAAGATGGATCTTACGATCTTAAGATACTGAATAATTATCTTTGTGGTTAGGTCCCTTAGGGGATAGCTGGCTCTAATGTCTGACAGCAGGAAGAGTCTGAATCACCACTAATTAAGCCAAATGGGTGCTGTTGTTAAGGAAAGCATATCTAATGCGACCTGTTAAATGCTGATGCTACACACGGAACACAAAAGTATGCTTCTATATTCAACAACTTAATTTGTGGAATTTAGGTTATTGCAAATTAGTCGAGTCTCCTAGCCATACTGACAGTGTAACATTTCACAGACTCATATTGTTTTGATGATGTGGGTAACAGATAAATTTAGTCAAGCCTCATTAAGATGCAATTATGAGGAAAACAACTGAATGTTTTGCAACGCTTCATGCATGCTCAGGTTGGAGGACTGAATTGAAAAGATCTTATAATTTTCCTCAGCTCATTTTCAATAATTTTAAACTGGCTTAATGTTGACTCATTTTAATTGGACCACAATGAATCTTCTTGAATTGATGATGGCTGTAAAAGTGCCCTGAGATGAGTTTGCCAACAAATGAAGAAATTAATGTTTGGAGTAATTGGCTGATTGGCATCACATTTGATTTTCTTGGTAATGTCTCTATGGACCTCTGTCTCATCTGAAACTACTAAAGGGTGAAATTTGCAATTGGATTTTTAAACCCAGATAGCAGGAAATTTAAAAACATTCCCTTGAGATTCAGCCACAATTGATGTTTTGTGTCTGCAATTGTTTATTATTTCTGATATTCAGAATTAAGTCAGCAAGGATGCGAGTGCTGTCCTTGTGCTTATTCCTAAATTGTAATGCAAACATTCTAAATGCTGGCATCTGTAACAAGGAAGAACATCTTCAGAGAGGGACACGGGGAATTGTTGAAGACAAAAATTAACAACTTAAGATAAAAATAAAGAAGTGCAGAAAAAAGTTAGAAAGCAGCTCCAGGTGCTTTCGAACTCGTTTCTGGTTTTTTGGACTTTTTAAAGTATTTATTTAACACAATGAAAGAACATTACAAGATATTACAACACTGAAGAAAAGACAATTTCACATTGCAACATAATCATTTAACTACCAATTAAAAGAAAAAATCTCCTTAACTAAAAATGCCTTACATACAAAAGTAGGGGGTAAAATAAACATTCATTTTAAGACAGCCGGGGAATAAAACAATTCTAAATAGATCAATAATTGAGAGAAAATAAAGGGATTTTTTCCCCCTCCTTCCCTTTCTTTTTTCCTCCCTTATTCCTTCCTCTTTTCTCTTCTGCCCCTTTAAAAAAAGGGGAATACATTGAAAATAAAAAATAAGAAATTATTATCAAGAGCCCGGGGTTTGGTGCAAATTAAATTCTGATATAGTTGAGAAAAGCTTACTAGTGGGAGGTGTGTTCGTTGATGATTTACAAAATAATAGGAAATCATTGATAAAAGCTTTTTCAGATGGGGGGCACTTCATGAAACAACATTTATGAATGTAGAATTTAGTTAGCAGTATAATGTTATTAACTAAGTATTCAACCCTTTTGACTTTTATTGATATTTCGTATTTGATACAACTGAAAGAAAAGAAATCTATTTGAACAGATTTGGACCTCAACCAGTTATATATTTCCAACCAAAGGTTATTTACAAACTTGCATTAAAAAAAGATGTTCTGTTGATTACAGCGATGATTTACAAAAATCCATCCATATCAAATTAGAAGGTTTTCTTAATGTACTCTTGTGAAGGGTAGATATCATTTAAAATCTTAAAATTGATTTATTTGCATTTAGAAAGGATTGGAAAATTAAAGAATTTTGTTCTTATAGATTGAATTTCTTGTTTGATAAAATAATTTCTGAGGTAATATGTTCTTTTAGAGGATCCTGGATACATTTGATCAATTAAGACTTTCCTTAAAAAATGGTTATTACATTTTTTGTCTAGGAAGTTTGTGTCATTTTATACAGTTTAGGAGTTAGGGTCTGAGCTAAGTTATTCCTTATTAAATTGATCATGGCGGTTGGATTGTTATCAACCACATTTCTGTAATCCTCCTGGGTAAATATCATTTTATATTTCCTGCAAAAATCTTCAGAACTTAATAAATATCTATTTCCATCCAACAAATGAAAAATAGACCAAATTTGTTTTTCCATCCATCCTTCCATGAATATGGATTTTCTTTATGGATATTATGTGGACTATAGTTATGTTTGTAAATCATCTTCCAGTAGAACAATACCTGCTGATGGAAGGTTGAGAGTTTCACGGGTAGTTTTTTAACCTCAAAATCACATTTCAATAAAAGATCAATACCACCTAATTTTTTAAAAATAAACTTTGGCAAAGAAAACCAAATGTCTTCACTACATCTTAGAAAAGATTGAAGACAGCTTAATTTAAGTGCACTATTCATAGTTTCAAAATCAGTTGCTTTTATTCCTCCCTGCTCATAATTTTTAATCATGTCTGCCTTTTTGATATGATGTATGTTTTTCTAAATGAAATAAAATATAAGGGTGTTAACTTCTTCAATGTTTTTTGCAGAGAGGGGTAAAGCGGGTTAAATGAGTTAAATAATGTTAAGTCTCTTTGCAACCAACTGTTTAGGATTTTTCTGGATTTTTCAATTGGCGTTTGGATGTTTTGGCTGTTGCTAGTATCAGAGCTTTTTTAAACCTATATGCCCAGATATCGGACTACCTTTTTAACCGGGATATTGTATAACATCTTTTCCGAGCTATCATGAACACTTAAAAGTTCACATGTATCATGATTTAGGGTAAGGCCTGAGGCCTGGGAGATTAAATCAATCACCTGAAGAGCAAGCAGTATCTGAGTGTTATTTTTCAGGAACAATGTTGTGTCATCCGCCAATTGGCTGATTTTATTTCCTTCTATAGAGATAACTTCGATATCATAGTTTTTTAACTTATTAGAAATCAGTTCAGAAGCCATAATAAACAATAGTGGAGATTAACCGCATCCTTATCTAATGCCTCTTCCTATGTTGAATCTGGGGGTAGTACCTTCAGTAAGGGAAACACAACTATTAATATCTGTGTGTAACATTTTAATTATATTCAAAAAGTATTCTCTGAATCCAAAATGTTTTAATGTATTAAAAATAAAAGGATGTTCAACTGAGTCAAGAAATAAAATGCAAGCATTGTCTGTGATCAGATCACTGTAATCTATTAGGTCTAATATTATTATGGATTCATCTAGGATTCATGAATCCTGACTGTGAGTTATTTATGATTTTGGATAAACCGGTTTTTAATCTAAGTGCTAATGCAGGGGTAAAAATTTTACAGTCTGTGTTCAGAAGAGTAACAGGCCTAAAATTATTCAACAGTCTTATCTTTTCCTAGTTTAGGGATCGATTTAACAAACCTTGTTTCATTGTTGACATCACTTTCTTTAGAGTAATACTTTCAGTAATAGCATTAAATAACAAATCTTTAATTTCTTCCCAAAAATGTTTATGAAATTAGCAGTTAGACCATCTGGACCAGGTGAACGATCTATGCAATATTTTTAACAGCTTCTTCTAAGTCTGCTAACTTTAGGAATCAGGAATGTGTTTTGGAATATTGTTCGTAACACTTCCTTGTCAAGTGCCTGTGTGCTCCAGCAAAGCCTATCGGCTCAAGTGCTCGGCGTTGCTCGAGGTCTCGAGCGCCGCCTATCTGCTCATCCGCTCAAACCCATAGGCTCCGTTCCAACGCTCGGCATCCCCTATCTTTTCAATCAGAGCCTATCGCCATATCGAGCCAGTTTGGCTCGCGCTCACTCTTGGATAGTGATTGTGTTAGCGTGTTGTGCACATGTTTTATTCCAAGACCAATCAATCCATTATTGTCTTTGCCAGGACGTGATTATTTTCTATGTGGCACTTGGTTTGTATAAAGTGTTGCAAATATGCAGGCAGGGAACATTTGTACAGTAGCTACAATTAAAAACATGGTGATTCAAAGTGCTTTACAGAAACATTAAAACACCAGCATGATTTAAAATTTCCACAATAAATAAATGAAAAGCAAATAACAATTAAATCCTATAAATTGTAGACATAAAATATATACGTAGGTCAACCATTCATCTGTTGATTGTTACACAACAGCGCTGAGCTAACACGCTGTGTCTTCAGATCTGTACTGTCAGATCTGTAAAATTATAATGCAGCGCATATCAAGTGGAAAGCACGCACTCCTCCCCTTCACCCTCGCATCGACACCTATTTAGAAGTACATCTTCTTGGCTTGGTCACTTGATAATTAGATCGCATGCTGAAAAGGTGTGAGCACCCTGCTGTAGATAGTAATGGTTTTATATTCCTGGCATGAGGGAGTAAAAACATCAGCGGCCGCGACACTGACCAGTTCATGCAGCTCACGGAACCACAGCGGGACAACATCTCTCTCTCTCTCTCTCTCTCTCTATCTATCTATCTATCTATCTATCTATCTATCTATCTATCTATCTATCTATCT
>JBAMHX010000023.1:2105117-2138046 GCA_037177515.1 Pseudomugil tenellus | reverse complement strand
TATATATATCACCCTGCAGTCCCAGAACTCCCAATATTCTCTGGGTTCTGAAGGATAAAGCAAAATGGTCCAAAACACCGGCAGAACCAGGCTCCAGGGCGAGTTTTGACGTGCAAATGGAAATCTACATTGATTGCAGTGTTCTAAAGATAATGTGCTTCATCTCTGGTTGTGTGAAATTACAACTTTTTATTATTGGATGAATTCATATAATCTAAAACTTGTTCTTTTTTCTACGTTGTGTGATATTTCCTTTGATATCGTGTCCAGACAGTAGTAGCTGCTCTGTGTGAAATTGGCTTCATGCAGAAATGAGTTTATCTCAGATTAGTACAAACAGCTGGCTTTGTCTGAGGCAACACATTCTGCTCCACCCCCTCCACCAAAGATAACTGAAACGTCCGGTTGCATTAATAACTAGACAAAGTAAAAAACATTTATGTGTAGAATAACCAAACCAGTGTTTCTTACCCTGGGCTTATTGTCTGGCAACCAGCGGAAACATCAGGTTTTCTGGTCGAGCCCAAGAAAGATGTAATCTCCATGTGACCTTTGGTTGGGAGAAGTAGTTCATAGATATTTTGACAACAGAAAAACACGGTTAGAGGATTCCCATTTACAGGCTTCACACTTCATTCATAATGTTTAGACAGAAGCTTTTAAAGTGTTTATTTTTAAACATGGCCCATAGTTGCACCTACACACCCGTAGTTTAAGCATTGTTTTGGGTAGCAATGGTTTCCGCAGGGAAGGACACGTCCATGCACCTGTTAATCTTCATACTCTATGTAACCGTGATCGTGTCCAAACATTAACACACCTGATTACTTATTGTTTGTTTCATCTTCCAGAAATCAACGATGACGGGGTGATTGAACCAGACACCGATGAGCCGCAGGAAATGGGCGAGTTTGAAAGCATTGAGGTAAAAGTTTACTTCTTTCCTAATCTTTCTTACTCGTTTGCTGTTCTTTCACTTGAAAGTGTAGATGTACGCTTCAGATTAAACACTTTGAAGATGAGACATTAATTTGAGACAGAATTAGTTTGAATATGAGTCTCATCAGGTCACAGAAGAGATGATGGAACAAGCCAATGAGAAGAAGATGGAGGCTATTAATGCTCTGGGAGACGGTGGGTTAATGTGATTAAAGTAAACGGCGCATGCTGATCTTTTATTGATGCCATGATCAGAAAAACATTATTATTTTGTGTTGTAGGTGATCTGCAGAAAGCTCTGGATCTTTTCACCGAGGCCATCAAGCTGAACCCCCGTGTAGCTATCCTTTACGCAAAGAGGGCGAGGTGAGAGTGTTTAAATAAAACTAAAAGCAGTTTGTTTTGAATACATGTTTAGCATCACTGTCACTTTTTCTTCTGCTAGTGTCTATGTGAAGATGCAGAAACCCAATGCAGCCATTAGAGACTGCGACAGAGCCATCAGTATCAACCCAGACTCTGCGCAGCCCTATAAGTGGAGGGGAAAAGCTCACAGGTATAAATCTTCCACTAAACATGTTCTTATGTGCGCAACAAGAGGTAAAATATGTTAGCAAACATGATGTTTAGCATGATGTCACTGTATTTGCTATATTATTCTGTCACTTGCAGACAAACTGTAGGCTTATATTAATTGTCTGGCCAAATATGAATGATAAAAGCAATAGTCGTGTCATTTTAATCTCAGAGAAATAATCGGTGATTTACAGTTTACATTTACAGTTTTATTACTGTATCACTCAGCTTGGACTTACAGCACATTGCAACATCTTCATCAGCTTTCTCTGAATGCTACATCACATAAAAGAGAACCGTCTTCTTTCAGTGGACAAACAGAACCAGCCTGGCATGAGGTTGAGGTTTACAGTAGAAAACATAACTTAATTACAAATAAATGGTCTTATTTATATATAATGTTCCAGTATTATTCCAGTCTCAGCCGTTCTGCCTGCTAGAAGCAAGCTCAGTGTTTTTGTCTGTGATTTTGAATTCTCTACTCGGTTTCAGAAGAAAAATCTTAAAACTGGTAGCTTTAAACATTTCTATCATAATTAAGCTTTTTTATTTGAAAGTCTGGGGCAATATATAATAATGTGGGGGGGCTCCTAACAGGACCAGAGATGCCAACTCCTGCTGCAGCCTTTTGTCTGTTTCCTCTGAGAGAAATCCAGAGTTAATATGTAGGATTTATTTATTATCCACAGAATAAAGATGATTTAGTTGTAATCAGACTTTTGGTTACCTTAAGTAGCTTCTGTATTTTGTTTTGCTGGCATCAAAAGTTAGCAAATAATTTAAACGTAACTAATGAACATATTACCGTGATAATCATAAAGTGGTGATAATGTCTTTAGGGGTAATTGGACCCTGAAAATTTCTAATGGGAACCTTAGTTAGCACAACACCCTCACTGGGAAATCTCCAAAAACTAAATAGATGGAGCAACGTTAAGTCAATTCACTGAGCCGAGTGATTTTTAGGCTTTACGCAGTGAATCCAGTTTGACCTGTTCTCACTATTCCAGTGAAGTATCCATCCACACCAGGAGCTGGGGCTGCGGCCATGGCAACCATCCAGCACCCAGGTCAAGGCAGGTCGGGGTCCACCCAACCGCTGTAAGGCTGCGATGTCTGGCCCCCTGCCGCCCAGATAGGGGCAATCACCATGGCAATAACCCCCAGACCGAGCAGGCGGTACCCCTAGCAGGGAGGATTCCCATGAGGAAAACACTGGAGTTAAAACTAAAATTAAATTACCATCAGAATTATTAATAACAAAATAGAGCAAATATAATAAATAATGAAATGTGCTTAAATAAAATAAAATAAAAAATAAGATAAATTAGATCAAATTAATTTAGCTAAAAGCTAAGCTAAAAAGGTCTTTTTTCTGGAAAATATCACCAGGCCCTGATGTTCTCTGGCAGGCTGGTCCAGTCGAGGGCCGTAATAATGTAACGAGGCCACACCGAATGTTTTAGGGAACAAAAAAAAGAAAAAAACAACTGTACCTCAGGGTCCGTGAGGACTTATAATTCAAAACGTCAGATAAATTAGAAGGCCCAAGACCATTAAGACATTTAAAAACCACTAAAAGAACCTTAAAATCAATCCTAAAACCAGTGTAATGTGTTCACATGCTCTTTAGCTAAGTAAATATGAATGTACTGCTGAGTTTATATGGATTACTAAGTCCCACAACACAGTTTTTATCCTCGTTTTTAAAGCCAGATGTATGTTATGTGCTTTGACACAAAGGAGCCCCTATAAAAGATGTTATATGATAAATGCGTTGATATTTAAATGTAGGATAGAACATCTTTACCCAGAGCATTTTACTAGATTGCTTAAAATCTCTTTTACATCACAATTGCAGCCAATTAGTTACATACATTAACAAAAATAACAGCATCTACAAACCCATGGAACGAACAGGACTGAGAAACATGATTTTCACCAGCCTTTTCTAAACCACTGGATGGTTAAATGTCTATTAAACTCAGCTGCCCCACAACCTCCTGAAACCATGATATCCATGAAACAAATGGAGCTAGTATGAAGGGCTCCAGTAACATCAGCTCCAGCTTCCATCCGTAGTGCATTAAGACCTTGAACAAATTCATTTTAGGTTCAGTTTTAAATCAGTCGTGTTCATTGTGCTGTCAGGTTGAAAATCTATGGTTGCGTTTTACATGTACGACTGCTCTGCTGCAGGCTGCTTGGTCACTGGGAGGAGGCAGCCAAAGACCTGGCAACAGCTTGTAAACTGGACTACGATGAGGACGCCAGTGCCATGCTGAAAGAGGTCCAGCCAAAGGTAGGAGTAACTAATTGCTGTATTTTTCTGCAGTAATGCCAAACTGCAACTGTGGGGTTTTTCTTTCTTTATTCAGGCCAACAAAATCATTGAACACAGACGCAAGTATGAGCGCAAGAGGGAAGAGAAAGAGATGAAGGAGAAACACGAGCGGATAAAGAAAGCCAGGGAGGAGCATGCGCGGGCTCAGAGGGTGAGTTATTGAGAGGATTTTCTGAAAAACAATTGTTATTTTCTCAAAGTGTTTAAGAAAAACCTGCTTTTTTATTATTATGCAACAGGAAGAGGAAGCACGGCAGTTTGGAGGAGGGTTCTTCCCAGGTAGGAGGCGGCAATTTAAATGATCAATATTGTTACATCACAAGTTAGAACAGTGTTTGATTATTACTAAGGCTGTAAGAAAATATCGTTATATCATAATATTTTTTAGAGAAAAAATACCTTTATGCAAAAAAACTATCGACCTTTTTATGAGCATATTTTTACTTATGAGGCAGATTTTAATTTCCTTATTCATAATGTACAGTGTTTTTAAAATAAATGAATGAAATGGAAAATACTTTAATTATTTAATTTAATTATTTTATTTAATTATTTTTTTATTTTAGAAAAATAGAAACCCCCTTTGTTCTTATTGATTGTGTGAGTTTTCTTACTATTAAAATTTAGTAAAGAAAAGTTGCCGTTTATCGCCTTGTTTATAGCATCACAATATATGGCAATATATTGAATCGCTGTATTCTAATACACGACATATCGCCAGATTCTTGCTGATACACACCCTTAATTATTACAGCATCATTTAGACCTGATTTAATTTGAATCGCAAGTTAATCTTTTAATCTTTGATAGTCAACTGCTAGTGTTGAGTGTCGGCGTTACTCTGCAGGCCCTGCTGGATTCGCAGGTGCAGGAGCCCCTCCTGGGATGCCCGGTCTCGCTGAGCTCTTTAAGGATCCTGAGCTCCTCAACTCCATGAAGGTGACTCCTGCATCCCTTCTCATCACCTCTACATCATGTGTTTGCAGAGATTTTTAAGGGACAGTCACTTCAGTGGAGTAAAAACAAAAAAAAAAGAACCAATTTGAACTTTTTTTGTGATGTTTTATGTTTGTGATTTAGATGAATCAGTGTTTACCGTAATATGTGTGTATATATATTTTTTTCTCACTATAGACTTTAAAACCCTGTTGGTGAAATAATTTTACACTACTGATGTTGTACACTGAGTAAAGTGATGCTTTTCTTTGTCAAACTCAGGACCCCGAGGTGATGGCTGCCTTTCAGGATGTGGCACAGAACCCAGCCAACATCTCCAAGTATCAGCATAACCCTAAAATCATGAACCTCATCACCAAGCTGAGCGCAAAATATGCAGGCGCCGCACAGCCGTAGAGCCGGACGGGACGGAAACTGTGTGGATGCGGGGGAAGCGCTCCGCGGAGAGAGATGCTTTTCAACTCTTTTTCACTGTGTGTAGTTCAAGCAGAATGAAAGTATGTTTGCTTACCTGGTGCGATGTAGAAAAATGTGGAAAGGGGAAACTTGTTCAAATGTTCTTAACCTGTGAGCACTAAACATCAATTAAAGTAACCCCCGTGGTTAGGTTCGACCAAACCCACCTGATGCGTCTCGGGCGGGATTTGACTCCATACAGGTAGATTGTTAACCTGGATCTGGAATAGCCACACTGGAGTCTCATTAAAATAATAGCATTTCTATTCCCATGTAACACACTAATGTTTAAGCTCTGGTTGTCTCTGTTGAACTGGGCCGAGCTCTCATGTCGGCACCTTTTATTAGATCTGATATAAATGAAAAAAAAATAACCCCTCTCGATGTTTGACCTTGTTGGAAAATGATTCACAATAAATCGTTGATTCAGAGCAGATTTTTTTTTCTTTCTTGCCGAGTTCATTATATTTGAACTCTGATATTTACCTGCCATTCTGCATTATTTAGGCCATTGTTGCCTTTCTCTGCTGAATTAGTGATTGAAAGGTTTAAGGATTAATCAGGCTTTCTTGTTTTTCCACATATGTCACAAGTGTTTATTTTTAAGGTCATTAAGTGATTTGGTAATTACAAAAAAAGGCATTTAAAGACTATTAATGAAAATTAAAACGTGTAGTCAGTGACCATTTAGCATCTAATAAGAGCAGTTGGTTGGTTGCAGCTGCATTGCTGGTTAGATGGAAACACTTTGCACGTTCTGGGCTCAGATTGGGGGTGGGTCACCCGGTCCTTTAATCCCTCCATAACATCTGTGCTTCAGAGGATTAATGCCTTGTAATGCATGGTCAGACCTGGCTCTTGTGTCACAGCTGATCTGAGTAAATTCTTCTTGCAGTGGACATCAGTATGAACTCAGAAAGCGATGAAGCAACTTATAAAAGCCAGTATTACTTTAAAAACTGAATATGAGATAAAACACACTTCATAAAAGGAAACTGGGCTATTTGACATTTATTTACTTATACCAAAACAAAAATGCGTGTACAATAACAGGATTGTATGCGGAAAGGAATAAAGCATTTAGGGCGTCGCTTGATGAATCCACGAAAAAGGTCCACCGTGATGCAGCTAATGTCCATATCTGAAAACAGACGACATGGGATCAGTGCAATTGTTCATTTCAACAAATATACCATTACATTACAGCTAGTTGGAGGAGGAATTTACTTATTTATGAAGGATTATTTATGTACTTTGGAAATTATCTTGACTAACAAGCTGAAAGTGAATAAAATTAAAACTATATAATCGTGGCCCTACAGGCATCCAGTTTTTTTTTTTTTTTTTTTAGCTAAAAGTATGCTGGGTCTTTCTAGTTTTTTATAATAAAAGAAGCTCATCATCTCTGACTCAAAACATGGACAGTCGTAAAATTATACTCACTTCTGAAACTCCCACTCTCTGTTGTCCAGAGGACACACCTGTCTGGTTTTCAGCCAGCGTGAAATGCAGTGAAAATGGAAGGCGTGCTGTGGAGGACAAAACAAGCATCAGTGGAATGACTAGCTGAGTGGCTTTACTGTAATTATGACCACTATTTAATAAGTCATACGCCAAATTAATAAGCTTCCCATCTATGTATCCACTACAATATTATGGGGTTGAATGAAAAGATAATAAAATCCTGCTCTAACTGCATGCTGTATTCAAACTTATTGTGTTTGCAAAGAAACATCTTTTCAAACATTAGCATATTTTTTGGTCAATTACATCATGTGGTTTCCTGTTGCAACATGTCACCTAGCAGGCCACCTATTCATCTTTTTTTTTTTCATAAGATCAGTAAGTTTATCACAGAGAGCGTCGAGCATCTGTCAGGCAAACCATATGAAGCACTAAGAATACTTTTGCACTGGAGAGACTATGATACTGTTAATATACTGTACCTACTCCGCTCCTCTGTGTTCTTCTCGGTTTAGCTCATTTTTTCTCTACAACCTCAATGTGTGTGGGGTCGTCAATCCAAACCTCTTGGGAACATCTTTTGTAAGAAAACAGCTCATTTCTGGTTGCTCCGAGCTACAACTGAACTCTCTCATCAGCCACCAAATATAAAAGCCTTAAACGCATGGCAGCAATGTTGAGTTGAACATAGACGTTTCACAAAATTAAAAAAATTCTCATGGTGAATAAGGCTGAGTTTTCTAAAACCGTCGCACTAATGACACCCAGCGATGTCCCTTCGGGGCCAGTCAGTGGCCTGCTGTCCAACACTGTCACATTTTAAAGCTCACCTTGAACCACTTCTGGAAAACAAGTCACATACGTGCTAAAGAAAATGATCCATTCTAGGCATATTTATACTCACATTGCAGACACCCCAGGCTACTGTGCACTCTTCAGAGGTTGCAGAAGCTTGGTTGGCCTGACACTCTATGCCTGATGGCGGAGGATGAAATAGATCACAGAAATGCTAACAGTTCACAGAAGTTTCAAATCTTTTTGGCAAAAGTGTGCTCTCATTCACACCCATAATGTAAGACAGAAGACTAAATGGTCTTAAATTATGTCAACTCACAGAGATCCATGATGTGGTTCCTACAGATAGCACAGTTATCCACCACGATATCCCAGGCCCACAGTGCCACAGCGTTCCACTGGATAAATAAATACATTCAAATCATAAACATTAATAACATGTCCTTTAATGTTTCTTTGTCATACTGTAAGTTATTTATAATCTATATGACACATGCCCACCCTGGTTAAAAATTGCTACCAAAATGCCAATTAGGGATTAAGGAAATCATTCATTTTATTTATTTACAAAAACAAACAAAAAAAAAAAAAATCTGTAAAAGAGGAAGACTTCTGATTTTAACCTGTCATATAACATACAGCAGTTTTGGAAGAGGCTTTTGTAAATGTATGCTTTTAAATGTGTATCATTTACTAAACTTATTAGTAGGAAATTTGTTATGACCATATATCAGCATTTGCACCTTTTTATTGGTATTTATTCACTGTTTTAGGAAGCAAAACCGTAATTATTTTAACCACTGTAATGTCAGGAATCATGAAGTATTATAGTTTTACCACATTCATCTGTGGAAAATCATCTTTAATTGAGAAAACAGTGTTTGTTTGAGTGTAAACATAAATACTGCCAAACCCAAAACAGGCACGGACACTTTTATTGTATAATCTATATATGACGGGACATATTTACAAACACAGCTTAGCTGATAAAGCTAAATTTGCTAAAGTTTATTATCTTTAAATACTAATTAGGATTTAACGTTAGAATGGCACATCTCCTTTATTCAACCAGTTACTTGTTTATTAGTTAGAACTGTTAGTTTAAAATATACCAGAGAAAATAATTTAGATTTTTTAAGTACTCAAACATAAATGCAGATTCATTCTCTGAAGCAGGCTAAAAGCTAACGTTTGACTGGAGAGAGTTAGCTAGGGCTATGCTAAGCTACAGGGAGCTAATGTTAGCTATGTTAATCAGGTAGCGACATTGAACTTTTTAGTCACTATTGAGGAATTATGACATTTTTATTACTTCATTACAGCTAACCAATACATCAGTACCTTCTTCACTTCAAAACGTTTCTTGCTTGTTCCACTGTTGGTGCCGCTTGGCGTGTCAACATCCATTGCTGCTGCCATCTTGAACAGTTGGGACGCTTTTATTGACGTAACAATGTAACCGGAAGAATAAAATAATATATATTTCACTTATTTATATCTATGATATAAATATTGGGCATCTCCTTTTCACAAATGAGGATTATCGCAAGGAAAATATTATATGTTACCAAAATGCTAATTGACTGTATCTCTTTTTAAAATGAATTGAACATATTGGGAAAAGAAAATCTCACAGGTTCCACCGAGATTTGAACTCGGATCGCTGGATTCAGAGTCCAGAGTGCTAACCATTACACCATGGAACCACATGCTAACTACCTTACAGAGAATTATTTAAATTTTTGCCATTATTCATTGTTACAAAGTTAATATGTTGGATTTTTATAAGGTTTTTCAGTAGTGACACCTGATTCCTAACCAAAAGAAGAGAAAGAAACAATGTGACTTTGTTTCTGATGCCTAAAACAAATCTATTAATGTCCAATGGACCCCCACATGATCACATCCCTCTTAAATTTGCAGATGATAAAGGGGAATCCATTAATTTATTATAATGAATGAACTTTGATAACCAGTTTGTGTGATGTCGAGATTTCTTCATATGCGAAGAAGGATTAAAAATATCCAGGTTGGCTAAATGGTTCCCCGAAGCATTATCTGATCTTTACGGCAAGCAATAAACAAATATTCGAATAATACTACATGTATTGTCAGTCTCCATTGTTGGATGAATGAGACTCACCGATCATGACTTTGGCCTAAAACTGTTGCAGCAATATGGTTATTATATCCAGACATGATCATTTACAGGACTAAGTTTAGTGTATTTGCACCAGAGACAGAAGCATTAAAGGTCATAGCAGCTTTGCAGCATGCAGATTTTCAGTCTGAGCACCATCACAACTGTTGGGACTGTTTTATTTTACTCACAGAAACAGCAACATCCATTTAAAAGCAAAAAAAAAAAAAAAAAATCTAACAAAAGCTGTAATCTTGAACACTTTTTTAGTTTTTTTGTTTGTATATTTGTTCGTTTTTTAGAAAAATCTTCAACTTTAAAAAGCATTAGCAAAAACCTTTACACAGCTAATTAAAAACAAACCAACAAAACTCAGTTAGATAATGTTCACTGTCTTCTTGTTCTTGCTCTTTATTACCATAGACTTTTTCCAGGAATATTTATTTGGTTGTTTGCCAAGTTGAACTGTTTCTGGTCTAGTTTTCACTTTGGGGGCCTTTAAAAAGCCGAGTCTGGACTTCTTTGGAGGTCTTGGATCTACGGCAGCCCTCTCGTTCGAAGGACCAGTGTTTTCCGGGCAGGTGGTGAAAAGATGAACACTCCTGACCTGCTGACCCCTGACCTCAGGAGGGTTGCCACAGGTTGCAGTAACCTCCAACCTTACATTCTCCATCCACCTCAGATAAAGAGATACCATTCAATATAATTACAGTGAATTAACAATCTGAGTAGGGACATTTCTTATGTTGCAAAATTCTCATTCTGCTTACTTGTAGAGGGGCTGCAGAGCACAGTCACACAGCAGGGGGTTGTCCTGCAGGTCAACCACCTCCAGTCCGGTGAGTGGGCTAAAGTCAGGGAGCTCTTTCAGCTGGTTTCCTTTAAGAGTCAACACTTTCATCCCTGGGCCCAAGCCGAATAACGCATCCTTAGACATCTGATCCGAGATAGAAGATGTTAATATGGTCATGTAGCTTCATTACAGGCATTTAGGTTTTAATTTGACAAAAATTTGGCTGAAACATCATTACTATCCAGCTGTCAGTCTGGCTCAGAATGACCAAAGGCAGCATAAACCCGCCCCCGGCAAGTTTTAATTTTGATAGTAAAAAAAAACTTGAGACGATAGCAAAAGATAGGGAGAGAAGAAATTGTATTTAAAGTAAAATTTTCTCTTTGACAGCAAAGAAAATATATAATTGAGAGTAAAAAAAAAAATGTTTTTTGAGATTCTTTTTTAAAAATGTTTTGAAAATGTCAAATAATTTTTATATATTCTGTGACAGAATAATTGATCTCAAAACTTATATTTTTCCTCATTTACTCATTTTTTTTGCTATCAGTGTGAAAAATTACTATCAAATATATATTTTTCCTTCAAAAACATTTTTTCCTCTCAGATTATTTATTTTCTCACATTCAATAAAAAGACAAATCTAGCTCCAAAACTGTGTATCCTGTATCTTGCCTAGTAGGAGATGAGATCATCCTCCAGCAGTTGCCAGGCAACCCTACATTGGAATAAGCAGGTATAGGCAATGGATACGCTTGCTGGTGGCATTAGTTAAAAAAAATAATCACCGGCAAAAAGAAATAAAAAGTAACACATACAAGTTTGACTAGTTTATGCCTCCTTAAAATGATCTTTTATACCTTTTCCAGGTCCATCTGGTCCATGTAAAGCCTCTTGAGACTTTGGGATATGGCCTGAAATACATTTGGTCCAACCCAGGGTATTGAGTTCTGAGACAGGTTGAGTTCCTCCAGCTTTGGGGCCTCAAACAGAGCATCTGTAGGAACCTCGGTCAGCTGATTAGAATCCAAGTGAAGAGTTTCTATGAAGGCAGAGCTCAAAGCAGCTTTGGCAATAACACTGATGGTGTTGTTGCTCAAGTATAGCTCCCTAAGTGTTGGTGTTACAGAAGACAGCAAACCAGTAGGCTCCAGTTTGGAGATGGAATTTCGCTCCAGATGTAAAACATACAAACTTGGTAACAGAGAAAGTGCTGCAGTAGAAAAAAAGGAGGGGAAATATGTGTTTTACATCATGTTTTGAACATAAATACAACATACGTTTAAAAATAAATGTACATGCACCTAGGATAACCATGACCAATCAGTCACCTGATCCAGGAAACTGTGCCAGCCGGTTCCCTTCTAAGTGAAGGTAGGTGAGATTTGGAACTCCAGCAAACGTTCTGGGGTCTAAGGATGTTAGGTCATTGTCAGAGAGATACAAATAAATCAGGCTTTTCATTCCCTGGAATGCACTGCCTTCAATTTCATGGATTTTACAGAACTCCAGATGAAGGGATACAACTTGACTCATGCCAGGGAAGCTTCTGGCAGGTAGGACATGGAAGTGGTTGCCACGGAGGTCAAGCAGCTGTGTCTTGATAGGGAAGCCTCGCGGGACTTTGATAAGAACTGAACCCTCACATGTAGCATGATGCACTTTAATCTGAGGGACAAATCAAAGAGACATGTTGACATTACATCAAATCAAATCTACACAGGGTTTATTTTTATTTAGGTTGCTGTTCTCTGACACAAACTAGTGGCTAATCAGAGTTTACAAATGTTGGCCAAGTATATAAACATCCATGCAGTGAAACTTTTGTGGACCACATAATGACTCAGGTTGTTTCCCATCTACCTCAAAAGTCACATTTCAAAATAGGGATTGTATTTGTGGTGTAATAACAAAAACCTGATAGCTCTCATAGTTGTTGTGCTCTTTTGACAAAATTAACTGTTGTTTAAAAAACATGTTATAACCATAAACTCTACATAAATGATGAACAAAGCCTCCCAGTAGGTTTTTGAAGAGCTAAAGTAGTGGGAGGTTCCGCCATCTTGGCAGTGTCATTTGTGCCATAGCACCCGGAAAAATATGAAAATGAGCAAAGATGAGGAGCTGAGATGGGGCTGTGAGAGTGGGGTCTATCAAACTCTGAGCTGCCTGTAGCTAAGAGCTAACTTGGCGCTAATGTGAACTAAGTGGCTAACAGATGTAGGCAGGCTAAAGCTAAGGTGCGCTGTTAGCTGCCTAAAAGCTGCATTTATGTTACACTCGGATACTGGATACCTGTTAATCAAAACTAAACATGCCCAATTATGCCAAATTCAAGATTGAATAACATAAACAGAGAAGAATTTAAGTCTATTTGAAAAGGTAACGAATATATTTTAATCAATATGCAAAACAAAACTGTTGCCTCGCCCACACAATGTACATAAAATTGTTTTAAACAAAATTAATTTGCAAAGTTTTTGTAAAAGAGTCTAGTCAACTGTGACTGGACACAAATACAAAACCCGATAATTTATGTTTTTACTCATAGAACACCTAGAGCACATGCTTGGCAACTGTGTGTTTGTGCCACAATTTTTACCCTCTGAATGGCCAAACAACTCTGTGTGAATCCAGAACTCTCCGAGCTTTAAAACTACAGTACCAACTTTGTTGGATAGGTGCTAGAGCACTGTTTGGAATAATTGCCACTTTAAAAGGCACAGAAAAAACAGTAGACATGTACACAAAGTTGTAGTATTTTTGTCACGTGGTCACTGCTGTCCCTGACGCTACTGGATTTTTATGTGTGTTATTGATTGATGTGTGTTAGAGCGTTATCACTGCTTACAGCTGCGTACTTCCTGCTGGCTCCACTGTGACGGAGCCTTCTCAGCTCTACCTTTTCATCCATTTTGGGATTTTCCGAAACACCAAGATGGCGACTTTAGGACCCGCCTACTGGCTTCAAATCCGCTCTTCAGAAATCTATGGGTCACGTGATGGTATGCGCTGTCCAGTAATTTATACAGTCAATGGTTGTGGCAGTGCGGTCTACTCTTTTAATTTCTTTTAGTCTATCTTCATCTTTTAATGTCTGTTACTGTATTTTAGTCTTAGTTTCTTGTATTGTATTTAAGACAGTTTAGTCTACTTTTTAGTGTTTTTATGTTTTCAGTATTTTCATATCTTTCTAAGAGCAAAGTTTCTGGCTGTGTGTGGAACGTCTTTGTGTCTGTTGGTACACTTATGTTCTAAATGGACAGCACATTGGTAGCTATGTTAAATCAAGTGCATTGGATCAGAGAAAACAAAACATAATGGAAGATTAGAGAAACTGTTGTAGAAAGGGCAACTTTTTCAGAGTGGAAAAAATGCACTTACATCACATTCACAGTTAAGTGGACATGTGACTGACTGCTTGGGCTTGGCTGTGGCCGGGATGCTCCCTTTACTCTCCTGCTCCTTCTCCTCCTCCTCCTCTTCTTCCTTTAGAATCTCTCCCCTTCTGCGGCAGCGGAGATCCAGGGATGTGACTGCCTGCAACGGTTCATCGGAGAGGTGGGGAGGTCCAGCGCAGGCTCCCTGCAGCTTCACACCTCCAGCTGCTGCCCACTCCTTCAGGGGCCGCATGAAGCAGTTGCAGTAGATGGGGTTTCCTTTAAGAGAACTGACCGTTATTCTAGATGTGTTATCTTAAACATCTCCTTGTCCTATGCAGCTGAGTTATAAGGAAATTTTCCCACAATGTCTTCATCTAAAATTAAGGTGGAAACTTTTCAGCATTTCATATAAAATAAAATAAAAAGACAGAGTTGTACCAGTCAAGTTGATGGTGATTAAATCTTTAGGGCCTGTTAGGGGCTCGAGGTAGTGAAGCTGATTGTGGCTAAGGTCCACCTGAGAGAGGAGGGGGGCTTGGGAGAAAGCCTGGTCTGATAGGTCCTGGAGTGCCATGTGGTTGACGTAGAGGTGTGTAAGCTTCACCATGAAGACAGATTCTTCCCCGAGGTATGTCATAGGGTTGTAGCTCATATCCAGTCGTGTGACTTCAGGGAGTCTTTAAAAGTTAGAATGCACATGAAAAGTGACACATCTGACATTGTTTTACTCATATTTAACTCTAACAGTTCAATGTTATAATTCAGAACAGCAGAATTAGGAAAGACTGAACAAGCATGGCTTGTTTGGAAAAGCTGTAAGAAGAAAACCTCTTTTCTCTTAAAAAAAGCAGCATGGTTAAAGTTTGCTAAGTTCTTCACAAACCTCATGATTTCTGGAACAACAGTCAGACATGGTGGTGGAGGGCTGATAATGTGGACTTGTTTTGCAGCCACAGAATATGGAAACCTTGCAGTCACTTAGCTGAAAATATACTTCTCTGAACACCAACATTTTACAATTTACTCATAAAAATAACAAAATGCTCTTCGATGATGGATTTAAATGGTTTCTTTCTTATTTATCTCATTCGGGTTAATCTTTAAGAAATATATTAGGTGTACAAATAAACACGTTTTTGATTTTTAGAATATCAACACTGAAAATACTGATAACATCAGATAGTCCTACCTAGTCATTGTCTGTGTTGGGAAGAACTGGAGCTCGTTGTGATCCAGGTTGAGACGACTGAGTGTGAACAGTCCAGCGAAAGCTTCAGGCGCCAGATTGTTTAAGGAGTTATGGCTAAGACGAAGCCACTTGATGTTCTGCAAGCCCTGCAAAACCAGCACAGTCATTTCCTAGTAGCATGTGTATACTGCCGCTTGTAATAATGATTAAGGTTTGGTGTGTGAGTACCTGGAAAGCCATGTTAGGGATGTACACCAGCTGGTTGTGGGTGAGGACCAACAAGTTTAGGAAGCCGAGCTGAGTGAAGGCTCCAGGCTGGATCTCCTCAATGCGATTATGGCTAAGATGCAGCTCCTTAAGGGATGAGAGTCCATCAAAGGATTCCTGAAACAAAACAAAACATTTAAAACACCATCTTACATCCCATCCCACATTCAGGTGTCTTCTTTCTCAGATTTAACCTGGTAAAGGATGTCAATCTTATTGTTGGCCAGGTTTAGGGAGAGCAAGCGGCCAAGAGCACGGAAGGCGCCCTCCATCACCTTGATGATGTTACAGCGCTGTAGGTTGAGGTGAGTAAGGAACGGTGTGTGCATAAATGCCCCCCTGGATAACATCTGCAGGTTGTTACTCCTCAGGTCAAGTTTCACTGTGATCTGAAGGGGTGATCAAACAGAATGAATCCCATATGACGGCAGAAACAGACGCAACAGTGTGGAATTCTTTCGTGATCATATATATGCATAAACACTGTTTGAGAAAAATACAGAAGTAATCAGGAGAAAAAAAGAAACATTTTGTGTTTAAATGTCCCATAAGAAGCAAAAAAAAACCCCATTTTTTACTCTAGAATACCTCACCTCATCTATAGCTGGGGGGATGTGTGTTAGGTTCTTGCCGACGCAGCTTACTGTGAGTTTGGAGTCATCGCAGCTGCACTCTTTAGGACATTTTCTTGCTTTGATGCATGAACTTAGTGTTAAACTGAGCAGGATGAGTGTAGTAGAAAGAAGCTGCATCTGCACCAATACAATGTGGGAGAAACATGAAGTCCAACACTGCTTTTAGTTATCTAATCCTCCTTTAACTTTGAGTGCTAGCTTAATACGTAAAGTTTTCCATGTCTCCCTGTTCCAACACACCAGACTCGAATGAATCACTGTGCAGATCTCGATAAGCTGTTGGATCCATTTGGTTTGGATCAGGTGTGCTGGAACAGGGATGCGTGAAAAACCTGTAAGGACCAGGGTTTCCCACCGCTGATGTAAAAAGTATGTACAAAACCCAAAATATCTGACAAAAGCTGGAATTTAAAACCAGACAGCTTACCTTCAAGCAGTTTGTCACCATCTTTTTGGCAAAAGTAGTGAAGTAAATCTACAAGTCCTGGTCTCAGCTAAGTGCAGTGAGTTACAAGATGCTCCAGTTGGCTACCAGGCATGGCTTTGGTAAATTCTTCTGCTGACCCCTGATCTCTGTGCTCGTCACAAATTAACACTTTGGCTTTACATTTCAGTCGCGTTAGAGGCAGACAACAAGGAACAAGCGACTGTCTTTGTTAACATGTCTACTTTTGAACAAAAATTTGGTCTGTGTTTTCATATAATATGACTCTAATGATGAAACGAATGTGTTTCTTCATCAGTTTTAGCTCTGTTGGTGTTTTCTTCAGTTTTTCGTCAAGTAAATTATTATATCTCATTAAAAACCTTAGGAAATGAACTAGTTATCAGCAACTACTAGTATATAAATGAAAAACCAGCGTATTTTATCCCAATTCTTTTAGAAACATTTTTAAACTATTATGGATCAGGGACAGCAACTGGAGAAGCAGTGGACAACAACTAGGTTAACTAGTTAAAGGTTATATAACTTGTGTAAAAGGAGAACTTCGAAGATGCAGCGCCTCTTAAACATAAACATGTCGAAAGGTTTGCTGTTCTGCAACACACTTCAACTAAAAATTGTGGAAAGTGTAAAGTATACATCTTTTATTGATAAAATTCATAACCTGCTTCATGAGGTCTCACCAAGATTATAAACATATTTGCAACAAAATCAATAAAATAAACATGCAAACTTACAACTAGCAGTCAACACATGGACACCTGTTTGTTCAACAATCCATTTTATTCTCCCTGAGAAAACAAAATGTTTGGCTTCTTCTAAAAAGAAGCTCACCATATTATTATTTTTTAAAACCAAAAAGAAGAACTATGCATTTGCTGTCT
The DNA here is from genome assembly GCA_037177515.1 of Pseudomugil tenellus. Taxonomy (NCBI): domain Eukaryota; kingdom Metazoa; phylum Chordata; class Actinopteri; order Atheriniformes; family Pseudomugilidae; genus Pseudomugil; species Pseudomugil tenellus. Next base: position 2,120,780 of record JBAMHX010000023.1, on the reverse strand, counting down.
TATGTAAATTGTTATAATATGTATTCTGGTTTTAATGTGTGGTATGGCTGTTACCTTGGCCAGGTCTTGCTTGAAAAAGAGAATTTGAATCTTAATGTGATTTCCTGCTTAAATAAAATGAAATAAAGTAAGGAACAGAAAGGAACCTGATAACATCTGAAAAAACAAACAATAAATAAAAAAATCCTGGTGTTTATGTCATACCCACTATGTTAAACATATAAATGGATATTGGATCTGACATCCGCCACTCAGCCAGGATAGATGGTGATTCTTTATCTTGAGTGGTCTGAAAAGGACGCTGGAGAACTAAGTGAGCTGCTTTGTTCTGAGCTACCTACAACCTGGTCAAGTCATATTTGGTTGTATTGAACCAAATCACTGAGCAATATAAGTATTTTAAATATGATAAGACTAATGCTTTTATAGCCAGTTGAAATGCTGCTGTGGCCATTTCATATAATTGCCTTACTATTAATTAATATCTGGCTGAAGGGTTTGGCCATCATGTTCTTAAGCTAATGTCATTGTGACCTTAATAAACTTTCTGTCTGAGTTGTGTCCTTCAATCATGGAGAATGTTTAGACGGGACGTGGGTCTCTATCCGTTCGTAACAGCATAGTGTCTCTGCACTGTGACACACACAACCAAAATCTTTAAACAAAGGTGTCTCTAAGCGACTGCTCAGAATTACTTTGGACTTCTGTGTGACAACCGAACTCTGAAATGATTCTCACCGGGTTATAACCTTGTATCATGTCTGTACATCCTGAATGGTGAACCCTGAAGCAGCTAGAATGCTGCATTCGATGAAATGGGACATTCCTCCTCTAAAACCTCTGCAACTGCTCTCATATGCCAGATGTTTACATACTTTATATAAGGATGCATTTAACATAATAGTAAATATCACCATGTTCCAGCTTTGTTATGTATGTTACTGCCATCAGATTCACAAGCAGCTAGTTCTTTCCATGAATTAGTAAAATGTTCCTGTTCCTACATCTGATATTTGTTCTATTGGAAATAAAACACATCAATGATTTGCAACTCATTGAATTACAAGCCCATCTTTTCTGGACTTAGTGTTGTAGATCTATTTATAAATCATGAAATCAACATAAAACACTCATGGCTAGTTTTTACTCACTTTTCTTTTTATTTCTACATTAACCAATCAAAAACTTTTAATGTTAAGTTTAATGTTTTTATTTTCAAGTGAATATTCCTACATACAGACTTAAAATCAGTCAACACAAATTCAGAAAACATTGCAGTCTTTTTCCCTAAAGAGCAAAAAAAAAAAGATATGCATTCAATGAATCCCTTTTGATAGTTTCATTTTACAGGAATATTTAATTCAATAGATATTTTAATGTAAATACAACAAGCATTTATTATAAAACATGAGAACAGTAAAATCAGATATGAACAGAGAACAAAAGCTGATGGTTCCAGATTATTAAAGCATAAACTGAGTTGCAAGTGGAAAGGCGTCACTAACCAGCAGGTTCTAGGTAATGTGGAGGGCGAGGCCTCAATCCTGTTAGAATAGTGTACAAGAAGAGCTACAACTAGTTCACACCAAAACAGCATGTTTAGATTAGATGACACATTCAAGTCCAAACCAAGATTTTTTAAAAAAAGTGATGGGGAATCCTTCCACAAACCTGACAGAGAAGTGACACCTCAACTGTGCAGAGTGGAGACGATCTTCTCGTGTGCTTTTTTTATTGTGTAAAACTCATTTGTGTTGGTTTATGTGCGCTGCTTTCCGAAAGGTCCATCATAGCTTTAAAGTTCAGTTTATATGCAAGCAGATGTTTCAGCTCTGAGATCGGACTCTCTGCAGAGTGGACTGGAGGCTGTTTTTGGCGTTTCCACATGACTCAAGCACCTTGTTGTTCCTGGGAATGAAAAGTTTGGGTTTGTTTTTTTTAATGACTCTTACATTGACTACATGATTCTGAATGCCATGTTTGAACATTATTTTTCTGTGAACAAATCCCAAGAAACACCCAAATCAACAGTGAGCTGACCCTTGAATCCATGTTATAATGCTCTACGATGGTGCAATAGTTGGTAAGACAAGTCACTTTCTATTTGTATTCATCTTCTTGACTGAATATAATATAAACCTTTTTGTTGTTAAAATTCACTAACAAATCAAATGCATTACGAGTTCCCAACCAATATTCTACAAACTCAAAGTATCGGTTACAACTACAGCTGGACAGCTGGAAAGCATCTATTCTGAGCGTTTTCTGTTTAGAATTAAGGTAAATTATTGTTATACAGCTGAAAACAGGGGTGATGGCAAAAAAACTCCTGAGTCTGAACATTTTTAAGGTAGTCTTTAAAGAACACTGATGTAAATTTTTGACGCAACATTGACGCTCAGAACGCCACATTAACGTTCTGTTGAATCCGTACCAATTTCGGACATATGTTAAAAGATGTTTTCCTTGTTCCTTAAAAGCAACAACATAGCACACTTTTAAAATGTGAAAGATATTTTAAGCATTTTAACTGCATACCTGTCTTTTGGCAGAGCTAGATTTGGCATTATGGTACAGAAATAAAGAAAAAATGTAACTAAATAAGCTTACATTGGATAAGTGAATATATGATTAGTATAACGGTACAGTTATAAACTATTTAGAAAAATTACTTAAATATTTAATAATTTTATAACATAAGCCTAAATGTTGTAAAGACACAGGACTATGCCTGTTTTGCCTTATCTAATTGAATACAATAGCAACTCTTACAATGCAATTACTAGAAGTTTAAAAACAGAAGTTTGTTTATTTATTTTTAGTTTGAACCTTTTTACCACCTAAATGCAAAATGTCTCCTCCACAGTCCTGTTAATGCCATAGTTATTCTAGTTGTCCTCATCATGTCTGTAACCACCGGTGTCTCCAGCGTTTGAGGACAACCTGGACTTAGCCCGGACCAGATGTCTATTTCTTTATAATCAGTACCAGGTCTTGTTTCAGTGTCAATTTTAGAGAAAAACATTTCACACAAGATTATTATGATAGAAAACTCAAAAATAATACTTCAAGTAGAGAAAAATATATAAACTCTAAATAAATGAGACAGCTCTCTAGTAGCCTCCTACCAGGACAAACTGTATACTGGACTCGCGAACTGTCCTGGGATGCATATAGTTGCTTTGTAAAAATAAAATGGAGATAAAACTGGATAGAATTTGCAGAAAAAATAGCTATTCAAACGAACGGAAATCTAAAACATCCTTTTCATTCATGAGGCTAAAATAATCTGCAATAATTAAACAATAACGTGATGAAGGTCTTAACCGATTAAGCTGTCAGGATTTACGATGTCAAATTTTGTTGCGCCTAACTGAGGGCGCAAAGCGAAACCTAGGATGAGATGCATTTGTGCTGCGTTCAGGACAGCTTGGAGATAACGTGCTCAGATAACAACATCACAAAATAACATCACAATCCTTATTGTGGTTGTCCTTACAAAGCCCATAATGAAAGCATAAGCTCTAAAAATAAATACATTTAAACATGTCTAACAATGCACAGGAGTGGGAACTTAGAGAGAAAAAAAACCCAACCCCTAAACGATCGCGACTTGGTTCCCATGGTTCATGTTAACGAGCTGTTCAAAAGATTCGGATCATTCTTGAAGGTCACCACACTACTCGAGGAGCGGGGAATTATATTTAACAGCATCTATATAAACTAATCACGGAGATCACGGAAACATTTAGCCTGTTAGCAAGGGACGGCGAGAACGCTGATAAGCGCAAAGTTAGGAACAGTTAGGAACAACAAAATAAAGAATATAGCCTAAAAAAATAGATCCTCACCGTGACACACCCACATCCAGAAGGCGATTTGCCTTCTGAGTCAAATGTGATCATTTTTAACCACACAACAGCGTTGCGCTGAGTGTCTTATTGTGCAGGACTGTTACACATTATTCCAAACCACCAGAATAACTTATTAGCCTACATAATTATTTTTCCTGATAATCCAGTGATGAAGAGGTTTACAAGACCCCTCTATAAGGGATCAGACATTCTTTCCCATCAAGCAGTGATTCAGCTCAACATGACGGCTGTTTTTCTGATCGGCATTCTGTCGGATCAAAAATGCACCATTAAACCACGATAAGAGACAAGTGATACAGAGAGACAACGACCACCATTTATGGATATCTATGGTTGAGAGAAAAAGGTTTCCATTCAGCAGCCGGCAAGTTTTGTTTTTTGTAAAAACCCAGTGATTTCCGCCACAGTGCCGAAATACCATCACCCCTGTGAAAATGTTTAAATAATTTTAGATTACTTCAAGTTCTCATCTTATTTGACAACATACATGCAGAGCAATGTATATTAAAGCCTTTCCCACACTAAAAAAAGTCATCACCAGGAGTGCGTCCATCACCGAGTACTGGATGGTAAAACACTGCGAATTGTACCTGAAAGCTGCCTGCTGATTGGCTCATTCACCGCGTCCTTACCGGGACATGAAGGCCTCCAGAACAGCCACGTTCTCTCTGGGGAAGTAGTCCTGCCGAACGACATGCTCCAATGCGTGAAGGTGGCCGGGGACCATGATTACAGGCTTGACCTTGTCCTCGCTCTGAGGAGGACAGAAAGAGAGAATAGGAATTCAGAAAACAAACATTGTTTTTAAAAACTGCCTTAAAGAGGGTCACAGTGGTGGAGAAGGAGAATGATATCTTAAAATGACATCTTTGGAACAAATCTTACCTTAATGAGTCCAAGTTGGACCAACAAAGCTGATACAAAGCTGCCTTGGAAGGAAGGATTGGCGAAAGCTTTGTTCAGAAGGGCATCTGTGGAAAAAAAAGAATATATTTCAGTTACTGTTTTATTTTTTGCTCAGGTGAAGAGAACAAAACAAAAACAGAGAGGAAAAATAAAAGGATTATTTCCTCTCTGTTTAAAACAAAGTCAATCTGGAGATTCAGCACAATAAAGCCTCACAAGAAATACATCAAAATGAATAAATAAATCCAGAAATAAACAGTTCTAAACACTAGAGACCATGCGCATCTGTCACTCAGGGCAGCAACTATCCCGTTAAATGGATACAGTAAAGCTCTTACCAATAGTGTCCAGCACAGCATTTTTAACATCGTTGTTCTCCTCCTTGTACACAGATGCAATTTTAAGAAAAGCTTCTGCTGTTTTTGTAGCATCTGTCACATCCACCTTCACACAAACATGAAGAAAAAGCAACCTGATTCACAAGTCGAAGAGCAAACAATTCTGCAACATGTTTCTGACATGCGCTGGAGAAAGCTACAAAACAGCTTAGAAGTTATTCACTAAGGCCCAATCTCATTTCTACTCCTTAGCCCTAAACTTACATTTTGCGCCTCCACGAGAGACGAAGGGTTATCCCAAATATTTTGCAGTGGGGGGGAGGGCTGTACATCCATTCAAACGGAGGGATTTCAGATGCACACTCAAAATGGAGGGGTAGAAAGGAAACTCAAAAATTTAAGCATTTTTGCACAGATAATTATAAATATTTATTTAAACGTTTATAAAGACGGCTGTTTTTTAGTTTCTGTTTGTAATTTGCCGACAACGGCTGTAGAACGTTTTTCGTGTTTATAACTAACAATTTTGTAAAGTAATGAAATCTTCAGCAACGCGTTCATGGCTCACTTATTATAATTGTAATCTGGAAGTTATAATTCCCATTTCTGCTGTATCATAAGCTTTTTTAACACATCTTTTATTCTTGAGACGGCATAGTGATGACAATCAAACTGAGCACTAGCTGCGGCGCTAGATGATGACATCATAGTCATGAGACAGAACAAGGGGTGTCTCATTTCGTAGGGCTGAAAAGTTCGCCCTCATTTTCAAGGTGTAGACTTAAGCTAGGAGTAGGGGTAAAAAATTGAGAAATGGGATTGGGCCTAAATATAGTTTGGACAGAATACAGTTGTGCAGTAACCTGTTCTTGGACCAGTAATGCTCTCTTGGCACCAAGTCTGAGCAGCTTGTCAGGGGATGGAAAGCTGAGAAAGGAGGAGACGTCTGGTGGTCGGGGTGCTGAGACAGGAGTGGACAGCTGTCAGAGAAAGAAAAAGAAAAAAGGAGGTCAAGCAAACTAAAAGATCATCAAAACAAGTGTGTACTAGTGAGGGTTGGAATTGGATAATTTTTAATCCATAAATAAAGTTATTACTCGTGCCATATTAAAAAAAAATCTGAATTTGTTATTATCTAATAAAACTAATTTTGCGCATGTTGGTACTTCGTTACAGTTGTGATCAGAAACCAGTAAAAACCAATTTATCCTGCTTATTTATAAAGTTGGTGACTTTTTTCAAGCCTTACATTTGGACATTAGATGCTTTCTGACAGATGAGTTACAGGAACGTAGTTCTAAGAACCACATAGTTTTAATAACTTGAGACGAGACACATGAGACGCGGACCCAGGTACAGGGTTCTCACACTTTTTCTGCAGTGGTTTTCCATGACTGCAGTACATTTCTCACAGTTTGATTTCAGAATATGCAATATGCACACTTGTAGAGGAAATGGAGGTCTCCTCTACACGTGTGCACCTGCCTGCAGTCCAAAGGTGCATGCGCACTGCCACGATGAGTAAACTTTTTTCACCACCAAAATGTAGAAACTGTTCGTGGCAATTTGCATTTATTGCGGCACCTTAATTTTAGGTGGACATTTGATGAAACAGCTTTCCATGACTTTTCCAAAGCTTCTGACAAAATAAATATTTTTTAATAACTTTTCAAGGGCCTGGAAATTGTATGTTAAAATTCAATACCATACCACTGTAAATACTCAGGTGGGGGGGGGGTGTTTCCTAACGCCTCCATTTCATTGTTATTTTAATCTTAAATTTCGAGGCGTGTCCTTTTGATTGATGTGCGTTAGAGCGCTATCACTGGTTACACCTGCGTGCTTCCTGCTCGCTCCACCGTGACGGAGTCCTCTCAGCTCTACTTTTTCATCCATTTTTCGATTTTCCAGTAAAAATGAAACACCAAGATAGCGGCGGTAGGACCCGCTTCAAATCAGCTCTTAAGAAACGTATGGGTGACGTCTCGTACGCTCTGTCCAGCAATTATATATACGATCTATGATTCTGACCTTATTCCCACTGCTTTCTTCCTCCTCTTCATCCTCATCCACTTCCTCCTCCTCCTCTTCCTCTACTTCTTCATCATCATCATCGTCGTCGTCATCATCATCGTCGTCATCGTCATCATCGTCATCTGGGTCTCCCTCATCATCACTAGAGAAAATGGAGGCATTAAAAACACTGGACTGAACAACAACTACTCAAACAATTTGGGTGACATTTAGACAAACTGTAAAACGTTCCCGTTACACTGATAAATAACCATTTTAGGGCAGAGGTGGGCAAATCCCGTTCTCTATAGTTTTGCAGATTTGAGATGTTTCCCTGCTCCAAAACGCACCTGATTAGAACTGATATTGCTATAACATGCTATGATTACATTGTCGTGAAGCGAAGCTATACAAATAAAGTTGTATTGAATTTAAATTGAATTAAGTTCAATGGAGCAACAACTTGCAGCAACCTGAGACAGCTTGTTATCAAGCTTTCCCCAAATATGTAGAACTGTCAGTCCTATTCAGGTGTGTGGCGGATCTTGGTCGGATTATGCTAAAATGTGAACTTTATAATAAAGAGCACAGTTTAAATACAAGTTGGCACTGAACTAGAACCTTTAGCAATCAATGAGAGGTTCAAAAAGTTCTTTTTTTATGTGGTGGGGGTGGGGTTAATCTTGTTACTGAACAATATATTATGGTATAACTACTGAAACACTGATTTTTTAAGATACTAATTTGCTTCATGCACAGCTCCATAATTTCCTGAACTTAGAACAACTCATTTGTTTCCCGTCTTTCATTATTGGATGAAGCGATTAATCCAGGTGTGTCTGACCTTTGTCAATTTGGTTACTGAGGTCAGACAGGATGAAAGACCACTGTCTTTCTGAAGACTGAGGATGAAAGACCACCGTCTCACTACAGTGTGAAGAGATAGTTTCGTTTAGAAAAGCTAACAGACAGCTATGTCAATATGAGCCCTGCCACTTAGTATTTCAACTCCACTGAACTGAAAAACCAGTGTAAATTCATTCAGGGTAATCAGCACTATGTACTCATCCACACTTTTCACTGTAACTCTGAAAGCTTCGGCTGAAGATACAATGCAATAAAAACAAAACAGCAAAGTTGGCGGTCTCATCTGTGTAGCAGTGTTTCATAAGCCCAGTCATACTATAAGACATGGTACCATATAATGGAAAGGCAGCATTTGACCAATAAGACAGCCAGCTGACTGCGTGATGCTGGCTCACTATCTGAAAGCATGTGTGTTTACACACAAAACAATATCCCAGACTAGCTTTATGGTCATTTCAAGTACAATGAAAGCTAAAGTGCAGGCCTTTCAGTGTGCTTTGGGAAACACCATAAATTATAGATGGGCATTTGAAGCAACAATACTAATAGAAATCACTGAGAATTATTGAACCATGTCTCAAAAGTCCGGATTGTGGATAAATCTGTTGTTGGATCTAAAATGGCATAGTTGTGGTAGGCTTTTGATAAGCAGTCTGACAGAAGATCTTCACTGGATCTTATTTTATTTATTTTCTAAACTCATCCTTTTAGAGTTTGCTGTATTTGACTTGGCAAGAATTTTATATGTGTACTCCATCACCACCACATACTATGTGTCTAGTCCTCACAGTAGTACTGTTCTGCTTGGTAAACTGATGCCACCTTGTGGTGGCAGTGACACATTACTACCAGGTGCTGCTTAAAACAAATACACTGCCTGGCCAAGAGAGAAAGCCAGCACACACACACACACAAAAAAAAATGATTAATAAAATTAAATAAAGAAAAGATTGTGCACAGCTTTACTGAAGCTTAAACTTAAATTCAATGACTGACAGATGAAGAACTGAGAACCCAGACAATCAGATACACCGACGCACCTTTTCAATCATAAGCAGAAAAAAAGTATTCCCCACTGAGCTGTCAATTCAAACATATAAAAAGAAAATTAAAGAGTGTGACCATTTACAAACAACTTGAATTACAAGCGCACCCTGCTTACCTAAGTGATCCCAGAACATCACCCAAGTTCATGCTTTCCATGAGGTCTTTCACAGCTTTGCAGCCCTCCTCTCCCAGATTGTTGCCTGAAAACCAGTGGAAGTTGGGAAGCATTTCATTATGAGAACAAAAATCAACAAAATGAAAACCAGAGTACACACACAGGAGATTTTGTCTAATCAATTTAAACTATTCTTAGAATGACACACCTTTGACTTTGGTAATTTTCCAGATGTGTCCATAGTGCGACATGTACGGTGTCCACTTGTATTAAATTCTTATTGGATATCCTTTGTGTGAGCGCGATAACTCAAACAATTTTCACAATTGGTTCTTGATACTCGGTGTATCTGTTTAGCTTCCCAAGATGACGACCTATATCAAATTTCACGATTATCGGATTTATGGTTTCCACACCAGGTGGTGGTTTATGCAGAAAAAAAAAATCTGATTTTTGGACATCTCTCTGGAACCATTTATCTCATTGACCTCAAATCAAGTGGAAATAAAAGGTCATGACCTCAGGATGCATCCTGTCCTGACCTCATAGCTTTGTGACTGAACATGTGCATCTTTATATCATTGTATTGTGTCTATTCGAGGATTGGGGAAGAGGAAGATAGGGGGGTTCGGAGATATACCCTAGCTGTCGCTTCCGACGGCATAAACCTTCAATTTATACTTGAATCTCTACGTGTTAAAACCCTCCTCCACTGTGTCCATGCAGTACTCATAGTGGGAGGGCATTTAGGATTCCTTTCTTGGCCATAGCTAGCAATACTTAAACTAAATATCACACAGTACATTTTCCTTTGACAGGTTACATAGATATGCCATCCATCTGTACCATTCAGTTCCAGTTTCTCCAGCTGGTCCTTGTCCTGCACAGCCTGTGCCACGGCCAAAGCAGCGTCCTCTGTAATCTCACCATATGACAGGTTGAGCTCCTGTTAATAAAACATAAAGTATTGACTAAAGGGGACAAGGTGAATGATTATACATTACTGTCAGGCGAGTCAGAAAATGTCCAAAATAAATAAAAATGTTTTTCCTAATAAATACAGGAAAGAGATGATCACAAACTACAGCCATGTGACCTGAAGTTACAGTTCATGTGTCCAATCTGCCAACATTCATGTTGTCCCTGCATAAGTCTCTGCAACTAATTACAGTTCAGATCTGGTGAGGCTTTTATGTAAACGTCCCTCACCTTAAGGATCGGTAGCCCCTCTGACACGGTTTCTGCTATCGCTTTAGCACCAGCTGATCGTACCAGGCAGTCTCCAAAGTTAATCACCTGGATGCTGCGTAGCTGTTTCAGGGCCTGGTGAGGAACACACATCATCAGCTGCAGTCACATCATTATTAAACAATGAAAAAAGAATTGCTGATGGGCTGTGTGATAAAATAATCCATTAGCATAGTTCATAAACATAGCTTATTTTAAGTCAATATCTATGATAAGCATTACACACTTTTAGTTCATCTACTGATGGAGCAAATGATGAGTAAAGCTTGTTACATACTCCACGAGAAACGAGAAATTTGTTCTTGTTCTCGGAGCCCCGAGAACAAGAACAAATTTCTCGCTTCTCGTGGAGTATGTAACAGCCTTAACTGCAAATCAAATGCATCAACAGTCAGCATTTCTGGCCATTACTTCAAAACACATACTCATTTGATATTTACAAAAATAGTTTGTCACACATATTCACTATTTTCTTTTTCTCTTATCATGGAGACAATCTTGGCAAGTACAATGTACATGAAAATATGAAATGTTATGTCTTCTGATTTATTCTTCAGTGAGTGTCAGCGTATTGGATGACACTTTGACGAGTTATCAATACGTAATGCATACATTAGAAAACAGTCATTAAACATGTGTCCACGGAAGGGGAAACTATACATTAGGTTTATGTGTGGTTAACATTTCAATTTTGGCTAAACAAAATTAGTTTATTCAAACTTCTGTATAATAAAATGTGTATTATTTTTCATCTGTCACAGTAAAACAGGTCCAGTCTGTACCTGAGCCATGGCGATCGCCCCTTTCTCGGTAAAGGTATTGTCATTAAGGTTGAGGATTCGGAGTCTTGGGTTCTGCTTCATGGCTGCAGCCAGTGCCGTTACACCAGGGTGATTGATGCCATTCTGAGGCATGTGAACCTCCTCCAGGCTGCCCATCAACTGTGACCATAAAATTAATGAATGATTATCTTACTTTTGTAACTTCAACAAACTGTAATGAAAATAAACTTACAGTGTGAAAGAACTATATATACAACCTGTTTGACCACATGAGGGAAATAATCTGACATGCTATAAGATTGTTTAAAGCTCATATTTGTAGACTGTCCAGTACCTGGAAGGCCTGAGCGAGAGCAGTGGCTCCATCATTTTCCAGACGGTTCCTACCCGCAACAAACACCTTCAGGCTGAGGGGGGTGCCCTCTGTGCTGGATTTTTTGTGACACTGGGTCAAAGCTGCAGCCAAGATCTGAGGATGACAAAAATGGTAAATGGTATTCACTTACAGTACTTTCACCATAGGGCGCACTGGATTATAGAGAGCAGCTTCAGCTACGGGTGCTTTTTTTGTTTTTAACACATAAAAAAGGCACGCCAGGTTTCTTTTGGGTCGCTCGTTGCTGCTGCGTCCCAGTTTCCTTTTCTGGTCCCTGAAATCTTTTAAAACTTTATTTAATTTGTTGATCAACTTGTCGAAGCGACAGCCAGCTCCAGCCGTCTCTCTCTGCTGCTGCAGTCGTGAAAATATGGTATATAGTGTTTTATTCTCATTTGTTGACGACCAGAGCACTTTACAGGAAATATGCAGCCAGTATGACTGTCTTCTGAATCACCTTGCCACCTCCGATGCCCATGCCACAGTTGTTGAGTCTGAGCTCCTGCAGGGTGAAACAGGCAGGGCTCTTAAGTAACTTTTCAATGCCCTTCACTCCATCTGGTCCGAATGCATTGTCGCTAAGGTCTAAAACAGTCAGTCTGGCACTCGCCATCATCACAGCATCACCCAGTGAATTCTAACACAGAAAAGAAAAATAGAAATATGTCAGTCATTTTTGGTTCACTACAAATATTGGCTTTAAAAAACAAGGAAAAAAACTACAAAAATTAGGTTAATTTTCCTTGAAATAAGATAGATTTTCTTGTTCTGTTGGCAGATAATTTATCTTATTTCAAGGAACATTAACTTTGTGAGGAATTCCTAAAACAAGTAAAAAAAAATCTTTAAAAAACCTATTAAGTAAGAATAATTATCTTAGTTTTAAAAAAATAAGCATGTATGTCCTTTATTTGAGATGTTTAATCTTACTTAGATCTGCAGTTTGGAGTGAGTTAGTTTACCAAAAGAAACCTATTTCTGGAGAAGAGCTAAATGAAAAAAGGCCACTAAAACATCTTTGCAAGTTCTGATTAGAAGCTGAAACTTAACACTGAATGATAGTAGATTGAAACTAGTGCAGTTACCAGGGCAGGAGGGATCTCGGAGCGTAAGCGACCGGTGAACATATCACTCCAATAACATCGCTGAAAGGGAGAAGAAACATGTTAATCATGTCAACATATCAGGATCGGTTTGATTAATTTTAATTGTTTTTTTGTGCTGGAATAGATGATTTAATGGATTAAACATTTCCATATTGTAATGTTTTGAACTTGACTGTAAGACTTTAAATGAGAAAAATTAAAAGCAATATAAACTTTCAACCTTTAATTGACTCTTTGTCTCGAGGGCCTTGGCAATGGCTTGTGCCGCCGCCACACCGACAGTGTTTCCCTCCAGTCTGAGGGCCTGAAGACCCTCAAAGTCCTGAATCTCCTTCACCATGTCTTCCACTGCATAAAACAAGTAAGAAAGCAGGTTAAGGTTGAAAGTCAACAGTAAATACATATAATATATGGATTAAAATAAAGATTATAATCAACAAATGGTTTGCACTTTTTCCACTGGTGTATAACTCACAACTTACTCTTACCTGACTTTGCATCATCCAGCTTTCTTCCCTGACCTTTGTAACTCAGCTCTCCATCCTCTACTCCCGTCTTGGCCAGAGAATCGGCCAACTGTGCAACAATATCTGACGCCATCAGTGCACCTGAGGGTTACACACATTATTCAATCCCTGTTCTGCATCATAATAAGCCCTGGAGTTCATGTTAGTACACTGACACAACCTTTGCCTATTATCCCACAAAGACAAACAATGCCCATCATAATTCCCCAGTGAAGTCTAAAACCTAACTCTAATATGGGATCATTTGGTTTTTGTCTCACTACATCTCTGTCAAACAGAAACTGCTGGAAGCTATTTTGTTGAGAGAAAAATCCTAATTGTCTGCTGGAATTTACAGTCCAGTTCAGATGGCACATTAAAAGTGAATTAAGTCAAAATGCAAGGTTTTTATAAAAATATTTATGACTCGCCGGTGGCAAAGATGTACCCCAAATAATGCTGAATTAGGGTAAAATAATAACTTTAAGTCAAACTTTTAATTGCCTTAATAACAAAGAGTCCCATCAGACGTAAAATCCTGTTAAATATGTATTTTACTACAACATGAGAGACACCCGAGGGGGTGGCTTCCATGTAGGGGAAAAAATGTTCTGGTATAGGCTACATCATTTTTTGTTAAAAACTATAGGTTAGCATTAGCTGACAGTTGCTAGCTTGCCGATGATCGTTTATTGACAGCTGTGGACTCGGATACATACTGCTTCCTGCGTGCTTCCTAGATAAACAACTAAATTGACCGAATTATTCACCAACTCTAAGCCTTTAGGTGCCTCTTTGGTTATAAGATTACAACGTTTTAAAAATACAAAACTTAGTTTGCTAGCTAGCTAGCAGGTTTCACGTGAAATAGAACGTGCGTGTAGCTTGGCCTTTTAATAAAGCTAATAACACTCGCTGCTTTTGACTCTCGTTTAAAATGTGTTATGACAACAAATTTACAGATAAATTAGCCCAGTTATTCTTTGCCGTAAAAGTACAAATCGGTATTACCACGATGTTGTGATGTTTAAATACAACAGTACACTCACGAACACACTCCCGCTCGCCCCGGCCGTTCAAAACCAAATCCAGGAGCAGCACACACAGCCGGCTTGGCGACCACGGAGCAGGGAAACAAGGAACTTGTAGTTCAGTTAGACTACAACGATGCGTTCACGGACTTCACCAAATTGAAAATTGGTGCTCAAAGAAAACTTTTTCCCGTCTTACTTTGTCTTAAGATGGAAAACCTGATAAAATATGCCATGCAGTCATTAACATTTTAGAAAAGTAAAATAATCTCCCGAAATGAAGAACGTAATCAATATTAACAGTCTCACATTTGCAGCTTGAAATTAGTAAATATTAATATAATTTGAATTAATCTCGCAATTTTTTTTAAGTTTTATGGAAAAACCTCACACGATTTTCAATTTTTTTTTGTTAAATACAAAGATGAATGTTGATATTTCAGATAAGCAGTCCCTATTTGGAAGCATTTAAGTAATTTCTGTCAAGATAGCAAGTCAATTTTTTATAGCAAAATGATCTTTTCAGAAGATACTTACGTAGATTAGTGAAGCCGGCCATTTAACATCTTGGCTGGATCATTGCATATGTACATCAGATGTTCATGGTTGTTTAGAGAAGGTAGAGATTGTGTAATTTGGCTACAACTGACAAAATTCCTGTTTTTATGGAATAATATTGAGTGTTCAGCAGAACTTAACAGCCAAAATGATCTGCCCCCCTCAAAAAATGGTTGACTAATGATAATATATGATAGCATCAACTGTAAAAGACAGGGACATAGTGAAGATCTGTGTATCATGTCTGAAAAAAATTAGCTGTTTGAATAATAATGGCAAATTGTTCTGTCAAAAACATGATAAACAATATAAAGTCAAACCAGGATGGGCCATAGATTGTATATAATTGGGCTGAATTTGTTTCTAAACTTTGTGTTGAGGCATGGGAGGGTTTTAAAAACTGGATTGCTGAGGGTTAAATCTAGAAATGCCCCTCTGTGGGACTAGAGAAATGTTTAAATGCTCAATATAAGAATGCTGTACACATTATTAAAAGAAAAAAGAGCAGGCAATGAGGGCTGCTAAAAGCTTCAGCAGAATAATAAGAATGATTCATAGACTGTTTACATTCTGGAAAGAAGCTAAGGTTATTAGTAACAGTAAGATACCAAAGCCATCTGGTGCTAAAAATGCACACATTGCAGAATTGTGATTTTGAGTGTGCTGAAACACGGTATTTTACCTGACTGCATGTTAGCAGTCATGTTGGTGCAAGTGGTCGAAGATAAAGCAGATAAAATATCCAGCATGGAGTATCACACACATACTGGCCTGGTTAGCATACTTTCTAAAGTTTTTGAGCAATTACCTTTGGATTAGCTTCAAAATAATAATAATAATAATAATAATAATAATAATAATAATAATAATAATAATAATAATAATAATAATAATA
>JBAMHX010000023.1:2094973-2105017 GCA_037177515.1 Pseudomugil tenellus | reverse complement strand
TAATAATAATAATAATAATAATAATAATAATAATAATAATAATAATAATAATAATAATAATAATAATAATAAATTGCTTTAAAAGTGGAAGAGTAAGAAGTTCCTTTGTATATGATAAGAATTTTACTGTATTTGTATTCACATCAGTCCAAGCTAAATGGGGTAGGAACATTTTTGCACCATTTCTACTAACTTAAAAGTCAACAGAATTGCATATTGTCATCAGATTGTTCATTTTAAACTGACATCTATATTTTAATATATACATAGATGATCTCATGTATAATTAAACAAACAGTGCTGTCATGATTGCTAGAAACAAGTAGGGTCAGAAAATTTCCTTATATTTATTTAGCCAACCAGAAGTTAAATGTACTAAACAAAGTCAGATGTTTAGGCCAAATAATCAGAAATTACATATATGATGATGATGATGATATCCACTGGGAGTGCTGTCAACTTTATGCTCAAGCAAATATTATGGCATGCAAGTTTAATATGTTGTTGTGGAATTTTCTGTATGTTGGCTGTGTGAGTGAATGTCGGTCAGTGTATTGTTCACCTCGGGTGTTTGTGTGGAAGCAGCAGGTACAACAGACGCCACAACAATATGAAACCAGAAAATTCAACAACAATGTGTACAGATGATGTGAAAATTTTGCTATTTTTTTAGAGTTCATTTTATTTTTGAGTAAATTAGCTTTTAGCTTTTAGTAAAGCTAAAATGAAAAAGCTTCAGGTGACATTTTGATGCATTTAGAACATTGTTAAGTGCAAGCCCTGTTTGTATGCGAATATCAATAAAAATAATACAATTCATGTATTTAGTAATTCATCAAAAAGTACCACAAAGTATACAGGGGCTCTTTCAGATAAGGGAAAGTACATATGCGCTACGAGGTACAAACATGCTAAAAACATGCTAAAAACATTTATGGTAAGAATTAAAACAAAATATAATTGGTCATTGGACCAATTTGTCTGGAATACGAAAGATATAATTCAGGTGTCAGTCATTCATCACTTTAAATTTTAATGGGTATTTTTAATCCTAGAGAATTATCATGATTTTATTACCATCAGAGAGTTTTGATACAAAGCCATACAGTCTCTATGATCTTTTCCCCATAGCACCTTTGTTATATAGCTCTATGGCCACCAAATTCCTTCATAAACACCTTTTGATGCAGTTTTAAGATTTTTTTTATTCTTTTTTAAATATTTTGTATTAATTGCAATTATATTGTGCTGTGACACTCTGTATCCACAGTGTAATAACTTGATAGTCTTGCAAGTACAAGCGTCTTGTCATATCTCTAGTTGTCCAGTTCAACTTGACATTTTTCATCCTTGGGGGAGTAAATTTTTATTGTTTCTGTGCTGGTCTTATAGCCATAGTAGAGTTTTGTCCTTGGAATAAGCTGTGCACATTGAAACCCTAAATAAGGTAAATTGAGTATAGAAAATAAATAAATGTACAAAGATGAGAAAATGGTTTACTCCAAAATATTTTTTATATTTCTTTATTTACATTTTATGGAAAACAACAACAAAGAAAAACAAAGCAGAATTTCTCACAAGCCCAACTGGGACTTGACGAGTACATCTATGTGCTGTATAAATTATTAGCAGCATACACACTTGCGATTGAAGGTGCAGGCCTAAAGAAGTGTACAGACCTCATCTAGACATGGAAGCCATTTGGTGGATTTGCATGGCAGCTTATTTTAATGCACGCTACGTTATTAAAAACAACATTTTGACAATGTTTTTTTTTCGTACTGGTACTATTCTTGTTCCTTCAGTCACAAGGCTCATTCAATTCACAACAGTGAAACAAGAACAAAAATAAGGAATAATGCATCTGTGCAATAATTATTTCAGAAAAACTACAAAGTGTCTCCTCCTGGAGGGGTTCGCATGAACACTTCTGCAGGTGTGCAGGGGATGTTCGTACCAGATGCCCATTACTTCATCTCACATGTAGAAGCAAACAATAAACAAAAATACATCCTCTATGGATAAAGTCTTATAATATTAAATATATACAATATAGAAACATATAAAAAAGTAAATATTATACATTAATGCATTATAAAGTATCCAAACAGCTTTAGTGTGAGATAATGTAGGACAGAACGGGTCAGAACACACACACTGACTAATAAATCTGGAACCAGATTAAAAACAGGGCAAAGAAGTGCGTTAAATTCAAATCATCATATAACTCTGAGAAAACCTAAAGTGTCTCTTCTTTCTTTTCATTTAGGACATTTTTGTTTTTCTTAAGATCCAGTACGAGATAGCGAACTGCATTCTTTGCCCTCCGCTCTCTGTCTTTTAAGTTTCTCTTATCTCGCTCCAGACTCTCCACCCGAGCCAGAACGTCATTCAGTCGGGCCTTTAATCCGGCCAGTGATGCAGGCAGGGCATAGTTGTGCTCCTAGAACACAGAAAGGAGAAAATGCTTTATGTGGCATCACTCATATGTATCGTTTCACCAGTCCTGAATCTGTGTGTAAAATACACATTTATACCAGCTGTCTGCTGCAGTCGGGGGGCTTTTTTTAAATTATCTTATCAGTCGGGGTGATACTTATTTAAATAGTTTTTTGTCTTTACTTTAGTTTTGGATGTTTTTTTTAATGCATTTACTTTCTCACTGGTCAAAATGTGTATTTTGAGAATCATCTTATTCCTATTGAAATTCTTGGATGAGATACTTCTATATTAATGGTAAAAAGAAAATACACACTTTTTCAGTTAAAACGGTATGGCAGTCTAGGACATAATAAAAAAATCTGTGCTTTTAGGTGAATATAACCTTAATGTGAAAGTAGTGTGTGAAATAAACTTAAAAAAGTAACTCCTTCACTCAACTTGTACAACCTTCTGCAGCAATAACAGAAAGTAAATGTTTTCTGTGATCAGTCTCTTCATGCAGAAGAGCAATGAGTAAAAGTAAGTTATAATACAGATTATTAAAAAGGTCTGTGAGGAGACTTGGCAGAACTGGGGCTGACCAGGAGCAGCAGATCAGCTGAGCTGATTGACCTGGACAGGAGTACAGCTTTTTAGAAAGGAAAGAGTCTTTCCTGGCAATCCTTCCAAACAAACTATACTTGTTTAGTCTTTCCCTACGTGTAAAGGAATAAAACTTCCTAACATGTAAGATAAGGACTGCAGAGATGATGTCTCTCTAAACATTGTACAGTCCGAACTCCACACCTCAAAAGAATAGTAGCTGTGTTGAATGTTTTACATATAGGAATATTTTTCCCACTGGCGAAGGGTGGTTATATGGAAAGGACCATATCAAATTAATTTTATTTATATAGCACCTTTCATACGACAAGTAACACAAAGTGCTTTACAAATTAAAAACAACAAGACAAAAAATACAGCAAAGAATACAAATAATTACACATCCAGCCACACAGCCCACCCGCAACCGCAATGGGTGCTGCCACCGGCACAGCCACTCCCCAGGGGGGTGGGGAGGCCCCCCACACAGCCCAAAGGCTGCAATGGAAGGGCCCCCCACAGAAAAGCCGCCTCGACAACAACCATGAAGGCCAAGCAGCCCATAAAATTTAGAAAGTTTAAAACAAAACAAAGACCAATTAAAAAAGTAAAAGTAGACTAACTACAATATAAGATTATCTAAAAGCTGAAAAGTTTTTTTTTAGTCTATGGTCTTCTAAAAAACAGCCTCTGCGGTCCTGAGGTTTTCTGGCAGGTTGTTCCACAGACCGGGGCCATAGTGATGAAACAAGGCTTCACCGTATGTCTTGGTTCTCACTGTGGGAACAACTAAAAGGCCGGTACCAGAGGACCCGAGGGTCCGCGAGGGCTCATAACTTAAAAGGAGATCTGATAAATAATAAGGCCCAAGACCATTAAGACATTTAAAAACAATAATAGAACCTTAAAATCAATCCTAAAACGCACGGGGAGCCAATGCAGCGATTTTAAAGCTAGTGTAATGTGTGTAACCATTCCCAAATTGATGGGTAGCAACAGTTCCTTCTTTAAGATCATCATTGAGGTTTTTCTTCCTTGATACCGTATTAACACATCCATAATGCTCTGGAACAACATGCTGAAATAAAACGACATCTTCTCTGCTCTTATAGAGGTACACACACAATAATAAAATGCATCAGAATAGCAGTGACTGGTTTCTTCTTATTACTTATAGAAACATTCATGTCCAGGGTTTAAAAGGGGTTCTGTTTACTCTCAGTAATGTTTAATCTGTGTTTTAATTAGTACCCAATTACATGAATTTGTTTCAACAGAAAAGTAGAGAAGAACAGAGAAGTTATTGTTATTGATACACTCAGCTGTTACGGACATAAGGAAGGATTTTTTTTTTTTTGCCAGAAATGACAACGAGGCCAAGTTCATTTACCAAGTACCCCGTGATTTCAGATTTCAAGATGGCCGTGTCCCGTACCAGCTGTAGTCTTGCCTTTATCAAATTTCTTTCAAATCTATATTTTGTCATTATTACGTTTCTGTTGTAAATCACAGAGTTGTTTTTATCTATAATAACATCACAGAGGAGCTGTTCATGAAATGCTGCATCAATATGTGTAGTCTCCAAAATTATCTGGTGTTCTCATGGTGCACATTTTTGCAGGTTTACATTCTCACAAACTCTCTTTCTCTAATCTACAATTATGTGATGTTAATTGGCTCTCTTGTAGGAGGGCCAGTTTATATTGCATAAATGTAGATTCTCACGAACTGGCTCTCTTGGAGGCGTCCATGTTTACTGACTACAATGCCAGTTGCCTGGTGATGACCTGACCTGCACTCAGGTGCACAGAAATGCAATACAACTGGAATGCACCACTGGAATACTAATACTAGTATACTTACAATATTAGGCAGAGTTTCTTCTTTCTGGTTGTTACTTTGTTGGGATTGCAAAGCACTCTCCGCTGGCAGGCTCTCCTCAGCCTTCCTTGAGGTTTGCGTTGTCCTGGTTTTCACTTTCTGAAGTCAAATGAAGAGACTTTAAACTCTGAGCAGGTTTAGGATATCATGAAGAGAAATCGGAGATACTCAAAGGGGGAATAATTAAAAAGCCTTTATTGTAACATAGCTAGTCTAATAAAACATGTCAACGCCTGCAAAAAAAGCCTTCGTCAGGGCAGAACATAATATTTATGTGTCAACTCAGTTCTCTATTTAACCTCCTGAGATCCAGTTTCATTTATTTTAGAGATGTCTTTTAGCTATTTGGAGATACGAGGAACCAAGTTAAAAAATATTCACCATTATAGATATGAATATCTATGGTGATGGATATTTTATCATATATTGTGTAGCTATAAAAATAATTTGAAAAAGAAAAAGAACTTTTCTGACACCACAAATGGCGGTGTAAGTGTTCAACAGGTTCCCAGTACACAGGATGTAGTGTTATGGTGCAGACGATCAAATATGTGATGCCTTCGTATGAGGACGCTGGAACTCAAGAGGTTAAAAGGAAATCTTTGAAAGCTGTTCTGTGTGGGCAGGTACCAGGTCACATGATCACCATCACCTGCCAATGACAAGCACAGTAACAAATTCTGCACACCATACGTACTTTAAACTGCTAAGTTCATTTCAACAGATGTGTATCAAAACAGAAATGATTAAGGATGTTTCTACATTACATGCATTTTTCATTTCTATGTATGAAGAAAGACGGGAGCAGTGTGGGACTGAAAAATAATCATGTGGTGCTAACTTACTTTTTGCAGATGAGGTGGAAAACTGAAGACGGATGGCTTAGTTCCATCTCTCAGCCTGACAGTCTGACCCGTCCTATCAAAGTCTTCTGGCCTGAAGTGCTCACTGCAGAGCAGAGAGTATTCGCTGGCAGAGAAACCTTTTCTTCTTAAAGATATTTCCCACTGCTTCCTCAGCTTAGGCTCTTTGGGAAACCTGCAGAAAGTAAAACATCTTAGCTTCTCTGCTAGACTATTAGATTTATAACTGATTAGTTATTTGTCCTCTTCGCATAAATAAATAAGGTATCATAACTCCCTCCCTTTTTTATTTATGCAGTCAAACAAGCAGATCCAATATAAAAAGCAGGGCATAAGATGAACAAAAATAAACACAATATAAAGAAACACAACAAGCCAGAGGAATGACAAAATTTGAAGCAATAATAATAATAATAATAATAATAATAATAATAATAATAATAATAATAATAATAATAATAATAATAATAATAATAATATCCATTCATTCTCTTAACTGCTTCATCCAATTCAGGGTTGCGGTTAGCTTGAGCCTATCCTAGCATTGATCTGGCAAAAGACGAGGTACAATTTGGATAGTATGAATACAAATTATTGTTATTATTATTATTAAAATGACTGTTTCTAAATTAAACAAATTACAATATATGTAAATGTAACACTGACAGTAAAAATGTGTGAATGGTTAGTTGTTGTTTTGTTGTAGCAATGCTTCTTTGTAATAAATTTGATATCATTATGTATAAAAATGCATTCTCAGGACTATGAGCAGAGTATACGAGTTGCACCCTTGAAAAACTTCACAATTCTTGTCTGACATTGACAAACAACTTATGTTGTTGACTGCCATGAGTGGCCTGGTGTTGGCAACATCTGGAACCTGGACATGTGGAGCAAAGTTATGCTGTGTGATTGGTAGGTGCAGGTGATGATATAATGGTTGCTGCACTGACAGAGTGACATTTCTTGGTGGAGAAAGCTCAAATAAAACTAACAGTGTCTCCACTGCATGCCATTTCAAAGTGTTATGGAATCAATTAATGGTTAAACTATTTGTCTTGTGTCCTAAGACATCACTTGCTTTATTCAAAAAGCATCAACAAGCAAGTCAATAGCAGAATAAACTTGATTTGGCAAGTTTCACATGGAAACAATCCGCATACTGAACTCTGCTGCTGATCACATAAATTAAATTTCTTCAATCTGAAAAGGAAACAATGTAAATGCATTGTATGCATCCTTATAAAGATGTTAAACAGGGATCTAACAAGCGTTACAGCGGTATGCGATTCACAACCAAGAAGAATTGTTACAATAAAGAAATAATACATAAACACAAATTTTCTTACTTTATGCGTGAAGTTATTTTTCCCAGTTTTCATAGTCTAGATTTGAAATTCTAAAATAAATGCTGTGACGTGTAATTGCGGTAGTCGGGGGATTAACTTAAAATCACGAGATGAAACAGCTGTTTCGTTCTTACTTGTGAAAGGTAATCCCTCGCAGTCTGGTTTCAACAGTGTGACGGCTTTTACAGCCCCAAGCTGAACAAGATCCGGGCATTTTCTTTCCGATCAGCTTTTCTGGGACTCCTAATCACTTGCCACGGCCAACATGGCGACGCCATAAACGTACGAATCCAGCAACTGCAGCGTCACTCAGAAACGTCTTGACTGGGCGGAGCCACGACGTATTAACGTAGCTCTGTTCGGTCACGTGACCACTCTTGCATTACTTGGTATTCTGTAAAGTGAAGCTTTGCTGTTCGTTCGGCTGGGAATCGAAACTTAACAAGGGACCGTGAATTGCTGCATCACCAGACACTAGTTTTCCATTTTACCTTCTATCCGACTTTGCACGACTTCTCAGCTTGTAAACGCCTGACTGTCATTATTTTTTGAGTGTTTTGGAGTATTTTTGGAGTTATTACTTATCTGTAAACTTTTTTTTGGGTTCAATGCTTGTTCAATGCTTCAGGTAGGTGTGTCTTCATCGATGTTGGGCCAGTCTCACCATGATAACCAGGTCAACGTGCACGTTGGAAGTTTGTATAAAAAGCTAGCTAAGGTCTTTTGAAAGATTTGGGTGCATTTCCCTACTTTCTTACCGAAGAAGAGTCTTTCTTAGTTACTATCATCTCACCATCCTTATTTTTGTTAATCCCATCCTGGTCTGCATTTGCGCCCCTACCAGCCAACAACCATGGACCCTGCAAGAACGAAACGTCGAGAGGAGATAAGCAAGGCACTGGCATTTATACAGTAAGTTATTTAATTATTTATTTTTTGTTTTTCTAATTTTGGGGTCGTTGGCAGAAAGTGAAACTGGTTCTGAGTGAATCATTTCCACGCCAGACTGTCATAAACAAATATTTGTCTTGTGTTGTAGGTCTCCCCTGGCTTATCCAGACCCTGAAGGCTACCAGGTAGTGGATATTAGCTTTTTTTGTTGCATTATTTGACATAATTGTTTTATATCTGCTTCAATTTGGTCACAAATTGTAGACTTATTAATGATATTATAACATGTAATCTGTTTTTAATGTTTGATTACACGAATCCCCTTTAATCCCATTGGATCAGATCTGAAGTTGTCCTATTGATTTTAAACTCATTAAATGCACGATAAGCTAAAAACATATATTGGGAAATAATAAAAAAGACGTGTGAAATCGTTTTGACATGTGTAGAGATGATAGTTTCTTTGAAACATTTTTTTTATAGATGTTCATATTGAAGTGTCTGGAAGAACCATGTTAAAAAATCACTGAAAAATCTGTTATAGACTAATGCAATAAGACAATTTATAGCAAATCAAGATAATTGACAAAATAGAGGGATTACCCATCTTGTTAGTAAACAAAAGTGTACCAAAGTGCTTTTAAAGTTATGTGGAATTTGCAACAAAACAAGGTAAGGGGAAACAATCAGTGCAAAAGATTTTTAAATAACTTTTATTGGCTTCAGTTTTCACATCTTGAATCTTAATTCAGTCATATATGTGGATACATGTGTCAACCTGAAAGAAAGAAACTAAATGTGTTTTGACTTCGTCAGAGATTAATAGTGCTTTTCCCTTCTTTCTTATCCCTCCTCCAGGACTATCTGACCCAGTTAGTGTGCAACCTGCTGGAGGAAGGAAACGCCTTCTTCAGAGACGGAGAGTGGGAGCGAGCCATCAGGGAGTTCAGTGAGGGTTTGAATGTTTCAGTGTACGCTGAAGGCGAGGACATCCAAATACCTACAGCTTTGCTGGAGAGCCTGTATGTAAACCGAGGTGCTGCCCACCACAGTATGGTGAGATACTTTTTGATTTTTGTTTGTGTGTGTGTGTCGTTCGGGTTCGTTGTTTGAAAGTTCAGACACACGTGATGATTAAGGAAGCTGTTCTGACTGGTGCTTATAACAAATGTGTTTGTTATTTGAGTTTCTTCCTGTCTGATTTAGACTAAATCAGGACTTTAAGCATAGATAGTGAAGTAACTGCTATGTCTGTACAACAATGAAGTGTTTCTATTATACTGGAACCAACTGTACTTATAATGGGTACTTCAGCTGTGGAAGACAGGATCTTAGGAACAACATTAATTGTGGAAAAAGATTTATTGGCATGATTTGGTGATAGACGGTCACCTCGTGGTTGCATGGTGGTAATCATCACCTCGCATTCAGAAGGCTTTTGGTTTGAACTGTGACGGGGGCCTTTATTTATAGTATTTGCATATTTTCTTAGTACATGTGTGAGTTTTCTCTGGGTACTGACGTTTCCTCCTATAGTAAAAAAAACATGCATGTTTGGTTAATTGGTGTTTGTGGATTCCCCCTAAGTGTGTATGATGGCTTTCAAGTGTAAGAGTTTGTTTGTTTCTGTGGTTAATTTGCAACCTGGACTGTTTTATATATATTTTTTGTTAGAAAAAGAAGAATATTATAACCAAATAGAGAAGTATAATCAGATTAACAAAGTATTTCTCTTGGGGAAATTTTTTTTTTTCCATTTGAGCGTTGATAAAATATTTTTCAATGTATTTTTTTCCAACAAAATTGACATTTAACTTAATTGTAACCTTTTCCCAGGATTAGCTTATTATTAACAGATATTTATATAAGATAATATATAATATATAAGATAATATTTTACAAACACACACTCATAGATACTATAAATGAGGCTACTAGACAGTTAAGAAACTTAATTTCAGGTAATCACATTATTTCTTATTCTAATGGAATTTAGTGGATGACTGAAGCCACTAAATTAATTAAGAGACTATATA
>JBAMHX010000023.1:2024453-2059521 GCA_037177515.1 Pseudomugil tenellus | reverse complement strand
TATATACAAACACACTGATGAGTGAACATTTATGCCATATAGGTTGACGTAAGCCCCACCAGTAACCGTCTGCAGCTTCTGGAGCCCTTTGACAAGTGGCATGGAAAAGACCTAGAGGACATGAGAGTCCTCATCAAGGTGAGCAGGAGATGGACGCGCCATTTTTTAACTCATTGTCAAGGCAGTCATACTTAAGTGAAGACCAAAAAGAAAAAAAACCCTTTCGGTTCCTCAGAGATTTTAAGTTTAGTGACTCTGTACATGTAGTGAGCACCATCTGTCTCCTCAGAGCTCTGCCATATGTTCACAGGGTATGTTGCTATGACGCCAAAGGAAATGCTGTGCTTGGATGAAGAAAAAATTTTGATTCAGATCCCCTTGTAGTAGGAAATAATGTTAACTAATGCAGATAAATATCTGGAACTGAGGCTTGTGGCAGCTTGTCTAAGTTTGGAGGGGGTGGGGTCTAGACTCTTATGTTATTAAGGTAATAGAAGATATAACTTAACCTGATTAATCACAAAAATATGACATTAAATAATTTATTACAATAAAATCAGCTGTTTGAATGTAATGTTTGTTATTCTTGCAACAGTAGAATAAGATTTGGAGAGACAGGAAGGGCTCGGCTTACAGCAATGACCTGCTACAGCTAATGTTCTATAAGTAGATACTGAAAGTATATATAGCTAATGATCCCTGTCGGTACTGTTTGTCCTTGTGTATAATGTAGTGTATAAATTGTGCATGTTTATGGTCAGATGACCCAAATTTCTACTAAACAATAGCTGTCCCCATGTGTCTGAGCACTAGTTTGTTTAGTTACACAGGTTATAAGAATATAAACATGTTTGAGTACATGATATATCAATTTAGAGCCCTTATGCGCATGTTAGTGTTGTTACAATAAACTCACAACAATAACTGCTGGTTTAGAAACAGTTAGTAAAACACCAAAAACGCCCAGCTAGCTTTTCTTGCCTTTGCCAGTCTTTTCCTGTAAAGCTCGAGGAGTTTTTGTCGTTTTCTAGACCTAAATGTCATTCACATATCTGCTGTGATAACTTGCATTTCAGTATCGATCATGTGTTTCATAATATTCATAACATCTTCTATTGTTGATACAATTTATGCACCCAAAATGGTATCTGCTTAATATGTTCATATCAAAGTCTGACAGATTGACTTGTTCACTGTGAATCATCAGATCTGAAATGTTTTGAGTAGTTAGTGATTTAAAAATCGACTCTTTAAAAGAAAGAGAAAACTCGTGTCAAACCGTAGGTGAAAGGAAAGTGCACCACTGACCACATCAGTGCTGCTGGTCCCTGGCTGAAGTTCCGTGGACATCTGGACAACATCTCCAACAATCTGCTGATTGGTGCCGTCAACATTGAGAACGATGCCGTTAACAAGGTGAAGAACCAGCTGACGGGAGAGTATGCAGGTGTGCCAGATGTGGCCCGCTTCTACAAGGTGAGATAGCTCTACGTGACAGATTTAAATGTGTTAAAAGTAAATATGTTTAAAACTTTGGTCTTTAGTCACTTGACCACTGATTTGAAGCAGGATTTTCACTGCAGGATCAGTTTAAACTATTTGTTTCTGTTTTTAATCTTCAATCCAGGCTAATGGAGTGAACTGGGTGGTTGTGGGAGATGAGAACTATGGAGAGGGATCCAGTCGGGAACACGCGGCCTTGGAGCCACGACACCTGGGAGGGCGCGCCATCATCGTTAAGAGCTTCGCCAGAATTCACGGTGAGTCTCATGAAACAGAAAAAAATACAGAAATATACATCCAGGTATTATCTTAATCAGGCCGTTTTGATATATTTGCAGTGTTTCACTTAGTAGTTTTCATGAAACATGATGAAGCAGCATTTAAACAAAAGATAGTGAAGATAGAGGAGAGCAGACTGAGAATAACAGGGTAACATCAGACACTTTTTATATTCAGTGCTTCCAGCTAAATATATTAATGACATTTTTTTGATGATGTGTATTATTTACTATTATTAGTTAGATATTTATATATTTAACATGCATACCTGTAAAGGTTATAAATTGCTTACACCATTTCTAATGGATGAAGATTTAATGGGTGTTTTATTTGTAAGGCTGTTCAACCTTTTATTCTGTTAAAGAATTAGTGTATGTTGACACGTATCTGTGACTTAAATGTAAAATTTGCTACTGTTGGATATTCATTGCACCGATGTTGTAAGAGTCATCAAACATTAACAAGCTAGTCTGTTATATCCTGTTGCAGGAATTTCTCCTTTACAACTTGATATCTCCTTTGTACTGTTCTCTGTATCTTATGATCCATTACCACAAACCTTCCGACATTCACGTTGCTGATCTTTTTAGATAATCTGTTTGACTTTCTTTTGTACTTCTATATAATTTGGATCTTACCTGGAAAGCATCAGGAAAAAAACCCTTCAGCCTTATAAAGAATATTATTTTAATGTTTTATACTGTTAAACCAATTTGAGACATTTTTACTTTAGACTAATCTGAAGCTGACATTTGAAGGTTAAACTCTGGCCATTGTTTTGCTTCTGGGTTCTCCCTGCAGCTTAGGTTTGTGGCACCATTGTCATAAAAACAAACCTCTGAGTCCTGCACATGCAAAGCCATTCACATGAGTTTTTAACTGTGCCAAACAGGCCAACAAAGAGGCTACCAGAAGCCAACGGAAATGTCAAGCAACTATGCAGGATAATTTTTCAGGACTTATAAAAATTCAAATTATAAAGTAAATACAATGGAAAAAACACAAATGAACTGTTCTAGAAATGTATCAATGTAATGTGTTACATGTTAGCAGATAAACTTTTATTTAATACCTTTGGTAATAAATTAGCAAAACTAAACGTTTTTATATCATTCAAACGTTTTTGCTAGTAAATGTGAAACGTTACTGAGAGGGCTAATCCAGTCCTCAACTTTTATTTAGGGGTAATGAATAGAAGGGAAATGTCAATCTCTAATAAACACAGATGAAAAGGTTGTTATTTAATATGTATTTACTGTTAGCCATGACATTGAGCTTTAAAGTAAATCAGTCAGTTTCAGTCTCCTCTGATTCACAACCCCCACAGAGCAGAGGAAAGAGTTACATTTACATGTAATATGTTATGTTATATTTCTTTTCTTAATTATAAACTTGCACATCAGCAGCTTTACTAAGAACCAAACTGAGCTAATTTGATAAAACAGTGAACGAGACGGCTGATCAGTTATTAGTTACCAGTTTTTTTATTAATTGGAATTATTAGTCAATAACGATCGATCGATCCATCCATTTATTTATTTACTTACTTACTTACCTAAAGTAAGTGTTACTTATGGAAGTACATTACTTACTTACTGATTCATCCTACTCAGGATTGCGGGTAGCTGAAGCCTTTCCCAGCAGTCACCAGGTTCTATTAATCAGTATGTTCTTTGCTATTAATGTGCCATAATTTTCACCTCTGCAGAGACTAATCTCAAGAAGCAGGGCCTGCTGCCTCTAACCTTTGCCGACCCCAGTGATTATGACAAGATTCGACCCGATGATAAGATTTCCATCACTGGCCTGAAATCATTTGCCCCCGGCAAGGTGAGCAAAACTTTGCACCAGTGAAACATTTTACTTC
The DNA here is from genome assembly GCA_037177515.1 of Pseudomugil tenellus. Classification (NCBI taxonomy): domain Eukaryota; kingdom Metazoa; phylum Chordata; class Actinopteri; order Atheriniformes; family Pseudomugilidae; genus Pseudomugil; species Pseudomugil tenellus. The sequence goes on along the minus strand of JBAMHX010000023.1, from coordinate 2,055,872 downwards.
ACATTAGCTTGACCTCTTTCTGCCTCCTTCAGCCGCTGTCGGCAGTGATCAAGCGCAGCGATGGCAGCCAGGAGTCCATTTCTCTGAACCACACCTTCAACGAAACTCAGATCGAGTGGTTCAAATCCGGCTCCGCCCTTAACAGAATGAAGGAGCTCCAGTAAATGAAGAAGAAGAAGGTGGGAGGGTGTGTGGGGGGGCCATCCAGGTGATCCTAATGTGGGTTCAGAAGGAGAAGAATGTGATCTTGTAGAGAGGCTTTACAAAGCAACAAAAAACATGCACACAAACACACACAAGGTCGCTGTACTGATAAAAAGCGCACACACAGACCCACACACAAGCACTTACACGCAGAGACAGAATTACTGTGAAAGCATTTCCGGTCCACTCGCTGTTAACTTAACAGTGTGTTTGTGTGAAATCAGAGCTTATTTGCTGTTTGTAGCATTAAGTCGACCCTTACATACTTCTGCACCGAACTGGAAGCCATTTAGCTATTTGCGTAAAACCCAGTATCGGAATTAGTGGTGCATTATCTCTGAAGAGGACGACCGAAAGAAAGAAAGAATATTTTGTATGTTAAACACCTGATTAAGGCTAGAAATATCCTACCATGCCAATTTATTTCTAAAGCAATTTCACCCCCCCACAGCTGAAACACAGTGCGTCACACTGGTGGTAATAATAATAATAAAGAAAAATCTTCACGCTTTAGTATCTTCTCTGCTGTATTCACCGGAAAATGATACAAATTCTCATTTCTTTTACTTGATTTTTAATGTTGTCTGAGTAATTTCCTCATAAACCACAAAATAAGCTGAGTTTATATCCTTTTAATGTTCTCTTTGTATTGAGAACTCAACCCTGAAGTTTAGAGATCCTTTTCTGGTTTTTCTTTGCTACTTCCTGATGACATTAATGACTGAAGCTACATTCACACAACAAAAATTACCCAAATCTGATCTTCGACAGTCTGAACAGTACAAATCTTATTTCCCTCTTCAAATCTGACCCAGACCATTTTTCATATGTGGTACTAAGTTGGATGCATATCTGATCTTTTTTGAAGTAACCTCAGTCAGGCCGGTCACGTGGCATTTCATCTAACTTTTACATCATTGAAGTGAAACACACACGTGTGCATCGGAGGAGGCAGGATGCAGTAAGACTGAATGTAGATAAGTGCATCTATGTTGTAGCATCATTTCTAGGATAATATCAAAACTAATACACACTGACATGTGCAGCATCCATATTTACCTTTGTAAACGTAGTGTGCTGCATGTGTAGATCTGGAAAAAAAATCAGTGTATCAGTAGGACCTGCAGTGTGGTTTTAGATAAAAGTCACACAGTGTTGACAGTATCACACTGTAAACAAAAACAGTTTATTCATCTTTAATATTGTTTCCAGTAACTTCATTTTGTACAATGGTTTCTTTTTAATTTCTATTACGGCTTTTTCTTTTTGTTGTTAAATTCTTGTCAGTAAAGGTTATTAATATAGAAAATCATCTGTGCCAATAGGAAAATGCAGTATGTTTGTGTAACCAGCAAGGCAAACTCCTGATTTGTTCAGGGTATTTTGACTTGGACCATTAGATGCTGTTATATTATTCCCTTTAGAGCTGCACAGACCAGACGGTCACGAAGTTCAGACTTTATTTTATTGTGTTTTATATGTTTGGAAGTCCCAGTTTCTAAGGTTGGACCTGGAATGTAAGAAATTTCCTCTTGCAGATGTGATGAGTGATGATTGTGTATTTGTTCTTGAAGTGAATGTTTTTTCCAGATTGAAGTTTTGGTCCTACACAGCATGGAAAAGCCTTGTCTCTTCTTATGAAAACAAAACGCACAATCTAGTGTGCAGATGTCTGAACACTACAACTTTAGTTTAGTTGTGCTGTGCATTGCATTCTTCTTCCTTTGCACACATTTTATTCTTCTGTGTATGAGTGACAGTAAGACTGAATGATAATTATGAGTCATTAACGCACAATCTTTCAGATATGCACTTATGTGCTTATTTGGCCCAAACTTGATGTGTTATTTAGCGAGTGTACCACTGAAGCAGCTTTGGGAACTTATTGCTGCCATTTTGTTGTGATAAACCTGTCGGCCCTCTGTGTTAAGCATCTTCATCATGCAGAAAGTCATTCAGCACATCTTCATTCTGCATAATTGAAATGTAAAATTCTGCTTTGGAAGAAAAAAAAACTAAATCACTCATTTTCTTTATAAACAATGTGAAGTACAGCTGCATTTTCTACAGGAGTGTGAGGAATAAATGATCATTTAAAGATTTTTATAGAAAAGAATAGAATTGAATAAGAGAAAAGAACATGATGTGTGCTGCCTGTCTTGATGAGAAGCGATGATATTGTAACAGTGAAGCTCTGTTTATCTGCTGACATATTGATTGTGGGATCATATTAGACACCAGTATGGGAAAGTTGGTCCTTTGTTGCTTTAATTGTCCTAATTTACGATTCCCTCAAAATCTATTGCAGCTTGATTTAATAAAACATTTTGGATATTAATGACCCCCCACCACCACAACCACCACAACCACCATCACTGCTCAAATGCCACAATATGGTTTGAAACCTGATACAAATATGGGGATGTTGACAATTTTTTTTCAATGAAAAAAACAATATGAACATAAAATATTCACTGTTTTGTTTTTTTTGTTTTTTTTTTTACTACAGACAAAATTGTTTTTCTCAAACAATCCAGGATCAATACTCTTGATTAAATATGACTAATGTGATCATTCTGTTTTATTTGTCCTAAGTTCATTATCAAACACTTTGTGGTGGAAAATGAGGCTTTTTTTAGTTTCCAATAATAACTGCAAAATGGTGGTTTTCATAACAGCTTGTGTAATTTTGATCTGTTTAGTCGAGTGAAATCACTTCAATTTGTTCAGCTGCACTAAGTAAAAATCTAATATGAGCAGATGTTATTTCACAGTGATTGCTATTGACTTGATTTTGTGGAACTAGTTCTGTAGCTTAAAAGTTGTAATTATTTACTATATAAATAAAGAACAAATTCTGAAATAATTGTTTTTGTGTTTTATTCTAATAAGAGACTTGATAGATAATAAAATTCTGTTCAATCTCATATATATCTCATATATTTTTTTTTTGTTAACAGCTTTCAGAAGCCGAGATGAGATAATTACTGTCTTATTATAGATAACTGAGGTTCAAATACTTTTGGTTGAATAATTATCTCTTGAAAATATAATTTGGATATATGGATATATTATTTGATTTGCTATTATAATATTTTAATGTTTTTGCCTTAATTATTAAAATTTGCAATCATAAAATCACATGTCCTATTTCAGAGAGATGAGTGAACTTTTAGACATTTTCTTTTTTGATCATGTCTTGATTTCTGTAGTTTGTTTACCTTTTCAGACATTCATTGTAAATACAAAGAGCAAACATGTGATGTAGAGTTAAAACATATATATGTAAATACATGTACATTTTCCATTAAGCGGAATTTTAAAGCCATACACATATATAAGTGTTTCACTTTTCGCTGAGTTGATCATCTGTATTTTTAAACAAAAAAAGCAATGTAGCTTTAAGTTTTGCGACACGTCGTAAAGACGCACTGTCGTAAAAAAATCACGTGGAAACGTAATGGACGATTCCTCTGCGAATTACAGACAAATGGGTTGTGTAGTTGTTATGTTTTTTTTCTCTAGTCGTTTTGAATAAAAGAAGAGGATTGAACATGCTGTGCGGTTGAAGTTGCGGAGCGTTCCTTTGTCACCGACAGCTCGGCACGCGCATGTTTGTTTTTATGTGTAAATGACTTGGTGAGTGAGTTTATGCTCACAAACTTGTGTGCATCATGTTCGTGTTGGTGGAGATGGTCGACACCGTCCGGATCCCACCATGGGACTTCCAGAAACAACTGAACGAGGTCATAGCAGAGGAGCTGAACAAGAAACTGGCCAACAAGGTGACTGAAATAGTAGTCAGTCAATTTCCAGATCTCAAAACAACAGCTTCTCAACTAAAGTAAATAATCTTAGCAAGGAAATTAAATTATTGTAACATTAACTTGCTCAGATCTGACGCAGAAGCAACTTTTGCAAGAGAAGAACATGTTTTAAGGTTCTTCTCTGACTTAAGGAAACTCAAAATGTTTGTGCATAAAAAAACATGGCTGCACATATACCAGTCAAAAGTTTGGACACACTTTCCCATTGGATTTAATGAGAAAGTGTCCAAACGTTTGACTGGTGGTGTAATAATATAATATTGTACTATAAACCCTTTGGCTCTTGTTTTGGTCTAGGAAAATACCCCGAAGAACTTCATGTTGAATGAATAGTGTTACATGAATGTGAAAAATTTTACAAATATAAGGGAATGTGTTCTCGACTCCCCGTGTCTAACTCTGTCGAACCAGAGAAGGAAGACAGGGAAGATGCTGAACGGGGACGTACTTGCCTGAGAGGCACAATTTAAACTAATGTGAACTAAATGGGACAAAACTCAACTGCAAAGCAGGTGAAGGTAACACACACATCCCAGATGAGTAATGTTGGTCGAAAACATTAAGTCGAAAAAGTGATACTGGATGGAAAAAAGAAAAGTCTGCACACCTGAAAAGAACTTTGTTTTGTTGTAATGTTTCAGGTTCTTCTTCTGGGCATGACTTCTGGTGTGCAGACTTTTTTCATATACAACTGTTGTCTAATATTCTTTTATACACATTATATTCTCGGGCAAATTACTTACTCAGCATTGTTTTTTTTACAAAGTAGTTAGCAGGTAAAGCATTTAATGCCAGGACCAAGAAATAATAGATATGATATTTTTATATTTTAATATTAAGGCTTTATTTGGCCTATTAGCAAGATGTAACACGGAGAAAAACCAAACAAATCAGATTACATATGAGAGAGTTTTGAGTTTTTGCCATAAAGGGATGCAATAGGTCTCAGAGACAATACATTAGTTTAGTCTTACAAACAGGATAATATCCTTCAGACTGCACTTTGTATGATAAACTTTGAACTGCTGTCTTAATCTCAGGTGGTTTACAACGTGGGTCTCTGCATCTGCTTGTATGACATCACTAAGCTGGAGGACTCCTATATATTCCCAGGAGACGGCGCGTCACACACTAAAGGTTCGATAATGATGAAAGCTGTGAACAAATCTCTTTATTCACTGGTTTTACTGGATATTTACGAGATGAACAGTTAGCATTCAGGGTTATGAAACGTGTGCTACACTTTGCAGATTTTAATCAAAAGCTTATATTTCCATATTTAACAGGCTGTGAAATCCATTAAGTGTTCATTTTAGACCTGATCCCACCTTCCTTTTTGTTTTCTGTTTGTGTCAGTTCACTTCAGATATGTAGTTTTTCACCCTTTCCTTGAAGAGATCCTCATCGGCAAGATCAAGTACTGCAGTCAGGAAGGAGTTCACGGTAACGTCCGTCTTCCCACCTCAGCATGCTGTGTGCACATATTAGGAATTAGCACTGCAACAACAAACTTTAATGCTCTTTATGGGGTTTTTATTATTTTCTAAAATTTTCTTAAATATTCAAAAATAAAAAATGACTTTTTTTAATGAGGGCCTGAATTCTGCATCTGCAGTACATACTGTATGGAGTACTGAAAGGCTATTTGAGCAGAATCATTACACGTGAACAATTAGAGAAGTTGTCACATTATAATTCAACAATAAAGTGCTCAAACACTGGAAATCAAGTCATTTCAAAATTATGTATTAAATAAATATCTTTTAAAATTTAAATTTGACCTTTTTAACCTAAGACAAATAGAAAGAGGGAAATTTCTCATCAGAAATGTGCACAAATGCATTTACGGTAGATTTTTAAAGTTTTTATGAATGGCATCATGGAAAGATCTTTACTTTGTATAAACCTTGCAAAGTAGATGCATTAACAATAGATACCATCCATCCATTTATTAACCACTTCATCCAATTCAGGGTGACAGGTAGATGGACTCTATCCCAGCAGTCATCGGGGGAGAGGCAGGGCACACCCTGGACAGCTCGCCAGTACATCACAGCAAAAATAGATACATTTTTTTATTTCTAGCAATAGAAACAAATGGAAACGGTAGCTTAACATTTTAAAAACATTCACATTTGAGTACTTTTTGCTGATGGGTGATATCTGCAGAGCATCTTGAGTCAATATGTGGATGGAAAGAAGTATAAGTAAAGGGAACATTACATGACTATTATGTATAAAACACTTATGCGATTAAATAAAGACAGTCATAGCATCCTCAGAGTTCTTGAGGTTTAAAACAACACTTGTGCCAGTAATGAGTCAGTTCTAATACAAGATGCAAAGTATCCATCCGTCCATTATCTGTACCGGTTATGCCAGTGAAAGATTACTGACGTCTATCCCAGCAATCAATGGGTTAGAGGCAGGGTACACCCTGCACACATCGCCAAATTCACCACAAAGAGACAACCAACCAGTCACACACACACTCCAGAATTTAGAATGACCAATCCACCTAACATGCATGCTTTTGGACGGTGGGAGAAATCCAGACTAACACAGGAAAACATGCAAACTCCGCATAGCAAGCCCCCTGTCCAAGCTGAGGCTCGTACCAGCGATGTTGCCGTTCAGCTGCAGTGCTAACCACCACACCACCGTGCAGCGCAGAGTTTCCATAACATCCTAATAATAAAGTTACAGTTCACAGCTTTGTTTTATTTTGCAGCTTCTGCTCAGTATTTTTGCACTCCAGTTAAAGTATAATTACAGCAGAGTCCGAGTGATGAATGCTTCAGTTACAAAACTGGTGTCAGTAGTTTGTTGAAGAAGAAAAAAAACCCTTAAATGTTTCACACATCTTATATCCACAAGAAACAATCTAATAAAAAAAGATAATCTGTTAGCAGAGAACGTGTTGCTGGGTCTCTCCACAGGCATTTTAATCTAAGGAGTCATTTATTAAATCATTCAGTTTGTAAGCCCTCTACCCACTTCATGGCCCTTATAGCTTATTAAAGCCACTATTTGCATGTTTTTGTCTGTCCGTTGAGCCGTCTGCCACAGAGATGTTGCATAAAATGATCACTTTTTACGCACGTCTGTGATGATAATTAGTTTTAAAATATACACAAGCTTATTTATCCTATGCTTGCTTATGTCAGGATTAGACATGAATCAGTCAGGATTAGAACAATCTGAGATGAAATCAGGCTGACTGATTGTGAAATCAGTTGATCAGGTTTGTAGTGAAAATAAAATTAGATGGAATTACAATTTGTTTTGAAAGGAAATGTTGTGAAATAACACTGATCTGTGTGCTTGACAGTGACGATGGGCTTCTTCGATGACATTCTCATTCCACCAGAGTCGCTTCAGCAACCTGCAAAATTGTATCCAGACCTAATGAGTTGTTTCGTGTTTTTTTTTATCATGAGTCTGATCATTTGGCTCAAACTGATGCTATTGTGGTTTTGGTATTACGGGGCGCTCTCCTTAGCTGCAGCCTCAGTGATGAAGCTGAGCAAGTTTGGCTCTGGGAGTACGAGACAGAAGAGGGCGCGCACGACCTCTACATGGACCAAGGGGAGGAGATCCGTTTTCGGGTGGCAGACGAGGCCTTTGTGGACACGTCACCGACGGGCCCAGCTGCACCTGCGTCTGACACGCCGGCACAGCCGGGACAGTCGACGGCGCCACCAGCAGAGGAGAGCGCTGAGAAGAAAGAGGCTCCATACACTCTGATTGTAAGAGTCACTTTAACACACATGGTTTGAATTTGCTGCACACCCCAGGAGATCTGCCGTGTGCTGAGGTACCATGAGACATCTTTGACCTGATAATATCTTGAGTTCTGGAAATGACATCGAGTGGAAGGGTGTGCAAAACCACACAGGATATATATATATATATATATATATATATATATATATGGAAATTTTTTTTAACAGGAAAGTGGTGTCTAAATTAGCTGGTATTTAACATTTCTTTTCCTGTACATATGAAAGTTTTGCAGGACTGTGCATCTAGAGAGATTGTCCTCTCTCCATTCTTCTTCTTTTTCTCCCTTTTTCTTCGATCTTTACGGCATTATTACAGTTCATCTTTCAAATCGTCCAACTGTAGGATCTTCACCAAAGAATACATTTGACTTTAGTCATTTATTAACAGACTGAACTTCATGGTGACAAAGTAGCAAAGTTTTTTGTGAATGGCTCCTTCATCAGGGTCATATATGTGCAGGTGTAACTGTGCGTACGAACAAAGAACCAGCAGGTGACTAAATGTCTCACAAGGTCAATCGAAGGGTTAATTAGCTTTTTGATGAATATTGGAGACTGTTACCTCAACGTGACCTTGATGCAGGTAAAAGGAGATAATCTGACCCGTACTTGGGTCTATTACTGTGTGTGAGTTATAATCTAAACAGTCTAGTTAAGAAGACTTTGGTCAAAAATAAAAAGTAAAACACTCATCAGAGCAGATTGAAGCACATTTTCTTTTTAAAAATTATTTTTTGTGTTTCACTATAATTTCAAGTAACACTTTTAAAGTTTACTTTCAGGATGTATTAAACAAAAGGAATCATGCAAATCAGAGACAGGTATTATAGAATAGATGCTGTAGAGAGCAAATATGAAGCTCTGCGTTGTTTAGACCCTCTCGCTCTGTCAAAGCAGCTCTACATTAATGCTTTACACTTTCTTTCTTTTTGTCCACTTGCAAATAAATATCATTTTATGTCATCTGACAAAGATAACCATTCTTACTTTTCCCATTTTTCTTTTTTGTTATTCAGGGGACCATCTGTGAGCCAGGACTGGGGCTGCTGTCATGGTGGAACAATTAGCACAAGCGAGGAAGAAGATGGCGTTTAAAAGACACGAGGACAGTCAGAATGCTGTTGTTTGTTACAACAAACTCTAAGTAGTGGAGCTGCAGCTGATGATGGACACTGGTTGTGCTGAAAGTACTGCCTTTATGTTTACATGTACAATTTGCCCTTCCGTGTTTATAACAGAATGATCATTTCCTTTATTTAAACTTGCGTAGCTCTTAACTTTCTTGTGAGAAAACAGCTTTATTTATCAGACTTTTACTTCAGTTTTCCTGCATTGTAAAGGGATTTGACCAATGGAAGAGCATGATATGTAAAATTGACATTTTGAGTGATTATGGGAAAAAAAATCAAATTATCTCCTCAAATCCTACATTTTTAAAGGGAAGTAAAGGAAGCAGCCCTAGTGTTTATAAAATATGCACAGTTTGGTTTGTTTTGTGAAATCAAAATTGCAGAAGATGGTGATTCATGTGACTGTCTTGTTGCTGTTTTTCTGGGTTGTGAAACTTGAACTAAAACAAACTGGTTGCATGTGACCTTCAGAGGAACCACAAAGAGAAAGTGTAAGAACCCGATGAGTGTTTTTCTTATTTAAACGCTTTTTCTCTGCCAGACTTTGCAACTGTGATCAGTGTGAAGAGATATTATCTCATTTTAAGGAGCTGTAACTGTACTGAAAGTTATCAGCCATTCTGTGCGTAATTTACTTTCTGGATTCAATTTCCACCCAAACAATCTTTGGAGCAGACAGGTGCACACGTGAGATATCCCTCTGAAATTCAAGGCAGATTGCCTCCCATCACAGAAGTAAATGTTCTGCCTGCAGATGGGGGTCAGAATGACCAAAACGACTTTCACGCAGTCGCATCACGCCATCGGAATCTCCGCCAGCTGCGCAGACTCAGCAGCCCCATCCGCACCGTCACATCAGGGTTTTTCCGTCGGTCTGCTCGGATTTAGTCGTTTATTTATTTGATTACTCATCCCATAAAGCACACGGACTTAAAAGATACTCTGACTTATTGATCGTGCTCGAGCTGTCGGCGCACCCACTGCGGTAAGTGACATTTCCTGTGAAGATGTGCATGTTGAAGCGCCAGTGTCAGTGTCGCTTTGTGTGAAGATGTCTCTGCACGCCTGTTCTGAGAAACAGGATGCTTTTAATTAACAGAAAAGACGAATGTGATATGATACTAAATGCAGGATTTATATCCTGATCAACTGTTGTCATGAAGCGACCTATTTATTTTCCTTTTTGTCCGTTATAGCTGTTGTGGCTTTAAAATTGATTTAAGCTCCTATTTGGAGAGATTTCTGAGTTTAGATGCGGGTATCATTTACTGAGATGAACCCGTATGACTGCAGAGCGAGGAGATATTGTGTTTTACACAGATGGACCATTTGCTGAAAAAGAAAGTGAATGAGTTGAACATTTCCTGGACGAGCTCCACGCACACATGCACGCGTCCCCATGCCCTTTCACAGAGATGGGACAGAGAGGCGATTGTTCCTGACTTGGAAAAGCAGAGCTGGCATGGATTGCATGCAGAAATGGAGCCATGACTGGTGGATGGGGTTATTTCTGACCTCCTGTTTGATGATCATCCTGACAAGCGTTACACACACACACACACACACACACACACACACACACACACAAACATATATGTGTGTGTGTGTGTGTGTATGTATGTATAATTGTTCATTTGGGGAACGGGTCAGTGACGTCACGAACACACCACTTGCGGCGACGTTCTGCAGCTGTTCCTACGTCACGCCGCCTGCTTGCGTCATCATACATAAGATAAATAAATAAACCTGCTGTACCTCGGGATGTGTTCTTTTGCTGAACTGTGGCCATTTTCTAGATTGCAATCCAAAAATGTGAGCAGAGATCAGCAGGTTCGTGCAAAGATCTGATTAATGACAGTATGGACGCAGTTACAGGAAATGAAAAGCAAGGTCACCTGACCGCACATCCATTTAAACCGCTATATATAAACATCACAACCACTGCTGCTGAAATAAATAGGCTACACCGAGATGTAGAAGCACGAGCACAGAGGGCATAAAGTGTAACCTACACGGATAGGATGCTTGGGGATAATCATGGGGATTGCAGGTGGAGTGGAGATTGCAACTGGGCCAAATGGAGATCTGAGAAGGGTCAAGGTGAAATAAGTAAGACCTTCACAACAAGCCCTAATTCAGGGTTTAAAGGGGTTTTAATACAAATTTTTACAATGTTGGGCAACTATTTTTCATTTGAATTATACTTTTGGAATATATTAGCAGGAAAACAAGACGTAGGAGCAAGTATAAATTAGAAATATAATGTATAAAAACAGTGTGGAAGACAGTAACTAGTCAGTATGAGCATATTTTTCTCTTCAACACAGTCTTAAACCTCCTCAGATAAATTATTATTAAATTAAATTAAATTAAATTATTTTGATAAAACTTTAGTAGTATTGAAGAATATTTCTGGAGGCTTCTTGGATGGTATCTTAGGATGTATTCTGCCTTTTGATCTGTTCTTTGCTGAAATGATCTCACACTACTTCAGTGATGCTGAGCATCAGCCTCTGAAGAAACCTAAGCAGCGGCACAATCTATTTGAATTTCAAGGAGAGGACTGCAGGCGCTGGTTGGATTTAAACCCAGGTTTGCCACAATATCCCTGGTGTATCTCTGTTGCAAATGTTGTAGAAAGTATGAATTTGAAGTATGGATATAATTATTGCTTTATTTAGGAACATGCTTAACAAAGAAAAATAAGTGGTTATGTTTTAGAAGAAGAGTGATATCTGCTGCTTTTCATTTGTGGTATCTGTATGTATCTGTATCTGTATGTGTTTTGTGTGTGTGCATGTGTGTGTATGTATATATATATATATATATCTGTGTGTGTGTTTGTGTGTATATATGTATAGAAATATGTATGTGTTTGTATATGTTTATATAAAACTTTATTAACCATAAATGGAACAAATAAATAAAAAAAGAGGATTGATTACTCTGTAATGTCTGTTGTCACATTTCAGGTCAGATGGTGTCTTCTTATTTCCCTTTAATAAGAAAGACTTTTTGACAACCACCGTATAGATTCCTTTTGAGGCCTGACACATCTGTTGTCCTCCATTTGTTTAGTTTCCTCAAATTATTTTAAGCATACACTGTACATCATGCTGACATAGGTTTCCAGCTAAACACCTCTTTTGGGAACCATTTGTTGATACAAAATTGACAAATTTATGTCTCTTACACGTTGTTGTCTTTGATCTTGTTATTTTTAACCTAAGACATGACAATAAATTTGACCTTTCCTCCAGGCTTTTAGTAGTAAAGATTAATTTAAAACAGGTTGTTTTCCAAATAGTGTTATGTTTATGTAATTTCCCGAGTTATTAATTTTTAATGGCTTAAAGATTAATTGGTCAACGTTAAGTGGCTTTACATGTGTTATTATATAGAATTAACCTAAAAATGGGTGAAAAACCAGCCAATTTCTAAAAAGACATTTGAAAAGACCTTCAGATAATCTGGAGAACTGTTGCTCGAGACCTAATGGAACAGAATACCAAGAAATGATGGGTGGGATTATGTCTTTGCTCAGTATTTTATATACTTATTATGGGTTTAATGAAAACTGATCTATAACTAAACTCTTCCTCCTTTCTTTATTGCCATCTATTAACTTACTAAAATCTCTTAAGGAACATTTGAATAAGTTAATAATTGCTTGTTGTGTCAAAGCTGCATAATTTTATCATCTTTCATTAATTATTTCTTTATTATAACACGGAGTTGACATTCAGTCAAAGACACGTCATGGTTCTTGCAGCAGCTTGTGGCTTGAAAGTACCCCCACCCCCACCCCCCCCCCACTCACATCATTCTCTGCCATCAGTTAAAAATATGCCAGCCCGTTGATCTCCACTTGTTCTCATTCTGTGGTCTCTTCCTCCTCACAGCGAGTCGCTTTGACTGACTTGAATCGACGGCACTGACCTCATTAACAGCCAAGTGTCCACAGTGAGCCAGGCACCCTAAGCGGACAGACCCACAGATAGACACAACGCCGCAGAACATCAGCAGCTTAAGGAACAGCAGCTGGTGAAGAAGAATACTGCATCATCCCACATCATCCTCCCTCTTCCTGCTTCTCTTCATCACATCTAACATGGCAGATCCCAGCCTCACGTCACCCTCTGGGACACCGTTGCGCTCGCCTGACGCCCCTCTCACCCTGTCTTTTCCGTTTCTGAGGGAGGGGAGCCGGGTGTGGGAAGAGGGGAAGGAACCACCACTTCCACGGGATCTGCCCAGCCCACTGCCAACAAAGCGCACCCGCACCTACTCAGCGTAAGTATTACTGAGTTGAAGAGAAGATTAATGTTTTAGAGCACTGTACTGGATTGTTTTAAAGGGCACGATACATCCTAAAAAACTTAAGATTTCATTACCAAAGTTTGGTGACTAAAGCTCTTCAACCAGGCTACCATCCTGCAACACAGCCTGTCTGGAAGCTCTTCATGGCGGTCAAACGCCACCAATACCTTTGCTTTTGGATTGTTATTACTGCCTTCCTTTTCAAATAATTGTAATTATATTTACAAGCCAGAAGAGGTCCTTAGAGATGTAGATTCCAATGACTTACTAAGTTAGTTTCACCAGCCACTCGGGTAGATTTCATGTAATAGAAACAAAAATTCTATAAAATAAAACAAACTGACAGAAAAAGGCATCATTTATCTCAGTCAAACTGTATTAATGAATAGAAACTTTATAATGATGATTTGTATAGCAAGACGATAGTTAAAGTAACATTCTGTTTAAATCTCAGCTGTAAAATATGTGACACCCACCAAATACATCACATAGAAAGAAAATAAAAGTATTTCCTTATAGACACAGTCCTGTTTTACTTTACTGGAATCAAATGAAAATGGTTGTGCTAGATTTAGTTTTCTACTTAAAATAAAGTATTTTTGATTGTCTTCCTCTGTTTGCCTTCAGAACAGTTCGAGCTCACTCAGGACCCGTTTTTAAGGGCGTATGTAAGAACTTCTCCAGATCACAAGGTCATGGTTTCATCCAACCTTCCCACGGTGGAGAAGACATCTTTGTTCATATCTCAGAGTAAGTAACAGCACACTGCTTTAGAAAAAAACCCACAGTGGTTAAAACTAATCGCAGATCTGCAGAATCAACTCATCGATGACTAAAAGCTGCAGCTTTGTTGTTTGTGTGCAGACTGCAGAAAATATCAGTTTTTAAAATCAGAAGTCTTTATTTGTCCCTTTAACAAAATCTTTTAGAAAATCAACTATTTATTTTATGGGTATTTCACTATTTTACCATGTGATAGTGTAGTCTTTTGCTTCCTGGTGTTCACCAAGGTGCAGGAGACCAGTATCATCTGGTGTACATCAGGGTTTTGTGTAAAGTTTCTACCATAAAATGATGCAAAATCTCTAAGAAACTATATGTATCAAATATGATATGTTTGGGTTTATAGGGTTTAATCAGTTTCTGCAAATAGTTTATGCAGCAGCATCCTCTGACCCAACAAACAAGCTTCTACATCACAACTCCAACATTTCCCTTTGATATTATTTTCTGCACTGCAGCAGATTTTGCATCTGTAATTTGTGCTTTGGAGCATGACATGTAAAGTCTGAGAAGGCAACTTCAAAGAGTTGCAATGCTTTTCCCTCCACTAAGTTATCTAATTAAATAAAAAAGAACTTAGCACATTTTTTATTTAAAATAGTAGAGTTTAGTTGGTCAAATTAGTTAGAAGGAAAGAGATGACCATTTTCTAATAAAATATATTTTGTCTGTATAAAAGCATAAAAATAAAGAAAATTACAAGACAAATAATCACATTTAGGCTCATTTTGACTAATTAAAACACTTTTTCTTGTTTTCTTGTCATTTGTGATGTGACTCATTATATTCAGGCTCCAATGCTTCATTTCTTTTCTGTTTCAGCATTGAGGGGGAGTACGTTCCAGTCGAGGGCGACGAGGTTACGTACAAAGTGTGCCGGGTTCCACCCAAAAACCTGAAAGTGCAGGCGGTGGAGGTGAAGATCATACATCTAAACCCAGGGACCAAACATGAGACCTGGTCTGGACAGGTCATCAGCTCATAGGACCTGCGCTCTGGTGGATGATGGTGCTCAGTCTTGGGATTGGGGATGGGGTGGGAGTCAGGGGGGTTGGAGCTACACTCGGACTCATGATTTTGCTGTGCTCAATGCTATTATCTTCTTAAACATATCATATCCTACGCAGCAAAGATGTCAGTCTTAATAAGTTGATGTTCACAAATATTTCTTCACAGAGCTGAAAGATTCAGTTAAATTTATTCTGCATGTGATACAAACTATCATTTTTCATGTTGTTTTATTCGTCATACTGGAAATGGAACTGGTGCATATCTTAAAAGAAGCACTGCAACGTTGGTCCTACTTCTTTTCTTAGCAGATGCTTACATGGTGGAACTTTCCAGAGTCACATGTCGGGTGAGAACAACATGTGATGCTTGAAAGTTAAGGAGATACTTTGATTTCATCAGATGTATGTAAATGAGATCTGAATGAGTGTTGGGGAGGGAAGAAAGAGGCGGGAATTTGGCAGATCTGTTTAGGAAGGCGTAGTGTTTTGTCTCGTGATCTTTTGGTTTCAGATCATCATTTTAGAGAATAATACCACAATGTTATCTGTGGAGCAGAAAGACAAATATGAAGTTTGTAGTGAGAGATGAAGTGAAATTGAGGGGTTTGTTGTCTCATGATGGGAGAAGGCAACTTGGAAGGACAAAATTAATCAGGAAGTTAAAAAAAAGCAACTTTTGTTCAAGTACAGAGCAAAACTTTTTCTTAAAAATACATATATTTTCTTGTGTTGTCTTGTTTTGTGGTTGATTATTTATCCAACAATTGTTGATATGTGTGTCCTTAAAATACAAGCTTTATATTTTGGATAATAGAGTTAATACTTGCACTTAACTCCCTCTATTGTAAACTGCCACCAAATTTCCTGAACTTGTGTGAAAATGGCTGTTTTAAAGCATGTATCTGTGTGTGGCGAGCATGGTCAGAGTGAGCCGCATATGTCCACAGTTTGGTTGCCAACAGAGCTCATAAGTCACATTATAGTTTTTCAGTTTGAAACACTATACTGTACTCTCATTTTCATCCCATAATGTCCACAGTCTCTGTAGATCTCGTCTCTCTCGGTGTGTCACTGCCTGAAATTGTCCAAAGTGAAGCTTTGTTTGTCTCTGTCACATCAGAAGATCATTTTTAAGTGACTTTCTGTGGATGAGCCACATTTGCGGTAATCTCCACTATCACTTCTACTGTGCGTCAAAAGAACAATTAAAGTGTGATTCATGAATTTAGTAGAAAGTGTGTTTCTTTCTGACTGGATGCAGAAGGCAATGCAAATTTATTTGTATAGCACAATTCAACACAGGGTGATTCAAAGTGTTTTGCAGAGCATTAAAACAATATAGCAAGAAAGAAACAAAAAAAGATGATTAAAAATGATTAATAACATGATTAATTTAAGATTACAAAACATAAAAGCTTAAGGTTAAATATTAAAAAAACAACTGAAATGCAGCTGAGAACAGGAGTGTTTTTAACCTCGATTTAAATAAACTAAGTGTTTCAGCTGATCTGAGGCTTTCTGGGAGTTTGTTCCAGACATGTGGAGCATAGAAGCTGAATGCAGCTTGTTCTGACTCTGGGAACTGATAAAAGACCAGATCCAGATGACCTGAGGGGTCTGCTGGGTTCATACCGGGTCAAGAGGTCTCTGATGTATTTTGGACCTAAACCATTCAGAGCTTTATAAACCATTAACAGAAAGTCTTTTCTCTGATGGACAGGCAGCCAGTGTAAAGACCTCAGAACTGGACTGATGTGGTCCACTTTCTTGGTCTTAGTGAGGGCTCTAGTAGCAGAGTTCTGGATAAGCTGCAGGTGTCTGATTGATCTTAAAGGAAGACCCGTAAAGACACTGTTACAGGAATGAAACAGACGAAAGAAAAAAGCATGGACTAGTTTTTCCAGGTCCTGCTGTTACATCAGATCTTTTATCCTAGTTATATTCTTAAGGAGATAGTAGCTGATTTTGTTATTCCCTTAATGTGTTTTTCAAAATTTAGGTTTGAGTCCATCACTACACCCAGATTTCTGGCCTAATTAGTAGTTTTTAGGTGTAAAGAGTGAAGTTCTGTGACGACTTAAAATCGTTTCTCTTTGGCTCTAAAAACAATCACCTCAGTTTTGTTTTTGTTTAGTTGAAGAAAGTTTAGACACATCCAATGATTGACATCCTCAATATATTTACTAAGATCCTGTATAGGACCTTGGTCTCCTGGTGACATCGTAATGTAAATGTGTGTCATCTGCGTAACTATGGTAACTAATGTTATTCTTTATGAGGTCCTGGGGGACGTTTCCCCCGTTTCTCCAGCCCCCCATGACCCCGTTTGGGAATAAGCGGTAGAAAATTGATGGATGGATGGATGGATGATCAATTAATGATGCAGTATGTTATGACGAGCCTCATGTTTCTTATAACCTGTTATTTTACTCATTGGCTAGAGACTAAAATGATCCATTTAAATGAACTCTGGGTCATATTTAGAAGGGCAGGCAGGCGAGTGAGACACAACTGGCCACCATATGCCAGGATACCACACATTTACACATAACAGAGTGTGCAAGGAGTACTGATTTAGAGACAGATGGCATCTAGTGGCTAAGTGCAGGACAGCAGGTCAGAGGTTGGAGCACCACTGATAAGACAAATCATTTAATCATTTTCTATACCGCTTAATCCAGTTCAGCATTACAGGGAGACGTGAGTCAATTGAGACAAAGAGACAAGCAAAACAAGAGCGATGGCAACAAAAAAGGGTTTATTACAATGAGCTGACATGTTTCTCTGCATAATATGATCATACACCGACGCATTAAAATCTCATTTTAATATGTGCATGGAAGTCTATATGATCATCATAGCCCTTCATGTCGAAGGAGTGTCTACAGTCAAAGTCAGAACTAGAGCCGATTGAAACACTTCTCAAAAGACTTCATACTCAGAGTATTATTTATGGAGAGGTATTTTTATGAAACAGTAACCCATGATAGAAAGACCGAACATCAGCCTAAAAAGCAGAAATGAAATGCAGCTTTCACATTTATCACGTTAATAAAAAACACTTTAAAGAATGTACATTTCTTTAGATATTTCCTCAAGCAAATAGATTAGCTCGGATTTGCTTAAAAGGCTAGACTGACTCATCTTCTGATTAATTTTGGTGAGTTACTGCAAATCTGTCTGATGAGTCAAACTTCCAGCAGATAAAGCTTTACAGATTTTAGGGATCAATGCATGTAAATTTAAAAGTTTATTCTGTGTCATGATCACAGAAACTTTCATTACAGGTTAAAGAAAGTCAATTTTCTTTAAAATAAATGGGGTCATTTTCTTATTGAATGTGTTCATTGAGTGGTGGAAAAAGAAAAAAGGCAAGTTTTTTTTTTATCTTTTTCAGCAGCTTTGTGAAGTTTGAACCAATATTTGAGACCTGGGATCACAGAAAACCATAAACAAATTAAATCAAGCATTTAAAAACCAGGAATGTTCCCTTCTGAATCTCCTCATCTGAAAAAACGCTCATGCTATTCTTGTTTTAAGAAAGTAAATCGTACTTGTTTCCTCCAGTTGTACAAATATATTACGGTATACAGAAAATAGGAATAAAATCATACCACTATTAGTGCAAAATATCTTAATATATTGAGTAATCTCAAAGATTAACTTTCCTATTTTAGTTTCTCTCCAAACATTTTTGGTTCATTTTAGATACAATACTACACTTTAATGCAGTTAAACACGATTCCTGGCACAGTACTTTAACACAACAACACGAAACACTGTGTCTTTTGTTAGGGATAAAATGGGGCAAATTATCAAGCAAATGTATAAAAATTACCCCCTTGCTGAGTTATTATTATTTGGTAATGATATTAATAATATGGAGAGATCAGTAGTTGTAAATTTTAGCAGTTCATAAATAGTCTGGACTCCAGATTCTGGTTGTTTTCCAGTTCAGAGGTGCAAATGGGGACATCAGGAGTTCTGTGGCGAAGTCTTAAAGAAAAGTTCCTGACAGAGTCTGGCTGTGTCCTCGGGGGAGTAAACTGTGAACCCGATGGTCCGTGGATCGTTGAAAATTTCGTAGTCATTTCCTCCCTATGAAGCAACAAGAAAAAGATAAACCAGTCATGGAGACACTGATGCAGCTCAGACATGCCTTGTTTTGCTTCTCCTCTTCTGGGTGAAGCGAATCACTGAATCTGATATAAAATGTATTCAGCTGAGGGTTTTGTAATATCTCAGCTGACCTGAATTTGCTCTGAATGAACACTTTGCACTTCATGGGAGTGTGTTGCTGCAGCTCTTTCCCTCCACATCTGCATCCTCACACAAACTTAAAGAGACAACCAACATCTGCCTGATGTGCATATACTTTATCAAATCAGCACAGAAGAAAAGTGATGTCCTCATTTTGGGTACAAATTTAAGAAACCCTGCATGGTTAACAGTCTGTAGATTGTTTTTCTAATAGCAGAGTATTTCCAGAAGCTTAAAAAGTGTGTAAAATCCTTCAACATGGAAAGTTCTGAGTACAGTTGTGAAGCCTTCTCAGATTGCATTCAGATCTGCTTGGTGGATTTATGGTAACTGTCTTTAACTGTGTGTCTAATGTGATATTTCTGTTTGCTGCTAAGTCATCTTACATCTGAAGTCTCGTTGCCAAAGAAGTAGATGGCATCCAGGCCTTCTCTCTCCAGCAGCTCTAAACACAGTCTCTTGTCCCAACCCTCTGGGAAAACATCAAAACTGATGAGACCCCCTGAAACGAGACAGCAATAAAGACAGATAATTTGATGATCATGGTCTACAGTAAAAATGCACTGATACCAGTATCAGCCTATGATATGTGTATGTACTCATACTATTTATAAAGGTGTTCTGATACTACCTGATATCAATGTGAAATAACGGTTATCAAAATGAACACGTCCGGCTTTGGTCCTTGAGCGCTGCTGTCCTGCAGGTTTTCTATGTATCTCTGCTCCAACGCACCTGACTCAAACTAATCATTCATTGTGCAGACCTCCATAAGTCATAAGTCAGGTGTGTTGGAGCAGGGATACAATGAAAACCTGCATGACGGCGTCCCTCGAGGACAGACTTTGGACACTCCTGCATTAACGCAGTGTTTTTTGAACATCTGAATTTATCTTAGTAAGGAAGTTGATTTGGGGCATATAGCTGTTTTATCATAAAAAACCACGTTATCCTCTTTATTCATGAAGATTCTGACTGTTTTCAAGTCTTACATTTAGAGGATGGCTACAGGATGACCCACTTGTTACATCACATATTAACCACTCAATCATCAAATCTGCCCTTCTGGTCCCCACTCCTTGCAGTCTACTGCAATTTAGAATACATAAATGAGACAACCAATAAATCAGATTTATTGATATTCATTTCAGTACTTGGTGTTGGTGCATCCCCTGTACAGTCATCTACTCTGGATGTCAGGACAGGATGCATCCTGAGGTCATGACCTTTTATTTGCACCTGATTTGAGGTCAAAGAGACAAATAGTTTCAGACATATATGCCAAAAATCAGATTTTCTGTGAATAAAGCGCCACCTGGTGGGAAAATCATAAATCTGATATTGGTGAAATTTTATACAGATCGTCCTCTCAGGGACCTAAACATGTATACTGAGTATCAAATTCCAATTGCAAAAATTGTTCGAGTTATCGTGCTCACACAAAGGATATCTGGCGGAAGACAGCGGCGGTCGTGATGAAACCATTATATCCCGACACTCTGTGTTTGGGGATATAACAACTAGGATAAAGGCAAGAGTCTTGAATTTAAAGAGGAAAGGGACATCGTTGACAAAAGACAAAAAAAGAAAATTGTTGCCAAAATATGACAAAGAATGTCAGGCGTGTTAGATGTTGAAACTGTGATCTGGAGGAATGAGACAGGCCAGATCGATAGAGCTAAACTGATCAATCATACCAAAGCTAATAACATTACTTATACAACACTTTTAACGACAGGTAAGAGTACAAAAAGCTGTACAATAAATCAAGTAGCAGCAAAAAAACACATAAAATAAATAAAATTGAATAAAATATGATAAGAAAATTAAATAAGAGACCCAATAAGAATGAATACAAACTAATAAAAGCATTAGGTTAAAATAAGATCACCTCTTGTTTTAAGAAGGGCAAAAAAAAAAAAAAATCTATTGTAGCTCAGATGTAAACCAAACGAACCCTGAGCTGTGAAATGTGAGAGCTTTGAACAAAAAGCCTGAAAGGGCTTTCGCTGTCTTCTTTCTCACCCTTCACCCCATTTCCACCTATGTCTTGTCTCCAGTTTCCAGCCAATCAGACGACTCCTTTCCTCACACACCCTCCACACGCCTCCATCACAAACACTTTCTGTGACCAACTCATCGTCTCAGCCGCAATTTTCATTCCTGAGCAAAGATTAAAGTTCTCCCAGGATGCTGACCCTGCAAATGATCGATTGCAGCCTTACAGAAACATTACTGAGCACACCTCAGTTCACAAATGCTTGATATTCGTAGAGAAATGGGATGTTGAAAGGTTGTTTTCTTGTTACTCTGCTGCACGCTGAGAGGCAGCGTTCAGTGTTTACGCTCCTCACATCTGGAACAAACTCCCAGTAAACTCTCAGCTGTTTCAAATTAAGGTTAAAAAACTGTTTTATTTGCCGCCATTGAAAATAATTCCTCACACTGTAACTTTGTATTATGCATTTTATTTATTTTTCTTTGAGTTCTTCTTAAAGTTTGTTTTAATGCTTCTTGCACACCTATGTGATGTTTGAATGTTTTTTAAAGCACTTTGAATTCTCTTGCACATAAAATGTTCTATACAAATAAACTTGGTTTGCAAATGACATCATTTAAAATTGAAAGACCGAAACAGGATTATTTGCACAACAGATAATATGGGTACGTCATAAACTTTGTTTTTTACATTCTGTTCTCTCTGCGGAGTGTGTTATGTTTATATAACACCTATTACAGAGATCCGTCATATCAGTTAACAAAGGTAGACGTACCTTTCCAACTCTAAAGCAAAAGCAAACAAATAAATCTTGACCCATTAACCCGTTTCAACCTAGTGTCAGTGTCTAAACAGTAAACATTAATGCTGCTGCAAATGGTGCTGGAAAAACACACAAACTGATTTACACCTCATTTATTCCAACCCTTTCACAGAAACAAAACTTGCTTGTCTAGTTTCATTTAGGGATAAACGGCACTTGCATGTCATCTACTGAAGCCTGTCAGTGCACAAAAGCAAACATTGAGTGACTCCTTCACTGTCCTGCTGCTTTGTTTTGAGAGTGATAGCAAACAACATGTTTGTAATAGTTAACTTCGAACTGTCGTCCAGCACAAGGTCCAGGACATGGGAAGGGGTGGGGCGTCTTCTTTTTTTAACAATAGATACCAGGCAATAACAAACAGAAAGGGTTTCCATTCAGGTACACTGATGCACTAAATTATACAGAATATGAAGTATCTGGTTTCTATCCCAGCAACAGTTTTTTTTAGATCAGTGGATTATTACAGTAGATTATGCTGTATTGTGTTCTTTAGATGTGGACGCAGATTCAGTGAATATTGTGAACTAACTTTACTTTGTCTCACCTTTAGTAAAACGAAGTCCCTTTCCAGCAAATTCTTCTTTCAGGGCAGCAACAAACTTTTCCCTGATCTTCTCTCTCTAGGACACAAGTAGAAAACCAGTTAGATCACAAGGAATTTCATTTCAGCGACACATTTAATCAAAATTGTGACTTGATGTTCAGCTGTGGTTTCTTTCCTTTACTAATACATGCTGAGATTTTCCTTGGCTCTCTGAATTTTTCACAATATCAAGCATTATAGACACTGAGATGAAAGTTTTTGCAATGTTATGCTGGTAGATATATGTTTTTAACTTAAAGAAAAATTCTTTGACAGAGTCTGACACAAACTGGAGAGCTGAGACCCATTTTTACCTGAAAAAACAAAGCCTGTGCAAGTTACCTCTTTTATACCCAATCTTGACACCCTGACCGATCACTAATTAATTTGCTTTCCTTCCTTCTCTCCCATTTTTTTGAGCATACTGATGGCTTAACATTTTAGATTTATTTAATTATGGCCCTGCAATAGAGTGGCAACCTGTCCAGGGTGTACTCTGCATCTGGGATAAGCCCTCTTTCCTTGTGATCCTTAGTTTAGCAAAGCAGTATAAAAAATGAATGAATGAATGGATGGATGGATGGATGGATGGATGGATGGATGGATGGATGGATGGATGGAAGTAGAACTTTTTGTTCAACAGGGCTCGTGTAGGTATAATGTGGTTAACAAAATACTTAATCTGGTACAGATAAAAACATGTTTCTAATGCACTGGAGTCCTGAAATGATCTTGCATTTGTGGATGTGCTCCTGTCTGTTTTAATGCAGTGCAGGGAGAGGGCTGACCTGTTGCCATTTCAACTAATTAGTTGTGGATCCATTAACTTTTTTGGTCCCCTGTTCCTATTTCTCCCCAATATATCATTTTCCTAAAACAAAGTCTGACTGACTTGGTGTCCAAAATGTTATCTAGAATATAATCATGTACAGCCCCAGATTAAAAGGTTTAACTACTTCAAATGCTAAGTTTGAACACATCATGCATTGATCTGATTGTCACCAGGTTTTTTAAAAGGGGAAGATAAAGCCTCAGCTGAACAAGAAACAACATTGTACCTTGTGTCATTAAGTACAGAACATATAAAAAACTGCAGTTGCTGAAGGGCTGAGTTCCCCTGATTATATGTGCTTCCTCTATACTGCCTGGCTCTGTGATTCATTAGCAGAGGATCTGTTAAACTGTCTAGAAAGCTCAGTGTTGATTCACTACTCTGTTTAACTGAGCATGTTGTGAAGCAAAGTGGTGACTGGAAAAAATGGCGTCTTTAGGTTATGTGCTTCACCTGCTCGCTGTGCATTTCAGGCTTACATGTTACAGTAAATTCTCTGATTTAAAAGTAGCATTTGTTTCACAGTATGACAGGACTTCAACTAACTTGTGATGTGAAAGGATTATGACCTGCTGAGCGTATAGCAGAAGCATGATCTGCTTTTGTTAACCAACAATAGTAACACAGATAACACCAGGCTTTTTACTGGTTATCTGCAGGCTTTGTACTAGTTATCTGCAGGCTTTGTACTAGTTATCTGCGGGCTTTGTACTAGTTATCTACAGGCTTTGGATTGGTAAACTACTGTGAGATTGCAATAAATCTGTAAAAATCTGCTCACTCTGGCTATATGATGTTGAGAAACACTGCGTGTGTTTCCCTGAATTTAGCGTGTTATACATTTTGAAAGAAATATCTGAAAGAAAATAATTAATCTTGTAATATATTAAAAAATTAATAGAATTTGATGGTGGCTGATTATAAAATAACATTTTAAATGTAAGTAGATCACCTTGTCAATTTCAGAAAATTCAATTCTTTCCTCTGGTGTGCAGCTCCGACCGATGGGAGAAATATTAAGCATACCGTTCCTGAACTCAATAAAAGTCCCCCTGCAGGTAAAACAAGATTAAAGAAATTAATGTCATGTATGTTAAACAGATTAAATGAAAGTAGAAACCTGGATTTGGTTTGACTATGTCTAAAATAGAGATTCTTTCTTTCCCATTAATCACAAGAGGAATGTCTTCTCTTGCTCTAACCGGTCAGTGCTGAAGAATGAAACATTACTGCACAGCTGGAGGTCAAACATGTCAAGAGTGTGTGTTGGGGGTTGCTGAGTGGGTTTCATCCTAAAACTCACCTTTTCTTTGGTAGCTTGATGAGCCCCATGTAGCTGAGGCAGAAATTGATCAGATCCTGCAAGAGTTCTTCTCCAAGATGGTTCTGGATGGCCTGCAAAGAGAAAAATGCACTAAATAATTAAGCAAACAGAGGAAAACACAATCCTTAAAAACTAGTGATAAAACTTTTCATTATATCATATTTTACATGAGAAGCGTTGCTGCAAACATAAATGATCATTTCAAACATCTATTTAACAATTAAAGCAATTAGGATATTTTCACAGCAACTTCTATATAAAACTTAATGTTTCTACTCTGAATTAAAGCTGTGAATCCAGCTAAAAAAAAACAACTAACAGCAACAACAATAATAATAATAATAATAATAATAATAATAATAATAATAATAATAATAATAATATAAAAGTATTTTTAAAGCTGATATTTATTGCCAATAATATCACGGATATTCACTACTACTACTACTACTACTACTACTAATAATAATAATAATAATAATTTCCCATCCCTTTAACTGGAACTGAAATATGTGTGCAGTCCAGTCTTGCACTTACATGTTTTGAGAGGAGTTTTCCGTCTTTGTACTGAACGGTTCCATTCTCAGCAAACACATAGTCAAACTTGTGTATCACTGCAAGACAGTAGACAGATTGGGATATATTTGCTCAGCTGCTCCTCTAAATTTTACATTTAGAGCAGCTGCTCTACTGAGTAGAACAATAACGGAGGAACCTAACAGCCTGCTATATATAACTAGGAGCAGATTACAGTGTGCGCAACACTGACTGTAAAGACACGACTAATGCTGCTTGCTGCTTAATCACATAAACTATCACAGCAACATAATGCAACAAGCTAAAACTATCCTATTTAAATCACAATAATTGTTTTAACATGGTTTCAAATGCTATTAAACTGAATTATTGCATATGATCCGAGAATCTGCGAAAGAATCAGAAATGAGGATAATGTTTATACACGTTTTGAAACAACATAGGCACAAAATTCTTCTTAATTCAGCAAGACAATGCAAAACGGCATTGTACCCAAGAATCAGTGCTCAACTGGTCTGTCTGAACATGTTTAGTCCATTGAGAAATGAATATATATATATATATATATATATATATATATAAATGAATGAAAGGCTTTGATTCACATTATTAAGTCACAACAACATGAGCTGAGACTTTGTGCCATAAACAGATTCACCTTTAGCACACTTGGCGTGGTGATCAAACTGCATTGCCCTTGCTTGACACTATGCGTGTTCTTTCCAGCTGTGGTCTAATGTTTACTGACACCTCATTTATCAGTCTGTCAGTCAACCATGTGCTCACTGAGCTTGGAGATTGTTGTTGGAACATAGTGACGTCCAATGTGCATGTTGGCAGAAGCTTTATACATTACAAGTTAATAAAGTAAACCGAACCATGTGACGCCATGTGTCACTGATGCACCAGATCTCCGACTTTAACATGAACACTGATTGAAAGGGGTGCCAAATAAGTTGTGAAATCACAAAAGAGCAATCACAGTGACTTGTGTCTTGATTTTTCTTTTATTTTGACTTTTTTTTAGACAAGATGTGGCCTAAATCCTAACCTATTCAAAGGACGCACCTCCTCTACTTTGCTCCCTATAGACTAGCATCCAATTAAAGAAGTAATAATAATAAGTGTCAGGTTATGTAGTGTGACCTTACCATCATCACCCTCCCCGAGCTGCTCTGCTATCTTAGGATAGTCAGAACCCCCAACAACACCAATCTTCACTTTTCTCCTCAGAGTCTGGAAGAACTTGTCCAGCTTAGGGTCAATTTTCTGCAGAATACAGGAAAATACACACCAACTTATCTATCTGTGGCAGTAACCTTCATCATTGACTATGCACTGCAAAAGTAGATTCTGTGTAGTTAAAGTCTTATTAAATAGACATGACAACATGCAAGGAGCATGACTACAGAATAAACATTTGCCATAGTGTAATTCAAAGCAGCTGCCCTATTATGCAGCACTGAGCTCAGATAAACCCAATACAGACATAAATCAGTTAAAAATCATGCATTGAATGATGGAAAACTTCAAAGCATGGACAGGTGAGCTGAAAACAAGTCCTTAAGTTGTGAATAATCCCAATTTGAAGACCCGAAGTAGTTGAATTGGAGGCAACACTCAGGTTTAACCCTGCTGTTGACACAGGAAGGAGGGAAACAGCACAACACGCATGAATGAGCGCATGATGCTCAGAGGACACCATGCTGATCTCATCACACTAAAAACCCGAATACAAGCGACGGGATCTGCAGAGGAACAGGGAGCTTTTATGAAGGCTTGTGACCACAAATGAACTAAAACAAAGGACTATTGATCAGATGGGAGCTTACTTCTCTTGGTGGTGTCAGTGTTCCGTCCACGTCAAACAGGCACAGGACGTTTCGGTCCGGAAAAAATCCGTTTGATTTCTGCATCTCTTCTCCTGCTCGAGGTGTTTTCCTCCCCACGGAGTTGGAGTTTTAATGATAGGTGTTTGGTCTGGGTCTTGTGTTGTGGAAATACTTAAAGAACCATATTTACACGCGTTAAAAATGGCATCGTTGTTGCCAACAGCCAGCCTGGAGGTTTTTTTTTTTTTTTTTTAATAAAATGAAATATACTTAGAGGTTTTAAATTAAGTAAACTATCCGTATCTGTTCCTAAGTGAGATGACAGTTCTCTTTTTCGGTTCGGGTCCGTTGGGTTGAGTGGGCGGAACCGCCAGCTCTTCAGATTGCACACGTACAGCACGCTGTTCTGTCACAGGGTCCGCTCCTTTTAGCTACATCCGTTGAGGCCAGGGGCGGAGTGATGACGAGGGAGGAGGAGTTTGGAAGATAAACGGTATAGAAAGCTTTTTGCTATCAGAGAGTTAGTGGAAATTATTTACAAAAATACAGGAGGTAAAGATCTTTCTTAAAAAGCTGATAATAATATAGAAAAAATGTATTAAGTTGATAATTTTAGAGAAAACTGTTTCAGGTAGTTTTCAAATGCGGTATGAAGGACTGAAAGAAACTTCTTATACCAGATGGACAGAATTGTAACATAGGCAGATGTTGTTAGAAGATTAATTAAAATATCTTAAGTAGGCCACATAAAAATATTATCACGTTAGAACATCATATAAAAGTTAATCACAAACCCAAGCAGATTTTTTTCACCAAACCAGGCGTCAGATCTCATCCCCCTGTTTAAATCAAGCAAAAAAGAAAACAAAAAACAAACAAAAAAAAAAACAAAACAAAAACCGCCCAACCGGCCAACCGCTCTGTCACCAGAGGAATAAATGGTGCGGACCCACTGTACTACAGCAGGAGCCATTCATAATGCCTGAAGACAGGGCGTGATGATGCAACGAGTGGGCGGGGCATACCAATCAAGTACCACAACATTAAATTGACCTTTTACCTAAAGCACATCAAGTGATGAACAGGAGCTGATGCATGATGAAGAGAGGTGATGGTAGGATCAGAGGATTAGGGGTGCTGAGCACCCAGAGAGCTGTCAGGTGAGATCACTTGCACTGTTTTGTACACTAAGTACAATTTCATTCCCACTTTTGTAAAGAAGAAAAGCAAAGCCCTATATGGAACTAAAGGATGAAATCTGATAAAGGTTATTTCAATGCTGAAATCCCTGCAATGGTCTATCAACCTCTCACCTGCTCCTGCAGGGACGGACTCCAGCTCTAGGTGGCGCTGAGTTGTTATAAGTGTACAGAAAATTAATGAATAAATGCTGAAGTACTTACATTTGATCATTTCTTGCTCCAATATTTTTTTTAGATCCACTTGTGTCGGATCTAAAACAGAGGTTTATAATGGTGGGTAATAGTTTCCACACATAACTTAAATAAAGTACATTAAGTTATGGAACAGCTATCGATGCATTCATGGTGGCATTGATAAATATAACACGCTCACATGGGAGCGGATCATTTAAACAACTTGGAAATATGACGTAGATAAAACATTCCCAGTAATGTTTGTAGCGTAATACAGTGATCTGAATGCTGTCAGTTTATATTGTCCCATTAATTAATGTTGGATGATCTGACAAACTTCCACATTAACGGAGTCAATATTTTCCTTCCAATTTTTGCTGCAGCAACAGTGTTTCTTTTGCTTATATTTAAGTTATATTGCATATATTTTTAAATTCCTCGTATTTATGGAGAATGATAGTCTGCTCCTCTGTGGTAAAATAAGCTGCTCATGTGTGCGATTGGCGAGAACCACCGAGCACCACTTCTTTTATGTGAACGCACATTCATATTAAGTGCAAAGTCTGGATGAAGTTAGTGTGTAGATAACCAGCTTCGTAGTACAGCTTATCCCTATTCCTCAATGTTTAGCTGAGTCAATCCAAAGAACGGAGATAGTGCGGGCTGAGTTAATCACGCTTCGTAGAACAGGCCTCAGGTGTCTTAAAAACATCTTAAAAACTTATACCAGGCTTTTCATCAGCAGAGGGCAAAGAGAACCACAATGAGGGCAAAGAAACTATCAAAGTAGTAACTGTACCAAAAATATCTCCCAGAAGACCTAAAGAAAAAAACAAATATACTCAGCTATAACTTGCTGGGAATGATGATGCGTCAAGTCCATCCAAGTAACCAATGAACAAAAGATCCATTTTCTTAACTGCTTCATCCAGTTCAGGGTCGCTGGAGCTGGAATCTATCCCAGTAAGAGGCAGGGTACATCCTGGACAGGTCGCCAGTCCATTACAGAGCTACGAACAGGCAGACAAACAACCAGACACACACATTCACACTAAGGACAATTTCAACTAACCAACCTAACATGCATGTCTGGACTGTGGGAGGAAGCCGGAATACCCGGAGAGAACCCACGCTAACACGGAGAGAACATGCAAACTTCACACAGACATCCATACAGTGTCTGAGCCGAGGTTCCCTTTCCACAGCACAGGTGACACACATCAGACTTACTTATCAGACTTTATTATCCTAACACTTACAGGATTGTGGCTCTGGAGGGCCCGAGCTGGCCCCTCCTGGTGTATATGATATAATCAGTTTAATTATAATTAAATTACTGTGAATTTGTTTTACTCATAGTTGGGTTAGACTGTATCTTTAAAACTGCTATGAGGTGATTTTGACACTACAATTAAAGCTGAACTGAAGTAAACTTTATTTCAGACCCAAAAAGGATCAATATCACAACATCACAATAACAATAAAAAAAAAACAATAAAACAATAACGAGAGAAAAAAAAAGTTTAGTGTCCTGCATATAAATAGGTTCGTAAGTGATTCCACAGAGAAGAGAATCTAACAGAACTGCATACAGGATTAACCAGTATAACCATTATTTTCCGATTTAGACCCTCCACATAAATCTATACATCATGTTGCGTAAAACAGCAGAGCAGGTGTCGAAATACTGACAGCTTCCACCGTTGCCTGTAAATATCCTTGTCATCAGACAGATCATTTGCAACAATATGACCCAAGTAAGTAACTGCACACATTAAGTACAATATCAGACAGAAGTCAGGAAAAGATAAACACTTATCCTCTCTACTTCTAACAATCATGATCTTACTTTTTTAGTGTTATATTTAATATCAAAATAAGCACCATTGTGTACAAATTCTTAAGAACTGTTGAAGACCAGCACTACAAGGGCTAAAAACAAGCAAATCATCAGCATACATAAGGTGATTAATTAGCGTATCACCAACCCTGCAACCTGCATCACATGCATTTAAAATCAGAGACAAGTTATTCCTTTTACATTTTAAAAAGAAAAGGAGATAAAATTACACCCTGACAAACAACATTGGTTACATGAAATGGATCAGATGTTACATTTCCCCATTTTACATTGTCTGATGCGAGTACCAATATACCAAAATTCTAGTTACAAACCCAGGAACCCCACTTTTAGTCAACTTTAAAAACAAATTTTCACGATTAACATGATCAAATGCTTTAGAGGCATCAATAAAACATGTAAACATAGTAAAATGTAGTATATTATATTTATCTAAAATTTATTTTAATGCAAAGATACATAAATCAGTATCATGCTTCTGTTTATAATCAAACTGGTTGTCAGTCAGCAGGACACGCTTCTCCAGTCTACTTCTCCAGTCCTTTGGACATAGCACTGGCCAAAACTACTGGTCTATAATTCCCCACTTTATCCTTGATAATTGGTACCAGCACAACAAAAAGCATAGATTCAGGTATCCATGAACAAGGAACCCTGTGTGACACATAACCACTAGAGGGCACAGTTTCTCACTGGCAAGTGTAATATGTTCTGCCCTTACATTATCCAGACCACAGGCCTTAATACATTATATAGTATTATATAGTATTATATTGTATTTTATTATATTTTATTATCCATACATTTTCTACCACGTATTCCCATACGGGATTGCGTGTGTGTGGGGGGTGTGCTTTATTATATTATATTATATTATATTATATTATATTATATTATATTATATTATATTATATTATATTATATTATATT
>JBAMHX010000023.1:1933703-1945886 GCA_037177515.1 Pseudomugil tenellus | reverse complement strand
AAAATATATGCTAATTGGCCCCGCCCCTTGAAACATCCACCAATAAACAAGCTGAGATGCAAGCACATACACACACACGCACACACAACCACTCCCATATAGGGAGTGGATGGAGCTACCCAGCATGCCTGCTGTTCTGGCACTTGCACCATGAGAGAGACTGCTACCTCAGTAAATGATACTGTGTTCTTTCTTGCTAGTTCATTATATTCACCCACTATTAGAAAGTCCTGATTGCAGAATGTACAAAGAGGAAAAATATGCCTTTCTCAGACACCTTGTCACATACTAGAAGCATTTAAGTGACATACTGCTGCCAACGGAGCACAGTATTTAATTTGATGTTAAGTCTACATTATTTTTTTACAACATTACGATGTGCTAGAGGAGGAACAGTCTCATTAGCTGTAGTAGCAGTCTCTGTCATGGTGCAAGTGACAGAACAGCGGGCATGCTGGGTAGCTCCACCCACTAATGGCCAATTTGGAGCTCTGACTGTACGTCTCTGCAAGGTAACAATAGAGGAGATCCTAATTATCTCCAAGAAGGAAAGTGTGCCACAAGCACAAGCTGAGGATTCTTCCGTATCGCATCACGGAAGAGGGCAAAGAACATGCAGCATTTAAAAAAATAACAAGTAAATATACGTAAATAACACATTCTTTACACAAAATTAGATTGGCTTTGCAATAACCCTTTGACGTCTGTTGTTGCAATTTTTACAGCTGGTAGTCATGTGATGTGCAACTGGGAGAAAGCAGTGAGCTTCATGTCCGAATCGCCAGCAGATTTAGGGCACTATATAGTAGCTATGTAGTGTAGCCCTATGCAGTGATTGAGGGGTTTGGGCGTAGGGCGCCAATTCGATGACAGCCTTTGGCTGTGTCTCAATTCATGCGTACACTTTGAAGTACGCAGACTGCAGAGGCCACAAAGTGTGCTCCGTAGTGTGCGTACTACCAAGTGCACACTTTGGTTGAAATGAGACCGCTGGGGTACTCTTTTTTTTCCTCCCAAAATCTTATTGAACAATGCAGTACTTACAAATTCAAGCAGTACTCTTCAGTTAAAGATGTGCAACAAAAATAAAAAAGTCTTTATCATGCAATGGTAATGGGAGCTTAAATTGTGGAAAAATCAAATTATTGGAATGTTACTCAAGGCTTTCTGCTTTGTGTCATAGTGATGTAGACTGGTTGATGGACCCCTTTGATGATGTAGAATCTTTGTAAAACAAAGGCCTACGCCTCATTTTAAGTGGGGGGAGTAATGTGTTTTCTGGTTGTCTCCAGGAATCAGATAAAAAAGGTTCTCTTTGTAAAATGTCTGTTATCCATTCCATAAAATTCCAAAGAACATGAAATAGTTCTTCAAAGAGGAATCAACCTCAATTTTAATAAATACGGGTCTTCATTTTACTAATTTCTTTTCAGCCATAAAATATGTAAATGACACATTTATTTCCATTTCTCTTCAAACTGATGAAAAGACATTTTCTTTAAACTGATGAAAGGTTCCTGTTTCTGATTTTTCTAATTCTGAAGTGTCACCTCTGAGAATGCATTCAGAGAAGGAACCATCGTAACATCTTAACACCCGAACAAAAAGCTATAAACCCACTTCCATAAAATCTAACGGGGTCAACAACGACACGCACAACCTTTTAACAAACGATTCTCCTGTTTCCTACTTTACATTTATATATTTTTTTAATAAAACAAACTATATGAACAAAATCATGGCAACTGAAACAAAGCAAGAGTGGGACTTTTCTTCACAGTTTTTCTTAGTTAAACCACTAAAGACCAGCCTCAGATGTTAAAGTCTTGTGTTGAAAAATGACTGCATGTGTGATTACCGCTTAGCTGGCAACACATTATTTAACCCCAACTGATGCAACAAGTAATTTTACATCTTTGAAACAGCCATGTGGAAAGAAGGTGTGAGCAAATTATTATTTTTGATTCCTCATGCAGATTAATTATGAAATCATAAATTTTACCATACAAATATTTTACAGATTAGCTGCACAGTGTCGTAGGAACATTAAAGTTGCGGATCCTGTCCTGGCATTCAACGGGGACTGGACATTAGTATGTTGGTCACTGCATGAAAATATATCTAGTGACATTACAGAAGCTGATCAGACCAACTAAATACCTGAAATTGTGACTTTGTGGCCAGTCACCTTATGTTTCTGTAACCCTGCAAAACTGAAAGTTCTCAGAAATCTACTGAATATATTAGTCCGGGTTCTTTAATAAGTCACTGGTGTTACTGTGGGATCAGAGGAAGAAAGCTACATTGTTCACTGCTGATTAGCTTAAGGTTTAGTCTTTTATCCATTAAACATGGAGAGCTCACAGCATTTATGTAATAAATGAATAGTAAGGGCTTTGTAGCTGAAATAATGAAATCCTACAATATAAACTGCTTATAGGACGTTGTGAGTCATTAAGCATTGCCAACTTTTGTAGTTAACCAATGCTTTATTAGGCATAGACAGTGCACGCTTTAGATGAGCTCACGACATATACTTAATAAATGAGTAGTAAGTGCTTTGTATCTACCTACAGTGATGCATTCCTACATTATTAACTGCTTATAGGATGTTAATTAAAAAGGACATTTGTAGGTTTTTACTAATAGATTTGTCACACAGCTAGTGTGAGGTTCTTTTGGATCAGGGGGAGGAGAGCTAAAAAATACTTAAAGTCCATAAAAGTCAAATAAGATCAATTTATTAAAATACTACAAAAACACAGTGTCCTTTAAGAAGTCCATCTCTAAGATGGACAGGCACCTGCACTTTGGACCCGGGGCTGCCTAGCATCTCCTCGGCGGATCCAGCGCCTCTCCTGTGGACCCGGCGCTTCCTCATGCGGTGTATTGTGCCTCCTTGTCTGGAACCCGATACCTCCTGCCAGCACATAACACTTCCTCCTTTGGTGCATCCTGCACATAGCGCCTCCTCATCTGGAACCCGGCACCTCCTCGTCCGGCACATAGCGCCTCTTCATCCAGAACCCAGCACCTCATTATATGGAACCCAGCACCTCCCCGTCCGCCGAACAGCACTTCCTCGTCTCTCTTTCTTTCTCACTCTGGCTGATCCTCTCCTCTTAGGTGCCTCCTATTTATGTCCAGCACACCTGTTGCTCAATCATCTGCAGCTGCCATTAATTAGGAGTTAAGGGGTATTGGAAACATGCAAGTTAGAAATCACTGCACACCATAAAAATGAAAAATGAATAAAAATAAATAAAACATGCAGCTATAAAAAAAACATGCATAAAATTAACTTGAACCTGTCACTGATTTATTAACTGTCAGTACATGCCTTATCACTGTAAGCAGAAATAAAGTTATACCTAGTTTAAAAATAATGCAAAATCACATTTTAAAAATCTAAATCCATATTAAACAGAATGAAAATATAATGTTAGGTACTGATGTACCTGTTCTGTATTTCTCATGATCATTGGTCCATGTGTATATGATTAGGAGGGAGTGGTTTTTATCCTGGCCGCCCATAAATAGGTCACCAGTGGTGCCGCTTGGGTTCTCTCTATTTTTACTCTCTCTTTTCACTCCTCTGGGAAGTCAATTATTTCGGGTGGCCGGCTGTGCTCAGGAGCGGCACCTGAAGCTGGTTGATTTTTAGTTAGGCCATGTCAGTCTTTGTGGTGAGACCGGTAGTCCTATTTTCACTGTTTTTTTTTGTTTTAGGTGAGTTCTGTGGGTTGTGTTTGCATTATGGTAGGGTGGTAGAGGTGATGGTGGCAGCTCGACGGCCCTGCGTAGGGTTAGCCTGCCATCTCTCCTTATATTTTGTTTCTTTTGGCCGGCTCACCACAAATCTCCTCCCACAGGTCCATCCAGCAAATAGGAGGAAATGATCAAAAATAAAATGTTTAAACTCTGTGTCAGGTGTTTTGAATATGTTTCACCCTTGGGTCGTAAAATAAGATAATTCCCACTTTGTAGATTAGCTTTTTAATGAAAAGTAAAACATATGTTTTATAAAGTATATACTAATGAGTATTAATGTCATACATTTTGTCTATAAATGATAAATTAAGAGTAGTTATGTTAACTATTATTCAAATATCTTACAAATAGTGAGTAAAACATATACAACTGCTTAAAAATCACATACTAATGAGTATTACAATTCTAAAAATACTTTGTAAATTATTAATTCAGTACTTCTAAGAGGTCACAATTCTTTGACATTTATTTTACATCAGGACAAGCAGTCAACTATTTAGAGGTTTTACATATAACATGCAGTATTGGGGTTTTGCTCATTTCCTCTTTTTGCAAACTGGCATCAACAGTCTGTTTTATTTACACAAACAGGAATTGACTCTTTATCAAAAATTCTGTTTTATCATTATTTTCTTTTTTGTCCCAAAAACTTCTTGAACAATGCAGTACTTACAAATTCAAGCAGTAATCTCCAAATTAAGGTGTAAAAAAAAAAAAATAAAAATGTCTTTATCATGCAATGGCAATGGGAGCTTAACTTGTGGAAAAATCTAATTATTGGAATGTTACTCAAGGCTTTCTGCTTTGTGTCATAGTGATGTAGACCGGTTGATGGACCCCTGTGATGATGCAAAATCTTGGTAAAACAAAGGCTTACACCTCATTTTAAGTGGGGGGAGTAATGTGTTTTCTGGTTGTCTCCAGGAATCAGATAATAAAGGTTCTCTTTGTAAAATGTCTGTTATCCATTCCATAAAATTCCAAAGAACATTAAATAGTTTTTCAAAGACGAATTAACCTCAATTTTAATAAATACTGGTCTTCATTTTCCTAATTTCATTTCAGACATAAAATATGTAAATTACACATTTATTTCCATTTCTCCTCAAACTGGTGAAAATACATTTTCTTTAAACTGATGAAAGGTTCCTGTTTCTGATTTTTCTATTTCTGAAGTGTCACCTCTGAGAATGCATTCAGAGGAACCATCGTAACATCTTAACACCCTAACAGAAAGCTATAAAAGCCACTTCCATAAAATCTAACGGGGTCAACAACGACACGCAAAACTTTTTAACAAACGATTCTCCTGTATCCTACTTTACATTTATATATTTTTTTAATAAAACAAACTAAATGAACAAAATCATGGCAACTGAAACAAAGCAAGAGTGGGACTTTTCTCCACAGTTTATCTTAAATAACCCACTAAAGCCCAGCCTCAGATGTAAGAGTCTTGTGTTGAAAAATGACTGCATGTGTGATTACTGCTTAGCTGGCAACACATTATTTAACCCCAACTGATGCAACAAGTAACTTTACATCTCTGAAACAGCCATGTGGAAAGAAGGTGTGAGCAAATCATTATTATTGATTCATCATGCAGATTAATTATGAAATCATAAATGTTACCATACAAATATTTTACAGATTAGTTGCACAGTGTCCTAGGAACATTAAAGTTGCGGATCCTGTCCTGGCATATAACGGGGACTGGACATTAGTATGTTGGTCACTGAATGAAAATATTTTAGTGACATTACAGAAGCTGATCAGACCAACTAAATACCTGAAATTGTGACTTTGTGGCCAGTCACCTTATGTTTCTGTAACCCTGCAAAACTGAAAGTTCTCAGAAATCTACTGAATATATTAGTCCGGGTTCTTTAATAAGTCACTGGTGTTACTGTGGGATCAGAGGAAGAAAGCTACATTGTTCTCTGCTGATTTGCTTAAAGTTTAGTCTTTTAACCATTAAACAGTCAAAACTATGTACAGAACTAAAAGTTCTGATAAATATCTTCATTCTGTTGATACATGCCAACAGTTTGTTCACAGGGTGGTGATACATTCTCATAGTCATCGTCTTCATCACTGGTTTCTTCCTCATTATCATTTTCCTCGCTGCTACTCACACTCATATGGATCTTCTTGGCATGTACACCCTTTAAACCAGGACCTGCTTCCTCATAATCACGGCTGTTATAGCTGTCTAGCTCTTCATAGTCCGCACTCTCCTGTTCTGCTTCTTTCTTTCCAGGCTTTATGTGTACAAGATCCACATTCTCATAATCACTCTCATGATCCTCCTCGTCATCTTCATCTTCTTTATAAGTGCTCCTCTCTCTGTTGGCATCTGGAACCCAAAACATTTGAACAAACCTGTCAACATGTAGAATTTCTCTTTTAGAATGTGTTTGTTTCCTTGTAAACACAGACCTTTTATTTGACTAAAAGTCATGGGCTGCACGGTGTTTAATCTTCTCCTGCGGACCACACAAACTGCTATCAAGACCAGCAGAAGCAGGGGGACAATTAGACTGGAAATGGAGGAGACCAGTAACAGCAAAGACACTAGGAGAGAGATGAAGAACTAAATTACTTTAGTTCCAAAAATCATGCTAATTTATGACCAAAAACAGACATCTATTGTTCCCTTTCATGGCACAGCACTCCTCTGGTTTAGGAAGTTAGTTAAAACGAGATGGGTTTGTTTCTATTTCTATTTAGTGGGACACAAAAGGGCATTAGAGTTGGTCATCAAGGACCAGTGTCCTGCTGGTTTCACAGTGTCACTGCTTTAACACAAATGACTCAAATCAAATGGATCCAACAGTTGATCAAGTTTTGTGTACTGATTCATTAATTTGACTCAAGTGTTTTGATGAAGAAGCCTGAAAGCTGGAGCTGGACAC
Organism: Pseudomugil tenellus; assembly: GCA_037177515.1. Taxonomy (NCBI): domain Eukaryota; kingdom Metazoa; phylum Chordata; class Actinopteri; order Atheriniformes; family Pseudomugilidae; genus Pseudomugil; species Pseudomugil tenellus. Next base: position 1,939,200 of record JBAMHX010000023.1, on the reverse strand, counting down.
CGCTGGGATACAACAAGGGTCTAAATTCAGTCCACTCCTATTTGTCTTTGCAGTAGTTATTAACATCCTAAAAAAATTTAGTACACTGACAATGTTGGTTCATGCAGTTTGATTTTCCACATCAGATTCATCCTGCAGTTATGTAACAGGTCTGAAATGTAGTTATTAGTTCAACACCCATCTGCTTTACAAGCCTCACACTTTAAACCCTTTTTTCATAATTCATAGCTGCTTTTTTGTTCATTTAAAACTATTTGACACTAATTCATAACTTGGATACATGCATCATTCTGGTCCCCAGTCTAACCAGTGAGTTTCTAAGCGGTCACATTTCTTTGACATTTGATTTCCATCAGGACAAGGAGTGAACTATTTAGAGGTTTTATATATAACATGCAGTATTGGGGTTTTGCTCATTTCCTCTTTTTGCAAACTGGCATCAACAGTCTGTTTTATTTACACAAACAGGAATAGACTCTTTATCAAAAATTCTGTTTTATCATCATTTTCTTTTCTCTCCAAAAACTTTATTGAACAATGCAGTACTTGCATATTAAAGTAGTAATCTCCACTTTCAGGTGTACAACAAAAATGAAAAATGTCTTTATCATGCAATGGCAATGGGAGCTTAAATTGTGGAAAAATCAAATTATTGGAATGTTACTCAAGGCTTTCTGCTTTGTACCAGAGTGATGTAGACTGGTTGATGGACCCCTGTGATGATGCAGAATCTTGGTAAAACAAAGGCCTACGCCTCATTTTAAGTGGGGGGAGTAATGTGTTTTCTGGTTGTCTCCAGGAATCAGATAAAAAAAAATTTTTGTAAAATGTCTGTTATCCATTCCATAAAATTCCAAAGAACATGAAATAGTTAAAAGAGGAATCAACCTCAATTTTAATAAATACTGGTCTTCATTTTCCTAATTTCTTTTCAGCCATAAAATACGTAAATGACACATTTATTTCCATTTCTCTTCAAACTGATGAAAGGTTCCTGTTTCTGATTTTTCTATTTCTGAAGTGTCACCTCTGAGAATGCATTCAGAGAAGGAACCATCGTAACATCTTAACACCCTAACAGAAAGCTATAAACCCACTTCCATAAAATCTAACGGGGTCAGCAACGACATGCAATGAAACGCACAACCTTTTAACAAACGATTCTCCTGTTTCCTACGTTACATTTATATTTTTTTTAATAAAACAAACTAAATGAACAAAATCATGGCAACTGAAACAAAGCAAGAGTGGGAATTTTCTCCACATTTTTTCTTAGTTAACCCACTAAAGCCCAGCCTCAGATGTTAAAGTCTTGTGTTGAAAAATGACTGCATGTGTGATTACTGCTTAGCTTGTATGGATGGATATATTAATTATGTATCAGCAACCACATATTACTTGGTTTTCTGTTAAATAATTATTACAAGAAATAATTTGAGATTAAAAAAAATTGCAGTTAAAGCAAACAGAATTCTTAGTTGAGTCAAGACAGTTTTCTCTCGGGTCCCCACTCGGGTTAAAAAGAAATTGCTGTTTTGGTTTTAATCTTGTTCAATCTTCTTGACTTCTCTGAGTTTCTCTTTAAGGCTCCAACTTGAACCAAAGCAAATATGTGTTTTCACACTCAGAGATAGAATCTAGAAATCAGATGATAATTACATTCTCCATGGTGTTTATATCAATACCTTCTGATCCGTGAAGATTTGTTTTTCTTTTAAACCCTGAACATACAAATTCTCACTTTAAGTGCAACACAGTTCTCACCTTTAATGACAAGAGTAACGGGTGCAGCCTGAGTGGAGTTGAATCTCCGTGTAGACAGCGTGAGCTCGTACACACAGCTGTAGTTACCCTGCTGTTCATACTCGGCTACAGGGAAGGTAAAGGAGGCAGAGTTATTGACTGCAGGCCTGGTGTCAATGATATTGGAGCCAGAGAAGATGAGAAAGAAACGTCCCTGACTGTACGGGGAGGTAATGGAGCAGGTGAAGGTAAAACTATGACCTTTGGTGACCGCAACAGCTTCAGGACCCCAGACAATCCCGGTGTTTGGGGAAATCAGGGAGATGTTGGGGGTCTGCAGCCTCACTGTGACGAAGAAAGCATAGAAGTAAGACAAGAAGTAGAGAACACAGACAAGAAGGGGATATGACAGTAATTGTGGACATTAGTTTTGCTCATCAACACCCCTCTTCTCATGGAAATATCTCAGTTTCTTCTTCTTTAAAGACTTTCCCTTTGAACCAAGTGTAAAGCAATTATTTGGTGTAAAGGTGAGTATGAATCTGGTGCACAGTAGTTTTTGGATGTTTAACCTCCACATAGTAGTCTGATAAAAAAAAGAACCCTGCTTACCTAAGTAGATGGTTGTATGACAGTTACAATATTACAGTGGGTGTTATTCATTATAACTATGATATCATTTCCTTTACTGGTCTGTTTGTCTTACCAGTGATGGAAAGTCTGACAGAGTCACTCAGTGGTGAAATGAAGTCACGATCTGAACCACTTTTCTGATACTGGGACTGGTACCATCCTTCATCTTCAAAGTCAGCGTTTTGGATCATGAATGTAGCAAATTTTGTGTTTGATGTTTGATTCTTCATAAATGTACTGTTGGTCTTCATCAGGAGAAATGTTCCTCCCAGAACCTGCGTTGTAACTGAACATGTGATTCTAATATCCTGACCCCAGGTAACCTCACCAGCAGGATTCATGGAGATGCTGGGCTTTGGGAGGTGTTCTGAAAAAACATGACACATTAGTTGGACTAAAGGCCCATTTCTGCTCCCTTATGTACATAAATAAGGACGTTCATTTCTAACGTTGTCATGTCACTGCCTTTATATTTTGAACCATTTTTTATGTTGCTATGGTTATTAGTTCAGTTAATCTACGAGCAGGCAGGTCTGAGGTCAGTTACACATTTTGATGCAATCTGGTGCATTAATGCACTGCTTCAAGTTGTTTACAGCTATCCAGAAACAAATGCAGCAGGATAAAACCACAACGTTTTACTGTTCTCAGTTTCTTCTCGCTGCATTTTTCTGGTCATTTTTCCCATTATGCACCTCCTTTTCTTGATCTTTTTCTTTGTTTTTTCCTTTTGCAAGTTGTGTGTTAGCTACTATAACATAGTATATATACTATAGCTACTATACAAAATTAGTAGTAAATATAGGTTTTGCACAGTAAATCAATAACTTAATAAAAACATCATTTATATTAAATCTTAGTTTTATTTCTTGTTAATTAAGAGTTCAGTTATCAGCTGTTTGTGAGCTGCATCCATAACAATCATCCTGTGTCTGAATCACAAGTGTTTACACATGTATACAGGAGAATATAACTGTGTACAATTAGTATGTAAAGTACTTTCTGTGGAGGATTTTCTCACCTGAACAGATGACACTGGCGTCTTCACCGTGGTTGCAGTCGTGTGTCCCAAATCCTTTGTGTCTACATGCAGTTAGAGAACGTTCTGTACCTGAACAGGCTACTTCATCCAGCCATATTTGACCAGTTCCTTGACCAAAGTGGGCTGAACTGGGAGCACTGGTTGCTGTCCCACAGTCCAACTGTCTACAGACCACATTGGCATCATTTGTGTCCCAGCTGTCATCACACACCGTTCCCCAGGTATCATTGTAGTAGACTTCAACTCTTCTAGAACATCTGGTCGACCCAGATCCGGCTAACCTGATTTCACGAGCTGGTTACAAACACAGAGACTGTTGTGAGTTACGATGAAAGTTAGATCACAGCAGGTAAACTGTAGAAATGATCCATGAGACAAAATTAGTAGTAAATATAGGTTTTGCACAGTAAATCACTAACTTAATAAAAACGTCATTTATATTAAATCTTAGTTTTATTTCTTGTTAATTAAGAGTTCAGTTATCAGCTGTTTGTGAGCTGCATCCATAACAATCATCCTGTGTCTGAATCACAAGTGTTTACACATGTATACAGGAGAATATAACTGTGTACAATTAGTATGTAAAGTACTTTCTGTGGAGGATTTTCTCACCTGAACAGATGACACTGGCGTCTTCACCGTGGTTGCAGTCGTGTGTCCCAAATCCTTTGTGTCTACATGCAGTTAGAGAACGTTCTGTACCTGAACAGGCTACTTCATCCAGCCATATTTGACCAGTTCCTTGACCAAAGTGGGCTGAACTGGGAGCACTGGTTGCTGTCCCACAGTCCAACTGTCTACAGACCACATTGGCATCATTTGTGTCCCAGCCGTCATCACACACCGTTCCCCAGATATTATTGTAGTAGACTTCAACTCTTCCAGAACATCTGGTCGACCCAGATCCGGCTAACCTGATCTGGCCTTTAAATACAAAAAAATTGTCTTCACATGAGTTTGAGAGGTTTTAATGTGAGTTAGGTGTGTGAACTGACCTGCAGCAAGTAGAGATGAGGTGAATAGGAGAGAAACTGTAAGAAGGAAAATCATGACTTATGAAATGCTTACTCAAAGTAATGAACACAAAATATAGAATAACCTTGATATTCTTATGATATTTCTATGTTATTTATATGATAAATGTGTCTTACCAAAGAGCAAATACCTCCACATGGTTGAGATGGAGATTAAAGATGAAGCGACTCAAATGGACAGCGTTGTCTGAGAAACTTTTAGACACTTCCTCTTTCCATATCTGGTGATCAACCGATTGCTCTCTTTCTCTCATTTTCATTCCCATGAAATTAAAAGCACTCGAGCTGCATTTGTAGTTGATGGCTACCTTTTAAAATGTATACAGTATAACTCCAAATCCAGACCTCCTTGGGTTAATACACTTGATTTTCATTGATCATTTTGTTGTGATTCTCTTGTTGTCATCCCATGCTCCTGCCACACTCCTGCTCCAGATGCAATCAGCCCAATCACCTACACCTGCCACCAGACTCATCAACCCTACTACCTTCACCTGCTCCCAATTCCCTCACCAGCCTTATAACTTGCACTCTTCCAGTCATTCCCTGTTGGTCGTTGACAATGATTACTCCTATCTTCTGCTGGCTGGGCCTGCTTGCGTCTGCTTTGCCTCTCCTTGGATTTAGGGATAGTGAGACACATGCCTCATGAATAATTGAGCCAACTTTGACCCAAATGTAGGGATGGTGAAACCGAGGCCTCACGAATCACTGAGCCAACTTTGGACAGCTGCATGAAAATGGCTTGGTGTTCTGAATCATTTGACCAAACCAAAAGAGCGCCATCTGCTGGCTGGGAGCATCTAATGCATCAGAAGGACAACGTTAAAAATTCACATCTGTCATTTTTGTCTCATCTTGGGTTATGTGTTCAATAAAAGATATATAATCTACCATCTGAGTGAATTTTTATTTTTCTGTTGTTCATATGAATAAAAATGAGGTGTTTGATAACATTTGTTTAGGTGACAAATGTCCATCAGAGGACAGACTTTAAAGTTCAGTAGCTGGTTTATAAAGCTCTGAATGTTTTAGGTCCAAATCA
>JBAMHX010000023.1:1904358-1916336 GCA_037177515.1 Pseudomugil tenellus | reverse complement strand
TGTATATATATGTATATGTATATATGTATATGTATATAAGTATATATGTATATGTATGTATATATATATATATATATATATATATGTATATATGTATGTATGTATAAGCGTGTGTGTGTGTGGTTTTTTTTGTTAGTTAGCATGAATGTAGCTGTTTGAATAATTCTTCTGCTCATTATCAAAGTATTCCAATTGACTCAATTATTTTGTTTTATTTCATGTTTTTATACGGTAATACAATTTTCGTAGTTTTCATTTTACACCTTTTTACTAAAAGCCTGCGTTACCCTGAGAACCTGACGTAAACACATGACTATGGTACATATTAACTTTTATGTAAAGTTTTCCTCTAGGTGGTCCAGACAGGCTTGACCAGTGGATATCCAATATAAAAAGACAGAACTGGACTTCTAACAAGTTTTCTCATCTGTACAGTGAACACTTCGAGAGTCATCACTTCCACACTTACTGCAGGGTACGATACCTTTTTGTGCATTTGTGTAAAATTTGTGCATTTGTAATCAAATTGAAATGTTGTACATAGAACATTAGCCTAAGAATATTAACTCAACTCACCTTTATTTATAAAGCACTTTAAAAACAAAAGTGTTGACCAAAGTGCTGTTCACATTTACAATGGTTAAAACAATAAAAGAAGCAAAAATTTAAAAAGGAATAAAAAGATCAAATAAAATAAGACAAACAATAAAAGTAAATTAAACAAAAAAACAAAATAACAGAGTTAAAAGCCAAAGAGAATAGGTGTGTTTTAAGAGAGGATGTAAAAACAGGAAGTGAGTCTTCCTTCCTCACATTGAAAGGCAGCTGATTCCAGAGCTTTGGGGCAGCAACTGAAAAAACTCGATCCCATCTCATCTCTCTCTTTTGGGCACAACTAACAAAAACTGATCTGCCGACCTGAGAGCGCGTGCGGGAGTGTAGGGCTGAGTCAGGTCGGACAGATACTGTGGGGCAAGGCCATGAATACCTTTAAAAACAAATAAAAGAATTTTAAAACGCAAAGAGAGCCAGTGAAGTGAGGCTAAAATGGAAGTGATGTGCTCACGTTGTTTGGCCCCAGTTAAAACGCAAACTGCAGCATTTTCCACCAGCTGTAGATGCGCCAGCGATGTCTGGCTCAACCCGGCATGAAGTCTATTGCAGTAATCTAAACGAGTAGTGAAAAAGCATGTAGTAAAATCTCAAGGTGATGTCTGGAAAGAAATGCCTCGACCTTGGATATCCGTCTAAAATGATAAAAGCTGGACTTGACCACAGATTTAATGTGAGCATCAAGTTTCAGGTCACTGTCCAGTTTTACACCCAGGTTAGTGGCTGTGCGACGCACATACTGTCATGCCCTGCTCGGGACTCTATCAGCCCAATCACCATCACCTGCCACCAGAATCGCCTGCACCTGTTCCTGATTCACTCACAGCTTTATATCCCTCAGCTCCCAGTCTTTCTTCTATAGGACATTGAATGAATGTGTCAACACCCATGCTTGTTCCTGCTGTGCCTGCCTTACCTGGTGTTCTGGATTCCCCACAGCCTGCATTCCTGCTCTGCATCCTTGCATCCCTTCTGGACTCCTTCACCTTCCTGCAGGTTTTTTGTTCATCCCTCCTTATTCTTCCAATAAATCCTGTTAACCGTCCTTTTGACTCCAGCTCCCTCCATCGTTACACATACTGGGTCAGAGGACCAAGAAGCCATCACTAGGTCCAAGCATCATGACTTCAGTCTTTTTGTTATTTAAAAGTAGAAAATTGTTTGACATCCATGCCTTTATCTCTGCAATACAATCTAAAAGTTGGGTTGCAGAGAACCCAGTTTCAGAAGGTAAATTTGACTGTCATCAGTATAAAAATGAAAAGCGACACCATGCTTTCTAAACACTGATCCAAGTGGAAGCAGGTAGGGAGAAGAGGGACAAGTATAGAGCCCTGAGGCACTCCACATGTGAGTGGTGCTGTACAGGAGTCAGTGGCTCCGAAATAGACACAAAAGCTTCTCTCTGTGAGGTTGGACCTGAACCACTGTAGAGCACCACCCTGAATGCCCACCCAGTTCTCCAGGCAAGACAAGAGGATCTGATGGTCCACTGTGTCGAAGGCTGCGGTTCGGTCCAACAGAACCAAGGCTTTGAACCAGACTGGAAGATCTAAAAAATTTGGTACTTGTCTAAAAATTAATTCAACTGTCGATGAACTATTTTCTGCAGAATTTTTGACAGGAAAGGGAGTTTAGAAATTGGCCTAAAATTAGAAAAAACAGAAGGATCCAGTCCGGGTTTTTTAATTAGTGGTGTCACCACTGCATGCTTTAAATTTACAAGTACATATCCGTTTGATGGGCTGCCATTTATAATGCTAAGCACATATGGGCCAAGGTAGGGAAAACCTCTAAAAAAGCGAGATGGCAATGTGTCCGGGGAGACCCAGCAGGCTTCATATGACCACCTATGTCTGTCAACGAGGGCTCCTTATGACCTTATTATTAAAAAGGTTTAAGAAACCCTCACACCAGTTGTTTGTGGGGGATTAAGAAGAGAGTTTACAGTTTGTTTTTTTTTTTTGTTTTTTTTTTACATTTTATTTTCCAACAGCAATTTACAGAGTATGTACAAAAGATACATTGATGGCTGCACTTTGTTTTTTACATTAACTCCGAAAGACAGACAAATACATACAAAAATTATAACAGGATTTGTAGAGAATAATATCTTAAAAAAAAATTAAAAGTATAAAAACTGGTATCAGTATCTGATGCAGGCAGCAAACCTAAATAGTTACATACGTAGCACTCCCAATAAAGTAACTAAAAATATATAACCAAATTATGGTACTTTTGATAATTTATATGTTTTTATGTATGTCAGAAATGGCTGCCATGTTTTGTTGAATTTTGTGGCTGAGCCAGCAAGAGTACACCTCATCTTTTCAAGATGTGAAAAACTCAAGAGATCAGTTATCCACTGGTCAGGTGTAGGAGGAGCTTCTTGGTTCCATCTCACGAGAATGAGACGACGAGCCAACAGAGAGGCAAAGGCCATCGCCTGAGAGTAATGTTTTGGGATACAAAGTCAGGGGGTAGAACTCCAAAGAGAAGGGTCAAAGGTTTAGGAGAAAATTGGATTTTATAAGCCTCTGAGAATATATGAAACAAAGCTGACCAGTAGCTAGTAAGGTTAGGACATGACTAAAATGTATGTATAAGTGAGCCAGTATCAGATTTACAGCGACCACACAGTGGATCAATTCCTGGAGAGAACTTAGCTAGTTTTTCTTTTGACATATGTAAACGATGAAGAAGTCCGTACCTGGCACAAATACAAGATGAATGTACTTTTTGAAGCATAGCTTCCCAGAGATTGTCTGTTATGTTCCTTTGCTAGATCTTTTTCCCAGTGGGATTTCATAATGGTAAGGGATGTGGAGTGTAAATTTAATAAAATGTTATAAACTTCTCTAATACCCCCCCTTTTTTTAAAGAAATATTTATATCTAAAATTTTATCCAAAGTTGTTGTCTCTGGCATTTTAGGAAATAAAGTGAATCTACTATTTGCAAAATGACGAATTTGTAGAAAAGTGCGTCTTGGGTATAGAGTACAATTCAGTTAATTGTGAAAATGAAGCAAAAACTCCATCAACAAAAAGATCTTTGAACATGCGCAAAAAATCCAAATCTTAAAAGCTATGTCAACCATGGACGGCAGGAACATGTGATTTGAACCCAGGGGATCATTAAGCGACATTGTATGCAAACCAAGCTTCTTCCTACACTGCACCCATATTTTAAGAGCGTCATAAAGTTAATTACCTTTATACTGCTTTAATTCTAAGGGAAGAGACGTACTTAATAGTGCTGGTAGGGAGGTCGTCGTACAATTAGATGACTCAATATGAACCCACGAAGGGGTTTTAGAAGCTTAGTCACCGGCCCAAAATAAAATGTTGCGTATGTTTGCCGCCCAGTAGTAAAATTGAAAATACGGTAGGGCAATACCACTTGATGGTTTTAATCTCTGCATAAATTCCTTGCGGATTCGTGAAGCCTTACCACTCCAAATATAAGTTTAAATTAGTTTGTCGTGAGCTATAAAAAACTTTTTGTGTAAATAGAGTGGAAAGCATTGAAAAAAATAAACATACTTCGGCAATATATTCATTTTTACAGAGTTGACACGACCAATTAACGTTAGTGGTAAATTATTCCATCTCTGCAACACTTGTTTTGTATTTTCAAGCAGTAACATGAAATTTTCTTCATACAGTAATTCGTATTCTTGACTAACCTTGATGCCCAGATAAGTTAAATAATCAGATTTCACTTTGAAGTGGAAAATTGAGAAGGAGATATTCTTTGCATTTGGAATTATCCTGAGTAATTCACTTTTATGCATATTTAATTTATACCCCGAAATGCTGCCAAAATGCTCAAAGATGGTAAAATGTCAGATGACACCAAGCACGGTAGGTAGCGGTCAAGATGCAGCGCTAGCAATTTTAGGATTTTAGGATTTTAAAATCCACATTTAAAAGCGATTTCGGTCTATACGAAGAGCATTCGAGTGGGTCCTTGTTGGGTTTCAGCAGCAAAGAAATTGTTGCTTGCCGAAGTGTAGAGGGGAGAGATTCTGAATTAAAAGACGTACATATCTCTTAACAGAGGGGAAAGTTTGTCCTTAAACATTTTAAAAAATTCAACGGGGAACCCGTCCAGCCCCGGGGGACTTCCCACTCTGCATTGCAGCAATTGCCAGTTTAACCTCTTCAGTAGATATTAACTCATCAAGTTGAGCTTGAAACTCTGGTGCTCGTATTGGAACGGATGTATTTTTTTTAAAAAAGCAGAGATTCAGATTTATATAAAGAAGAATAAAATGATTGAAAGCTGTCATTAATTGTTTTGGAGTTTGTGGAGACTTGTCCACTTTGAGTCCTGATTTCGGGTATCAACTGCACAGGTTCTGATTTGCGTAACTGATGTGCTAAGAGTTTAGATGCTTTTCCCCCATGTTCAAGGGGCACAGATAATTATTTTAATATTTTGTTTGCAATTCATTTTTATAATTAAAGTGGGAACTTTATCTTTTAACCAAAGTTGTAACTGTTTTTTCCTAGTAAAGAGTGCCACTTATTCTGTTATTCACGGAAGGTTGTATAAGTTCATGTTTCTTCCTGTTTTAAGCCTAAAGGTGCTATAACAACCCACTTAATTAGAAATAGTCTATAAAAATCACAATCATTCGAGAGTATACCAGAAACAAACCCAGGGCCTATTCTCATAGAAGTAGGATAGAAAGGGCTGCACATACAGTATATAGACGAACCGGAATATTCAGAGGGGGACGAAACACAGTGAGCAGAATCAAATGACAGCAGTGATGGTAGAGAGGAGGCCCAGGATGAAGAAGTTGGACCGGATGCCTGGATGCTTAGACACATGCGGTGGTGTGCATCTGGCATGTGTAGTCCATGCAATACAGGGTAATGGAACGTAAACAGCAATAATCAATATGTCTATAAGTTGCCTGACATACCTGATTGTCTCATGAATAAAGTGAAAGTAGGTTTGGATGTTCCGTTTCATTATGTGGAAACACTGGATCCACACTAAAAATGAGCAAGCCATTTTTCCTGAGATCTGATAGGTCAGGAGGTGGTGCTTTTATACTGATCTCTTATCTCACAGCATAACCTGATCCGGAGCAGGTTAGCCGTTCAGCATGTGTTGCTGCTGTGATACAGCTCAATCAAAGCCATGTTTGTAGTACAGAAAATCCAAAAGTAATTCCTAAAGCTATCTGGATAAGCAAAAATCCAACTTAATGGTACAGGCCTCTGGTCGAAAGTACAGAAGGATGTTGTATTTTTTGTAACTGTGGTTTTTTTACCAGAGTATGGTGGTGAAATATAATCAAATTTGCTTTAATAAATGTTATAAGATTAATTTCATTTATTAAAGCAAAATAAGGACACTGTAACATACAGAAGCCCAGAGACAGAATGAAACTCATTAGACAATGCTTATTTAAGACAAACATAGAATTAGTGGAGATCCAGGTTGGGTATCCTTAGCCAGTCGGGAGCAGAACAGAAAACGAGAGACAGTCTATGGTCAGAACCAGGGAGTCGAGCCGAGGAAGACAGGGAAGATAGGCAGGGAGATGAGTCGGGGCCAGGAGCTAAGGAGTTGAGGACAGGAAAATGCTGTGAGTAACTACAATGTCCGACAAGGCAATGATTGTTGAGCTGAGGAATATATGGGAGTGAGGGAATGAAGATCAGGTTATCAGGCTGATGAGTCTGGTGGCAGATGTAGGTGATTTGGGCTAATGATGTCCGGAGCTGGGGTGTGGCAGAGGCAAGGCATGACAGACACATTGTTCATAAATAAAAAAAAAACAAAGAATTATAAATGACAAAAGACTGTGTCTTTTTTATTCAGTATAATCTATAAGTTAGAAGTATTCCTGGAAAGACTAACTCTGTTCTAAAGTCTTTGACTTGCTATATGTTTACTCCTGAGCTGCACAGTGGTGCAATAGTTCACATCGCACAGGTTGCTAGTTAGAACCTCGCCTCGAGCACTGGTCTTCTCTGTGTTGCCCTGTGATAGGCTGGCGACCTGTCTATGGTGTCCTCATCTCGCCTGAGGACTGCTGGGATTTTCCATGCATTCCAACTTATAGGAATGGGGGGTCCATGGTCCTCAGTTCTTATAACCAGTTCAACTCCTATTTCGAGGCTTTCAGGTGGTCTTTTCAGGGTTTCATAAAGCCACATCTGGTGTAGGTGATAGCTCTACCTAAAGTTAATTATCTGTGTTCAGTGACAGCAAATAAACCATCTGCAGGCTGGTTTAAGTCACTGGACTCCCACATATCCAAATTCCTTTGGAAAAACAAGCCATCATGTATCTAAAAACACTACAACAGACTAAAGACAGAGGTGGATTAGACCTGCCCATCTTTAATCATTATCAGGCTGCAAAACATCTCCAAATGGCTCAAACCAAGTTATCTGTATGATCCATGGCTAGATGTAGAGCAAGCAATGTGTGAGGATTTGATCATCTAATAATAATAATAATAATACATTTTATTTAAAGTCCATTTCAGGTCACTCAAGGTCACTTTACAAAGAAGAAATAAAACAACAATAAGAAACAAAAGTAAAAGAAAAATAGTAAAAATATCATATAAACTATGGGACAGAGTGATCAGAGAAAGTACACTTTTTTAAACAGATGAGTTTTGAGGTGTGATATGAAAAGATTTAAACAGTCAATATTATGGATGTGTGGTGGGAGGGAATTCCAGAGATGGGGGGGGGGCTGAGCGGCTGAATGCTCTCCTCCCCATGGTGCTGAGACGGCTGGAGGGAACAGTGAGGTGGATGGAGGAGGATGACCTGATGGCAATTCTATCCGAGATGAAACTGGAAGCCAGTGCAGCTGCTGTAGGATGGGGGGGGGGGTGATGTGGTGAAATGGGGGAGTGACGATGCGTGCAGCTGAATTTTAGACCATTTAAAGTTTATGAAGCTATTTCTGAGTGAGACTGAAGAGAAGTGAATTACAGTGGTCAATACGGGAGGTGACAAGACTGTGGACAAAAACAGAGGCAGTAAGGGGCGGTGAGGGAAGGACGGAGACGAGAAATGTTACGTAAGTGGAAATATGCAGAACGAGTGATATTATTGATGTGGGCGTGAAATAATAATGAGCTGTCAAGGATGACACCCAAACTCTTTACTTGGAGGGAGGGGGACACAGATAGAACCTGTCTATCGTTATCGATAAACAGGGAGAAATTTTTTGTAAGTGTGGATTTGGTTCCAATGAGGAGAATTTCTGTTTTATCATTTCTGTTTACCAGGATTTAATTTCGGGTAAGCAGGTAGTGAGGGAGGGGAGGAGGGAGTGTAGTGCTGGGTTTACTGGACAGGTAGAGCTGGGTGTCAACCGCGTAACAATGAAAAAGGATATTAAATTTACAGAAAATATTGCCAAGGGGAAGAAGACAGATGATGAAGAGAAGAGGTCCCAGGACAGAGCCCTGGGGCCACCAGATGTAACAGGTGAGGAAGGGGAACTGAGGGACTTGATTTGGATGAACTGGCCTGAAAGATGTGTTAGAAATGCAGATGGAGGAAAGTCTGTTGAGAAGAACTGAGTGAGAAATGGTGTCAAAAGCCGAACTCAGATCCAGAAGGATGAGAATACTGAGGAGACCAGAATCTGCAGGCATGATGAGGTCGTTGGTGATCTTGATGAGAGCTGTTTCAATACTGTGGCGTGTGGTGTGTGCCATCCATCAGCTCAACCTTCAAGCGATATAAGTGTTTTAAAAGTATTAACATCAGCTCCTCTTTAATGGCTTGGTGGGAATTTCTGAAACTAACTAAGTCTGAACTTATTCCATGTAAACTCACACCCATCTGGAACAACCCCGACTATTACACAGCACACTTCTCACAATCATCAATGGTGAGGTCATTTTTACACCCCCCTTCCCTGGGCCTGGATCCGAGGCGAGCTGTGGCCCACTCGCCTGTAGCTCGGGCTGGCTTGGCCGGTGGGGGCCGATGTGGGTCCTGTTGGTGCTGGGTTTGCTGTGTGAGTGCGTTTGGGGGGGTGGGGTTGGGTGTCTCTTGGCCTTCTCATCCCCTTGCCCACCCCTTGCAGAGAAATTGTTTGCCTCTGATCTAAAGAGGGAATAACGATTACGCAGCTCAGGAACACATTCATGAATCTTATGGAGGGTTTTCTTTAAAAAAAAATACTCGTAACAGATTTAAGAAGACGTGGTAAATTTTGGTGAATGAGGCTTAATCTTCTTATGAGATAAAAACAGGAAGAGACTGTACTTGAAATGAGGTGGAGATGAAGTGCCTGTCTGTCTGTATGTTTGGGGAGGGGCTCCATGCTTGAGGCAAATGGCACTTTAAACAATGGAGATGCTGAGACAATTTGGGATTCCCCTACAGTCTCCAGTTTGGCTGACAGGCCAAGTATTGATGATGGAGGATTTGTCCACAGCCTGCTTGTCATGTGCAGGAATAAAAGCCAAAGGGCACAGTTATTTCTGACTGTACACAGATGCCACAGTGTTGCAGAGCTCCATAGATTAGTGAGATGACATAAAATTAGCTGCTTAAAGAAAATCAGAATTATGACTTGTTTTTAACAGAATTATGATTGACAAAGGAATCTTTTGTCCTTACTGGTGTTGTATGAGCTGGGCAGTCTGACCCTACAGAACATAAATGCTTCAGATCAATTTTATTTTCATGAAATTGACCTGAAAACACTGAATAATTGATGTTTCCCACTGACATTCATAATGCTGGTTTCTGCAACTATGCAGTCAAACAGGAACTTTAAAAGCTTTACCAAGTAAATACTGCTTTGAACAGCTCCACATTATATTATAATGTAGTATAAAATAACTACGGAAGCCAACAGCGGTCGTACTTTTCTCATACTTTATTTTTTAGAGGTTATCTCGAGAAAACGACATAATTTTCTCATTGTCTTGACATTACGAGTAGCGTTTTCTCGTGATAATGGGATAATTTATCTAGTTTTCTCGAGAAAGCGAGATAATTAGGATGGGCTCAGTATTGTTGTGTTACACCTGATTTCATTGATTAAAACTGACCCATGACAGATGGGGAGATGCTACAGTTATCAGTTATTGTGTATGCGTGTAATTTTGTGAATAAGTGATTTGTCAGACCTGATAGAAATAAAATCGGTTTATTGTTCAATTGGTAATACACCAGTTTGGCCTGAAAGGCTGACACTTGCAGTTACGTGTCAGAGCTGCCATTCATCCGCCTACACTTCCCACTAAAACTCAGTTGCACAAGAAATCAGGTATTACGGTGCTTCTTGTGTGGAAATCTCCAAACGGACAGAGTTTGACATACTTTGTCCCGATTACTTGTCATCATCATGAACGGGAATCCAGCACAATTTCTGCATCATCTATTCATTTTTTGTTGTAATATCCATTCAAATATGACTTTTTGTCCTTTACAGTAGCCTAGTGTGATGGTGAATAGCATGATAATTTTATCTGCCCCGGTTGTAGAAAAGACCCACGCTTCGTACTGATGTCCACAATCTGTTAATTTGCTCTGAAGACCATAGGAACACCATGAAACCTGAAGACAGCAATATGCTTCAGTAACAACAAATTACATTATGAACATAATAAATCAGTCTTTACCGTGTACGCCACATAAAAGCACATTGTGACCAGGATTAAAGTCCTTTTTGTCTCTGTTGCGCGCTCTTTCTTATTTGTCAGTCTCTCACTGTCTGCCTTCCGCTTGCCTCTTCCGGTTATGTGACTTACGTAAACTTGGCAATAAAAAAATCATTTTAACCAAGTACATCTAACATCTCACAGAAATAAATAAATATTTATTTATAATTGTTTCCCAAACAAACACATACGGCTCTTTAAAACTGATTTCAATCGTTGTCATGAAACACAAAATTAAACTTGCATCAGATACAAGAATATTTTTGCCTAAAACTATACAGTAAAATATTTGTCCTTTGACAATGGAGAGTATTTCATTATCATCGTATTTAGAATTTGTTCTAAAATAGACCTGTTAGTCCTCTTGGACTTTCCTACATAAACAGAACCGTAATGCCTGGTGTTTGCGCAACTGAATTGTAGCTGCGAGTGTACAGGCTGGTAAATGATGGCTCACTTGATGACGTTCTGCAGGGTCGGCTCACATGTTCCAAATGTTTCTGGGATGTCTCGGTACAGTCAAGCCAAGCAAACATCAGGTGAGGTGTTGTTAAATAATAAAATAATAAGTTCTCATCCATGATGAAGGACACTTCCCTCCTCCTCCTCCCAGAACACTGACAGCCCTGCAGAGCTGCTTCTGCACCAGACTGTTGCATCCAAAGCAGGCAGGTGCTTAATTCCTGCAGACTGGATGACAGCGCTGCTCCCAGTTCACCACAAACAACTAAAAAAAGGCCACTGTAAGAAACTTTTAACAACACAATGTTTCGGTCTGCAGTTCATCCTGTGTGTTTTTCTTTTCCTCCTTGTCCAAAAATACGAATCTTAGACTGATTTCGGTCTTTAGGTTATTGCAAAGAGTCTGATATGTTTGTTTCTTTGTTAGTTCTGATGTGTATGAAGAGCTCCAGTCCACCCTACGGCTGTATGTTTGAATAATCCGTTATCACGAGAAAACAAATTTTGTTTTCTCGCCTAACAAGATAATCATCTCCTTATCAGAGAAAACAGGGGTGAAAAAAATATTGCGTAAATAACAATTAACTGCCGATATGAAAAGTTTTTGTTACCTTCCATCAGATAGTTAAATCTGATATTAGTGCAACTCAGACTGAAATTTATAATGGAGCATTAATGTATTTGTAATCATAAAACAGTTAAAATAAGGATTTTGTCTGTTTTTGTATTTTATATGCAGGTGTCAGAGGTGATCTCTAACTCATTCTTCATGACCTTTTGACAGAATCAATCCAATAAGTTTCCTTTGATCTAAAATCTAAAATTCACTAGATCTGGACCTGTTGGATAGCACAGTAAAATCTATCATGCAAAATTCTGGAGCTGTGGCTGCTGCATCTGAGATGGAGAAACCAAAACATTTTTATGCAGCACACCATTTGGCATTAGCCGCTTTTTCAATATAGGAACCTGAAGTTCCTATTACGCTTTCATAAGAAGATCTGTTTATTCACACATTCAGACAGTTCATAGAACCATTTCAGCTCCTACAGAGCAAATTTCGCAGTGTTAAATCAACACTTAAAGAGTTAAATTTAACACTGTGTCCGAGTGTATTTGGTCCTTATCGGAATCGGTGTTAAATTCACTCTTCCCATAGTGTTAAAATTTCAGAGTAAAATTAACTCCAAATTGAGTAAAAAATTAACACTGTACAACACCAGACAGAGTTA
>JBAMHX010000023.1:1855417-1865865 GCA_037177515.1 Pseudomugil tenellus | reverse complement strand
ACGTGTATGGTAGAAAGTGGGTGTGTAGTGGCGGGACGTGTATGGTAGAAAGTGGGTGTGTAGGGGCGGGACGTGTACGGTAGAAAGTGGGTGTGTAGTCAAGTCAAGTCAACTTTATTTATGTAGCGCTTTTAAACACAGCAGCCACTGATACAAAGCGCTTAACAGAGTATAAAACAGAAAAAAGGTTCACAAGAAAGATCAGTAAACAATAAAAGAGCATAAAAACAACAACAAAAACAGTAAAAAATGATAACAATAGAAACAATAAAAAATGACAAATCTGAAACATTAAAACAACAAAAGATGAAGACAAAGTGGCTCACGAAGGTTGGAACACCAGGACAAACAGGTGAGTTTTTAGCAAGGACTTAGCAGCAAGGACTCAGCAGACTAAGCTATCACTATGGTGTGGGCTGCATACCTTTAGTAATCGTTTTTTCAGTGCATCCACAGAACAAACCACAGCCCCGATAGCAAACACTTTTAGACTCAATCCAGACTGTCTTTGGCACCTATGGTTTAGTTACGGCACTGACAAGTGTTGTGTGCCAGATGTGGTCCATATGCCCGCTGGAGGTGGGTTTGGGAAATGTCTTCCAGATCCAGTTGTTGGCTTGGACATGAACAAGTGTGAGTCAGAACTGGTCCTAATATGAGGAGCTAGCCTGAACACAAATTACAGCAATTTCTTTCTGGGCCACATGTGGTGGTTATGTGGCGGATTTTTTCTTATGAGCCATGTGAAAAATTTGCACATATATGGGCCAAAACATTTTAGCTGACGAAGAGCCAGATGATTTCT
Source organism: Pseudomugil tenellus (assembly GCA_037177515.1). Lineage (NCBI taxonomy): Eukaryota > Metazoa > Chordata > Actinopteri > Atheriniformes > Pseudomugilidae > Pseudomugil > Pseudomugil tenellus. Next base: position 1,865,060 of record JBAMHX010000023.1, on the reverse strand, counting down.
TCTCTTTAAAGTTTTGTTTTCAGTGGCTCACAATACACACCTGCAAATTGTAATCAAATTATACTGTTTCCCATCAGGAGAGTAAAGATCCCATCTGGAACTGATGTGCACGTAGAAATTAGTTTTGCAATTAGATGCCATGTATGGAGTATTAAGGAGCGGGGGCATACGTGGTAGGACAGGATTCGCTGGAGTCGAGATGAGAAGAGGCAGCAAGTGGCTGAGATTTCACTTTATCATATCATCACATGATAGAAAAAGTAAAAACATGAAAACAAGCCAAAAATATTTCTTGTAGCAAATTAGAGCGATGAGATTGGAGGTAATATAACAAAATGCTGGATTGTTTTCCTTTCTCAGGTTTTCGTCTGTTTGTAGCATTTTAAAACTTGGTTTTGTATTTGGATAGATATTACGCCAGATACATACAGGAAGTGACGGGTTAGACAGCATGAAGCACAGACCAAATCTGATTTTAGAAAAAACAAAGACCACTTTAGGAACAATACATAACTTTCTTAAAACTCTGCTTCTGACTCATTTTGGTGAGACTGACCTTCATTATGTACATTCCTGAAGCTGCTATTGTCTTGCAGTGTCCTGAGGCTGACAGTCCACATTTCACAACTTCTTTTGTCCAGGCCAGAGCGGCATGTTATAACTGGGTTTCACTTTATGACACCATGTTACACACTAGCAGCAGGATATCAACACCATTTTGAACACTGTGATTCCTCAAAGAAACACAAGAGGAAATTATAGGTCAAAGAGAGAAAAAGAGAAGTGACAGCAAGAGGTAAGACGATGCTACGTCACACTGACTTTTACTGGCTGGAGAGCTCTTAGAGAAGAGCCAAGGTGCAAGATGGATGAGTATATGTTAAAAAGTGAGAAATTCTGCCAAAATTCATAACCTTTCAAAAAACCTTTAACAGACTTGTCACAATTTTTAACAAATAAATGAGATAATTAGAGTTATTTTAGATCAGGGGGGCCCATTACGTCGATCGCATGACATAAAAAATATATACGTTAGTCTATCGTCCATGTCGTCACTTCATTGCGGCGCTAACACACTGTGTGGTCAGATCACGTGTGGGTGATGATGATAATAATGTCAGCATAAGTTCCGTCTTTATTCAGATATGAAAACATCAGGATAAAACGATGTCACGTTGTTATAAACAGATGGCATTGAGATCCTTTTACTGACGTTGGATTGGCTTAAGTTCAGATAAACAGCTGTTGGATTTGCCTTTATTACAGTGTTGGACTATTAAATGGATTTATTTGGAAAGCAACCTGAGACGACTTGGCATCGGTTCACATGTTACTGGATTCCACAATACTGTTGAAAATGAAATGCATATTTTACATGATGAATAGTTGTACAGCTGAGCTTTATATTTAACTTGACTCTCGCTCTCAATAAATCTTTAGTTTATTTGCTGTAAACAACAGAATAATTCTTTTATTTTTCTCTTATGTTTTAGCTTTATGTCCAGCTGTGAGCATCACTGGTGTGTACTTGTGATGTAAAGAGTTGAATTGCTATTAGGAAAGTGTGTGTGTGGGTGTGTGTGTGTGTGTGTGTGGGGGGGGGGGGGGGATATCAGTGAGGGCTTTGTTTGTTTATCTTTAGTAAGCTGTTGGGGGGCTGCACACACTCTCCCTTCCTGTACATGTGGGTAAGTAGCAGGAGTCTAGTGCTTTCAGGAAGTACGGATCGTCTTCTCTGAGGAAGGAAGATAAGAGTGTGTTTAAGTTGGTGCGAGTTCAGCAGAAGCTCAACACCTGCGCGGATCCTGGTCACACACACACCTCTGTGTGTGTGTGTGCTCTGGGTTTAGACTGTTTGAAGGTGTGTTTCGGCTCGGCTGTGGGAATGCTGCCGGTGATTCCCCTCTGCTTCGGAAAAGCAGCCGATCATTGTTTGGGAGGCAGATGAAGAGGAAGGAGGAAGATGTGTGGGAAAATGGGATCAGTATAAACCGGTGTTGGGTTGGCATGGCGACATGTCGCAGGATCTAAAACTTACTGGTATTACTGGTTGTACCTTGTCTGGTTTGGTTGTTTTACTCTTCTTTAAGAATAAAGGTGGATTGGAGAGCAAACATTTCCAACAAACAATAAAATATTGATTCATTTCTAGCGATTTGTTTAATAAAATCAGTTGTGGTAACATTGATTAATTTAAACTCTGTTTTGATATGTGGATGAATAAGTAATATTTGAAACAGTTCTAGATCTTTAAATCTGTACGTGTATAAACGAGTGAGCTAGAAACAAATTCAAAGTTTGCTCATGCAAGCGGGAACGTCGACAGACAGATGGAGGAATTGTTTCACAGCTGACTATGCAGGGATCAGAAAGTTTTCGATCTGGAAGGTGGGATGCACAAATGAATAGAATCCATATTGGGAGGGACAGCACAGTAAACAGCAGTGGTCTGAGCAGCTGTTTAATACACTGCAACTTCTCATTTGTTCCTTTCGATTGCTAACACAACACAAAACATAATGTAACCGAGCGTCTTGTTGTGCGCCTATACTTTTATTGTGTATAAAATAAAAACACGAGAGGATGTGAAGAACTGGCACAGCTGCCGTCTTTATTCATCCGTTCTTCTTCTCTGCATGACACACAACCCACAACTTTCCTGTCTGGCCTTTTCACAATAAAACCACAACAACAACTTCCTGAACAATAACTTCTTTACAATAATATCTATGTTAGCATGGGTGAGCACGTTTAATTGAGTGCGATGTGAACACCAAAGCTGATCTGATGAGCCGCAAGCGAAAATCATTTTAATTGAATGGAGATGTGTAGAATATTGATCCCATAACCATGCAGACACCCAATCTGCTGCTTTTCTGGTGGATGTTGTTTCAGTGCATGCATGAAGCATGTAGTATTTCTGATGCTAACATCAGTATTGGCTAGTACTTTAATATTTATAAAGCTTTTCCAGTGTAGAAAAATCTTTCATGAGTCCTGGTCTTGCATGTGGCTTACATCCGTACCGTTTGGATCTTCTAGATCATGTCAAACTAATGTTTCTTCAAAATTCTCATGGCGATATTTGCTGTGTTTATTTGTCTCCCTGATGTAGTTAAAATGACAGATTTTCAGATATGTGGTGAGACAATGGAGATCTTGAAGTGTAAACTTGGCTGGAATGACCAGTTTTAAGCAGGAAGTGGTTAGAAAACAGGAGATTGGCATTACTATAAATGTAAAAAGTTGATATACTACAAACCCTGCCAGAATGCTTCCTTCCATGTTTCCTAAGAGAAACTAATAAGTCTTCACACAAAGATCGGTTGGGAAGCAGCAGGTGCTAATTTGAATTAACTTTGCATGCTGTCTGAGTCCGGCTCACATCTACAGTAACCCTTAATGTGCATCGCTGAATAAAGTTAACCAGGTCTGAGCAGTAACCTCCTGATTTTACACTGTTCGTACCAGGTTGGAGCTCTTTTTCTTCCATAACTGCCTTAAAATCAATAATGTGTTGGACACGTGAGATGCTATTCTGCATATCTCGGATGGAGTCAGACAGCGTCATAGTGTGCAATGAAAACAGCATCGTCTAGGTAGCGGTGACAGATTTAGTACAGCTGGATTTACCTCCTGTCTTTACCTTACTTTAGTCTGGATTTTATTAGAAGCAGTGATGTGTAAATGCTTTTTGTGAACTAAAAAAAACCTTTTGTTTTGTGTTTGTGTAAAAATTGTGCAAATCCAAAAAAGTATATTTTAGTAAATAAAGAAATCTTGTTTGTAATGATATAATGTTGTGCTGGCTGTTGTGGGGAGTTTGAGCGCCTTGCGTTTTTTCGTCCCTCCAACCACATTTATCTCTTTTACCATAACATAGTGTACAAAACATGTTAGTAACATAACCTTACCAAATGCATTCACTATGCTTACACTTTGTTCTACTTAGTCTGGAGTCCCCATTTCCTGGTTGTCCTGGTGACAGCTGCATGTCATGGCTAATGGGGCCTTTTTCCTCCTTTTATTCCTTTCTGCTGCTTAATCAGAATGCTTTGTTTCTCTTTTAATAATTGTTTTTGACATGTAAACAGATCATTCAGTTACGTGGTGAAAGTACAAATTGCCAAAAAGGCTTGTTTGGCACATTTTATATAAATTGTTCCACATGTGAGGAGCATGAACGCTGCTTCTCCATGTTTGGTTCTGACTCTGGGAACTCTGATGACCTGAGAGATCTGCTTGGTTCATAACAAAAGCAGAAGATCCCGAATGTATGTTTGGTCCTAAAACATTCAGCGCTTTATAAACTATCGGCAGAATTTTAAAGTGAATTCTTTGACAGACAGAAACCAGGGTAAAGATCTGAGTAGATATGATCCGCTTTCTCTTTCATGACGACTGGAGCAGCAGCATTCTACACTACCTGCAGCTGTCTGATGGACTTTTTAGGGAGACCTGTAGGGACACCATTACACTAGTCTAGTCTACTAAAGATAAATGCATGGACACGTTGTTCCTACTGAGACATCAGTCCTTTTCTCCTCGATTTGTTCTTTATGTGATGAAAAGCGACTTCATAACTGCCCTAATGTCATTTTTAAGTTCAGGTCTGAGTCCAGGACCACACCAAGGTTTCTGGCTTTGTCAGTGTTTAGTGCAGCTTTCTTTGGCTTCATAAACTAGAATTTCACACATTCTGGCACATTCAGTCTTCCATTTGATCAGTGCATTACTTAACACACCTAAATGAATGGATCGGCTCACAGGGCGAACAAGGGAAGGAGAGAGTGAGGAAAAAGGAGACAAAGATGTAAATGATAAAAAACAACAGCAACAACTGTTTAACAATACCTCATGCGCAGAACGGCCAGAATTAACCAGAAATTAAGGGTTTACATGGGACAGGAACTATTTAATTCTACTTTAAATGTGAATAAACCATCCAGTTTATTCGGAATTTAGTTCAATTCTGAATGAACAATTCCCCTCGGAAGTATGTGTTTACATGGTTACTTTCATCTGTTTAAAGCAGAATTACCTTTTATTTGGAATTAAAGAGGAATTAAAAGTCTTATGTAAACAGGGCCACTGTGGTATAAAAAAACCATAGGACATCACTGAGAACGTTCAGCAGATGATGTGCAGCCTGCAAAAGTTACAAAGAGAAAAGAGCAACTCATGTATTTAGAGACCAACCATGTACAACGCCGCCATCATGATGGTGTCCTGTTTCTTATTAGCTTCCATTACTCGCTAAATTGCATAAAACCTAAATATCTGTTTAAAAACTGAACTGGAGAAAAACTTGGCAGATATTTCGAAAAGGTTTGAACTTGTTCGTAGGGTGGTTTTTTCAGATGTGTTGACATTTAAATATATTGCTGAAGAGTAATGGAAACAGTTTTTACACGTCGACAGATGTGACGTAGGGTGTTACGTAGCCAGTTCATTTCAGGTAAAGATCATCTGGACGACTTCTTTTGTCTTCTGATGGGGACAGCGGCCAAAGCAGTCGTGAGGTCCTTTCTGACAGTTAGAACCTTTTGCCGTTTATAACCTTTTAAGACGTTGACCCGTTTTTTTCGCACATTCCAACATATAGGAACGGGGGTCTACAGACCTCCGTTTCTAAAACTGTTTCAGCTCCTACTCAGAAGCAGGTCTTTCCATGGTTCCAATGGAACGACATCTGATGTAGGTGGTAGCTCCGCCCTTAGAGCATAATGTCTGTTACGTTTAATTGGCGCATCTTTAATAATAAACTTACACAATCTCGTCTCGTGTCTGCGGCGCTGCGCTCTCCTTTCTTTATCCATGAAATGAAGAAGTAGAATACCACCTGCTGCTCGATTCTTTCCTTTCTGGCTCTTTCTGTCTGCATTTCCAACCTCCATGTAAGCCGCCTGATGTGATCGTCCATAATTAAAAATCGCGTCATGCAGACAAACACAGTGGCCGCTATTTTCTCTCATTATTTTTTTTTGTTTGTTTTGGAGCGGCGATGAGAACACGGCACCACGTAGATGGCTACGTCACATCCGGCCCTAGCAAGGTCTGCGTGTCATTTGCAAATGTAAAGTAAGCCGTTAGTTATTAGAACTATACTGTTCTTAGATCTGCATTCCTGTAACTCATCTGTCAGAAAGTGTTTAACCAAAATAGCTGCTCCAAAGCGCAGTGTTTTATGTCTTCATCCTCCTCAAAGTCTCATAAGATGAGATTTTATGAGAATTGCGGTTTATGGGCTAAGAACCATTCAGTGGAAACACCTGCAAATTGCAACTGTACTTTGTAAAAAATATTACAAATATCACTTTTTTGTGAAAATATATTGTGGAAAGGCAGCAGTTGGTAAAAACTCTTCACTGCCACGTGGTGGATGTATTAACTAATTACTATAGCAACATTAGAAATACATGAAATGTACATGTACATAATAGGAACTGAAACAGGCCTTCAGGTGTGAGCCTGTGATGGGAATGTGTAGTATGTGGAGAATGTCTCAGCCACTGTGTTAGTGTAATTCAAGCATCAGTCTGTGAGTCAGATAGAAAGACTGACTTTAGCTCAATTTCCTGAAGATGAAGATGTTTATATGGATTTTTAGAGGGCTGTTTTTAAACTAACCATAAAAATGGTACCATTTCTTGCGCTGTGTATGTAAGAACTGGTGCATCACTGAGTCGTGATGTTTCTAGACTTTATAGGTCATCAAAGAGAGCTTCACAAGAACAGCTTTTTTATGCCAATATGGCTCAAGCGTCATGTGACTGTCTCCAGAGTCCACAACAAACATTCATGATTACACTCTAAGTGTTGGAACATATTCAGTGGAAGTGTTGGACGCTCAGTGTGAGCTCCACATGTTGGCTGCTTGACTCACTTCCACAGTGTAGGCAGGATGGCTGAAAAGAAGCTCAGTCTGTGCATCATGACTTAACATGGTGACACAATGCCCGTCCTTAAAACTCACCAACATGCTGGACATGCTGGCTTTGGTGGGAACCGCCCACCGAGCTTCACTCTAGCATTTTAGAAAGCTACAGGTGACATCACATATCCATCTTTTTCTGTACAGTCTATGTTGCCAACTTGGCAACATAGTTTTTATATGTAGTTTAGTTAGTTTTCAAACCCCTGTAGTGTATTTCAAACCATATGTTAGAAATCTCGGAACTTTTCATCATCAAATCATTGTGCTTTGTTTTTATTTACATTTTACATATCCGGAAAACTTCAGGAATTACTTCTGGATTTTCTGTACTACCAAGCTGGATTACTTCTAATCCAGCTGTATCACCACAGCAACTCATGCTGAACGGCTAACCTGCTCTGGAGCAGGTTATGTTCTGGGATAAGAGATCAGTGAGTATAAAAACACCTCCTGACCAATCAGATCTCATAAAATAAATGTCCCGCCCATTTTTAAGAGGATCCTGTTGACGTTGTAGCACGGGTAGTGAGATTCGCGCTTAGGAGAATCTTCCGGGATCCAATCCGTTAGACTTTCCAGATGACATGCCGTAGCAAAGGTCCAGATGTGCATCAGATGGGATTCATATGCAGCTGTTAGAGCGTTTGTAGCAACACATGCTAGTCGGGCGCTTACTGTCCCGCAAACACTTCGCACCGCATCACGTTTCATCCACACAACACATACAGTAATAAATGAACGCAGTGGCTATTTTCTGCCAGCATTCCTTCCTGCTTTTGCTGCAGCAACAGTTTTACTTTTGCTTATATTTGGCTTATATTGCGTATATCTTTAAATTCCTCGTGTTGGTGGAGAATGATATTCTGCTCCTCCGTGGTAATATACGCTGCTCTGTGATTGTTTAGAACCTCCGAGCTCCGCCTCTTTTATGTGAACGATTATCTGAAGTGGAAAGTTCTGGATGGAAAAAGCGAGTATGTAACCAGCTTGGTAGTACAGCTTCTCCCAGTTCCTCCATGTTGTGCGAATGTTCATCACACTGCGTAGAACAGACCTCTGGTGGAGTTTTGTGACTGAACATGTTTGTCTTTATATTATTGTATTGTGTCTGTTTGAGGATTGGGGAATTGAAGAATTGGGCGCGTTCAGGAATAGTGTCTTCCGACGGCATAGGCCTTGTTACTAATGTCGTTCTTATGCACCCACTAACTACGATAAACCTCCAAAAGCAGAATCCTGGTTTACAGACTGATCTATGGTCACATCATTCTTCTTGTGATGTTTCTGTATCATGTATTTCATGTTTGTTTTATGACTGAATGCATGTTTGAGGCATGAAAGACAGCTCATTTAATTCAGTTCTAGCTGCATTGTGTAACAATTGTAGCTGTTTCTGATTTGGCGGTAATCGGGTCAGCCATCTGTGCTGTCCAAGTGTGTTGTGTTGCTGAAAAGAAACAGTCCCTCTTTGTCCAACAATGTGCCAGCATGATGGTTGCTAATTTTAAAACCTCGACTGTATGTGCAGATCCTGGTTTTAGAAACATAAAGGACTATTGTAGAAGGAGAAGATGGTCAGCTTGTAGCTGGGATTATCTGCAGCATCTAGCCGAGAGGTGGCGCCATCAAATTTCTTGTTATGCTGGGTTTACATTGGAATAACCAAACAAATAAAGAAAAAGAGCCCTCATTATACGCGCGTGTGTGATTAGGACAGAAAAGGTTAGTTAGCGTGCTCAGATAGAGCAGTAACTGACAACAGATGGTGTGTGTGTGTGTGTGTGTGTGTGTGTGTGTGTGTGTGTGTGTGTGTGTGTGTGTGTGTGTGTGTGAGATGTCTTCCACACATGAATGAGCTTCTCAGCATGTTGGCGCTGAGTCACATTTACTGGCTGCACACTGATCATAGTGACTCCTCACTTCCCACATATCTCTGCTGTTTGCTGTGTTGTGTGGTGTGTTTGTGGTCAGGAACGCTGCAGATTAAAGGGTCTCTCATTCTCCTCACATTCAGTGAAATGCAGAAATAGCATATGCCACATGCAGCGTCATAGCTTTAATTTAAGTAGCTTTACATCATCATTGATAAAGATGGAGGAGATAAAGCTTTTGGTACATATGCTTCAACTATAATGATGCAAAGTGAATTAGAAAAGATTATCCGACAGCTGTGTGGTTCCTCAGCGTTTATCATCCAGTTTGTTACCAGAATTACAGTTTTCCATGTGTGAAAATATGCAACCCTTTGGTGAACCAGACATTACACGCCATGAGGGAGCCAACTTTATTATACAGAGATGTTCTCTCGCTCAGCCAATCACATGACAGCAACTCAATGCATCTCATCACATTACCTCATACACATCACATTACATTACATTACAGTCATCTATCAGATGCTTTTCTCTAAAGCGACTTACATCTGAGAATAAGAACAACACAAACAGTAGAGCCGTCATAGATAAGTGCAGTCGGACTGCTGTAGTGTAGTTGGGCACATGTTGCCTGCAGTGCTATTGATTTTTTTTTGTGTTCCCTGTGTTCATTAGATCTGAGTTTTTACAAAGAGTTACAATAATTTTCCCAAGTTGGTATAACTTCCGTTGATCACGACTAAGTGCACAAATGCGTTTTGGATCATCTGCAGAGGTTTAACAGAGCATGCCGGCAGGCTGCCAGTAAGGAATTGCAGTAGTCAATACGAGA
>JBAMHX010000023.1:1801852-1815905 GCA_037177515.1 Pseudomugil tenellus | reverse complement strand
TAAAGGTGAGTTCTCCACACAAACCGAACCAACAGCAGAACATATGAGAACATCACGTTAAAGGTGAGTTCTCCACATAAACCGAACTATAAGCAGAACATATGAGAACATCACGTCAAAGGTGAGTTCTCCACATAAACCGAACCAACAGCAGAACATATGAGAACATCGCGTTAAGGTTTAATGGGAAAGTCGTGTCTGATCAATGCGGAAAGCCTCGAAACGTTCGCAGCCAGAAACACAAATGATTTACTGTGTTATGGTGAAACACTTTGCTTCAGCTGGTTGTTTAATGTCTTTATTCCATCAGGACATTACTCGTTCTCTCCCTTTTTACCGGATCTCTCTGGACCGGATGGAGGAGAACACCGCCATAGACCTGGACCTGCAGGTGGGATAAACAGGAACCAGATTCTCTTTCTATACCATCACATCTGTCTGGACATCAGAATTCTTCTCTGCCTTCATTTGCAGGGTTACCTGATGCAGCGCATTAACAGCAGTGCTGAGATCCAAAGCAACGTGGCGCTGAGTAACGGTCGCCTTGACAACGCGGCGCTGGCCAAGCTGGTGAGCCACCTGAAGAGCCTGAGCAGAGGCTCATACCTCTACCTGAAGCTGACGCTCGACCTGATACAAGCTGGATACCTGGTCCTGAAGAGCTCCAGCTTCAAGGTGAGTGAGCAGGTGGAGCTAAAGGTGGAGCAGCAGGGAGCTTTTACTACTAATAAAACGTGTGTTTACAGGTTGTCCCTGTGAGTCTGGCAGAGGTGTATCTGCTGCAGCTCAACATGCGCTTTCCCACCCAGTCGTCCTTCCAGAGAGTTCTGCCTCTGCTCAGCGTTACAGCGGCGTCGCTGCACCCGCTCACCGACCAGCAGGTTACCACCAACACATTCACCAAATACAAATTCATTTTTTAATTTATTCATTTTACCATTTAAGTTTAATGAAATAAAAACTAAATCAAATTGTAACACATTCAGACATAAATGTGTATATTTTTATAACTTTATTTAATGAACAATTCAGTGTTTATTTTGTTTAATACAAAGTATTAATTTATTCCCATTTGCTTTTTCACATGTTTTACTTTGTTGATTCAATTAATGACTAATTTAATAAAAAATTATTTCATTATTATTTTTTAACTTATTCATTTTATTTAAAACATTCTTCAAATATTTTAGTTTTATTTACTGATTAAAATAAAATTATAATAAAGTTTTATATTGGTATTTTGGCAGGCTAACATGTTAGCAGGCAATTGTGTTAGCGGCTAACGTGTTAGAAGGCAAACGTGTTAGCAGGCAAACATGCTAGCTGGCTAACATGTTAGCAGGCAAACATGCTAACTGGCTAACATGTTAGCAGGCAAACATGCTAGCTGGCTAACATGTTAGCAGGCAAACGTGTTAGCAGGCTAACATGTTAGCTGGCAAATGTGTTAGAAGGCAAATGTGTTAGCAGGCTAACATTCTAGCTGGCTAACATGTTAGCAGGCAAACGTGTTAGCAGGCTAACATGTTAGCAGGCAAACGTGTTAGCAGGCTAACATGTTAGCAGGCAATTGTGTTAGCGGCTAACGTGTTAGAAGGCAAACGTGTTAGCAGGCAAACATGCTAGCTGGCTAACATGTTAGCAGGCAAACATGCTAGCTGGCTAACATGTTAGCAGGCAAACATGCTAGCTGGCTAACATGTTAGCAGGCAAATGTGTTAGAAGGCAAACGTGTTAGCAGGCAAACATGCTAGCTGGCTAACATGTTAGCAGGCAAACGTGTTAGCAGGCTAACATGTTAGCTGGCAAATGTGTTAGAAGGCAAATGTGTTAGCAGGCTAACATTCTAGCTCGCTAACATGTTAGCAGGCAAACGTGTTAGCAGGCTAACATGTTAGCTGGCAAATGTGTTAGAAGCAGTGACAGTATATAGAGGTTAGAAGGCAAACATGTGTTAGCAGGCTAATGTGTTAGCAGGCAAATGTGGTAGAAGGCAAACGTGTTAGCAGGCTAACGTGTTAGCAGGCTAACATGTAGCAGGCAAACGTGTTAGCAGGCAAACATGTTAGTAGACTAACATTAGCATTTAGCTTCATTTTTTACTGTTAGTGAAATATTTTATGGTGTTGTTGTTTAAAAGCAGTTTTTAAAAAAACTTTTTTGTCTTCACGTGTTTGGCTGTTAAATTTTTCATCTCTTGTAGTTGTTTGAGGTGGTGAATTCGAAATGTCTGAGCGGAGGAACGATGGAGTGGACGGAGTTCACGCAACGCCTGGAGCAGCTGTCTTCTTTCCTGCTGCAGCGGAGTGACGGCGGCAGGATGCTAAACCACGCCTCCTTCCGGGAGTGGCTGGTGTGGAGAGAGGAGGGGCAGGATGACAGGTTCCTCTGTGATCCCAGGTACAACAACACCTGGAACCGCTGGAAGTGGAGGAGAGAGGAATGTTTTGGCCACTGATCTGTTTGTTTGTAGGAGTGGACACACTCTCCTGGCCTTCTGGCTCTGCAGACAGGACGGGAAGCTGAGCCGACAGCAGACGCTGGAGCTGGGACATCACATCCTGAAAGCGCACATCTATAAGGTCTGACATGTTTCCTCCCAACTAACCTCAGTAAAGTACCAAAGTCTGACCCCTAAAAAGTCTCATCACATAAAGGTTGGGCAGTAAAAATGTCCCACATGAGTAATGAGGCTGCTGGCCTGACACGTGCAAACACCTGGGGGGTCGAAGCCAAACCAGGATCAAACTACTGTAATGTGCACTGAACACAACATGAATGGATGGAAAATGTTTTTTACCTGGAGTGAAGAAATTGCAGTTAGTGTTTAATGATCAGATCAGAGAAACGAGCGTCAACGTGTCTACATATTATTTTAAATATGCATTCAATATGATGTTTTAGTTTTATTATGAGATGATTAATAAATCACAGCTACATTACCATGAAGTACCAGAAAACTCGCCAGTACTACTAAACAGAAGAATGTTATCATCTATGCGCTTGGAACTATCCAAGAAGGTGGGAAAGCTTGAACAATGCCAGCGTTGTGTTTGTTCCAGTCGATAACAGAGAAGTTTTATTCATCGGTTTCCTGTAAAGACTCACCAGTGTTTCTTAAACCAGTAATACCAGTAACCATCCAGAAACACACACCTTTCGTACCATGATGGGGAATATTTTCCTCAGCACACATCTAGAGAATAGAAGCATTTTAACGTCTTTTCTCACTTACTCTGAAATTTTCATCTGAATAATTCACATGCAATTTTTTGTGTGTGTGTGTGTGTGTGTGTATGTGTGTGTGTGTGTGTGTGTGTGTGTATGTGTGTGTGGGTGTCTGTGTGTATGTGTGTGTGTGTCTGTGTGTGTGTGTGTGTGTGTGTGTATGTGTGTGTGTGTGTGTATGTGTGTGTGTGGGTGTCTGTGTGTATGTGTGTGTGTGTCTGTGTGTGTGTGTGTGTGTGTATGTGTGTGTGTGTGTGTGTGTGTGTATGTGTGTGTGTGTGTGTGTGGGTGTCTGTGTGTATGTGTGAGTGTGTGTGTGTGTATGTGTGTCTGTGTGTGTCTGTGTATGTGTGTGTGTGTGTGTGTGTGTTTGTATGTGTGTGTGTGTGTGTGTGTGTGTGTGTGGGTGTCTGTGTGTGTGTGTGTCTTTGTGTGGGTGTGTGTGTGTGTGTGTGTGTGTGTGTGTGAAGCCTGCCGCGTGCAGAACTCACAACATTTGTATGTTTTCATGTCTTGCTGTGATGCTCACACACGAAGACATCCATCGTGTGATAACTCGTGTGATCAGTAGGAAATGATGCTTTTTAACCTAAAATCTTCATCCGGACTCGTTTCTTCTCATCATCGTCTGCAGGGCCTGAGTAAGAAGCTCGGGGTTTCCTCCTCTGTCCTGCAGGGGCTGTGGCTGTCATACAGCACGGCCAGCATCAGTCCGGTACTGTCCTCACTGCGAAACCTCTACACCCCCAACATCAAGGTAGCGCGCACACACACACACAGACACACACACACAGCTGTCTATGTGTATGTATGGATGTAACTAACTTGTCTACCTGTACAGGTGAGCCGGCTACTGATAATGGGCGGGGCTGATGTAAATTATCGTACTGATGTCCTTAATAATGCCCCCCTGCTGTGTGTGCACGCCCACCTGGGTCACGCTGATGCCGTAGCGCTGTTGCTCGACCATGGAGCTCAGGTACGGTTTTATCTTCTTTTAATTTACTTTTATCTCATTTTATTTTGGATCATTTTATTATTTATATACATGGAGTTCTGTAATATTTTAGATATATTTTCATGTAGTTTACATTATATTTCATTCATATTTCTTACATTTAGTTTAATTTTAGCCATCACTTATTCAATTTGTATTTTTATATCTTGACTTGAAATTTTTTTTTGACTGTTTTTAATACATACATTTATTTTATATTTAATTTTATTCTATACTTTAGTTTTCCCCGTTTTATGATGTTTAATTCATTTAATTTGATGTAATTTCTACATTTAATTTTGGGTTGCTTTATGTTATGTATTTTTTTTGTTGCATTTTCTCTGAAAGCTTTCCGTGTGTGTTGAACGTGCAGGTGGATGCTCAGTCCACTGACGGTTTGTCTGCTCTGGGTTTCGCTGCAGCAGCTGGTCATCTGGACATCGTCACCATGCTGAGTCAGCACGGAGCCAAGGTGTCGGATCTCTGCTGGTTTTACATCAAAGTTCCAAAAACACAAAAATCACTCTGAATTTATTAATGAACGTTAAAGTTTTAGGACATTGTCCCCTTCAGTCCCATGAAATGAGAACTAGTGATGTCATGTTGGAGCTTTAAGGACGTCTCTGTCTTGCTTGTGTCATCAGGTGGGTCATGTGGACAGCTTGGGTCGGTCCGCTCTGGTTCTGGCAGCCCAGCGGGATCGTCTGGAGGTGCTGCGCTTCCTGCTGAAACACACTGACTGGAATTGCACTCCCTGCTGCAGCCAGAAGGGGGCGAGCAAGAGCACAGCGGTTCAGCAGGCGTTGGTTGCAGCAGCCAGCATGGGCCACGCAGAGGTTACACACACACACACACCAGACACACACACACACCAGACACACACACACACCAGACACACACACACACACAAAAGCTGTTTTTAGTTAAGAAAATATGTCAGATGTGACCTTTTTCATCCTACTGGGTTCATTTCTAACGAATCGCGCTGCCTTTGTGTGCAGATGGTGTCATATTTACTAGATCTTCCAGAGGAAGATGAGGAAGAGGAGCAGAGACCTGAGATCAATATATATGACAGTCTGTGGGGAGAAACAGGTACTCTTACACAACACACTTCAATACACAGTTATTTTCCAGAATGTGTGTAAAATGTTGCATCTCATGCAGATTCTCAGGGAAAAAGATATGAAATATGAAACTCTAAATACAAAAACATCCTGCAATAATAAAATAATAATAAATAAAAGAATAACTACGTTTTATACACAGCAGGAAATAGATGTGAAATATGAAAGTGGAACCAGCAGCCTGTGACGCTGTGCCACTATGCAGCCGCTGGATAGATTCAGCAGATTAAACACACTGATTATAAAACTGTATTAACGATGATAAAAATAATCAAATCCTGACGGATGTGAGACTTTTTCTCCAACGGGACACATATGAGATCAAACCAGCAGCCTTGCTGCGGGGTTGCAGTGCTAACCACTGCCGCCCCCCCTCATGCAGCTTTCTGCCTGATTGTGCTTCGAACCTGATGGACGTGTTTGAATGTTTTGTGTTTCAGCTCTGACGGCGGCAGCTGGACGTGGCCGGCTGTCCGTCTGCAGGCTGCTGCTGGATCAGGGCGCCGCCGTTGAGCAAGGCAACAGGCAGGGCGTCACGCCGCTGTTCAGCGCTGCCAGACGGGGCCACTGTCAGGTAGAAAAAGCAGTTGGCACATATTAAACCGCCGTACGGCGCTGTGGGGGTCCTGATCTTCCGTCTCCTCATCAGGTGGTGGAGCTGCTGCTGAACCACGGCGTGGACGCCAACAGAGTGGACCAGCAGGGTCGGACCGCTCTGATGACGGCGGCCTCAGAGGGACACAAGAGCACCGCCGAGCTGCTTCTGGATCACGGTACAGCCGAGCTTCCATACGAGGAGCGATGTAGACACACGGGTCATTTCGGGCCAAAACACGTCATTCATTCCTAACATTGTAGTTTGTAGGTCTAATAAAAGAAGGAAGGAGGTTCCGTAAATGTTTCAATGAAATAAAATGGGAAAAATTCTAATAGTTTTAATTCCGCATGATTAATAAATGAGATGCTTTGCTGGATGTTATGGTTCCGATAGAAGATGTCCACCAGCAGGTGTATACTACAGGGTTCACAGCAAAGCCTTCGCTTTTAGGCACTGCTTCGTGCAACCCCCCCCCCACACACACACACATACACACACATACACACACATGGTCATCCTCTAAATGTTTGGCTGTAAAACTGCCAAAATCGTAATAAATAAAATAAATAAAGTGTTTTTTGGTGGATGTGGTTCGATAAAAGCACCTTTATCAGCTTCTTCAGCTGAAATGATCATTAATCTGGATTTTTATTTATGCTTAAATAAAGAGAGCTGTAGCTCAGGAGGAAGAGCAGTCGTCTTTCAACCAGAAAGTTGTGAGATCGATTCCAGGCTTCGCCTGACTACATGTCAAAGTGTCCTTGGGCAAGACACTGAACCCTAAGCTGCCCCCCGATGTGCCTATTGGGGTGTGAGTGTGAATGGGTGAATGTGTACTATGTAGTGTAAAGCGCTTTGAGTACAAGTCCATTTACTATTTACCATTTACTTTTATGTTTGTTCATTAATGTGTAGAAAAATGATGATTCATTTCTTTGCTAATGGTTTCATTTTGACTGCCCTGATCATTTATTTATATGATCAGTATAGACTTAATTTACTTAATTTATCTGACAAACCCCTGAAATGATCTTGTGAGCCCCCATTGATGTGGTGTGACGCATTGTCAGCGAGGATCATTTCACTCCATAATTTCACTAAAGAATGATTTCATAAGATTAGCATAAGAACATCACTCAGGTTGTGGATTAAGAGAATGAATAAAAAGAAAACAAATAAAGTGGAAAAGAGGACGTTTAAAGGATCAGACCTGGCTCAGCTTTCTCTGTTTGCCTTACTGGTGTTACTGTCCACATCCATCGTGACCAGAAACATCCACTAAAACACATTTAAAATCCCTAAATATAAACAGGAAGTAGATTAAATGACTTCAGATTATTGAATCGGGACCTGAAAATAAACAGAAAACCTTTACAGTAACATCTTTAAAAGCAGCAGGAAGTTTTAGTCCCTGAATCTACTGAAATGAACATGTACTGCATGTTTCTAATCGCTGCTGCAGAAACTTTTCTACTTATTAATATAGAGTTTTAATCTTATCTTCAATCTGCCGGTTTTATGACTTTTACATTTTTATTCTGACTCCAGAAATACCGGCTATGTGAATGTTTGTAGGTTATTATTAACACGTCATCATCAAATTAATTTGGGAGTTCTGGTCTTTTCGGTTCAGATGTCTTCATGTTCCAGCCTAAATGGTTTTATTTGATTTTACAGATCCGTAAAATCAAACAGCATTTTTCTCCATAAGCTGATTGAGTGACGTCATATGCAGATGTGTTCAAGATTATAATTCCTTCAGAATTTAGTGAATCAAATAGAAAACCTGATAATTATTTAGATTTATCTTCCTACTTGATTACATTTCAACACGGGTGATTAACTCTGGTTTGTATGTTTTACTTGTTGAAAGTGAGCAACACGTAGAAGTAGAGGCGAAATATGAGAATCATACTGTTGCATGATGTTCAGCACTTTGCTTTTTCAGATGATCATGTGTGAATATACCAAAATGTTTCACGTCTCATTGTTAGGATGGTCCCAAAAGCCGCTTCTCATCATCAGGATAAAAGCTGCAAAGTATGCACATTAATACTTTTTACAGAATGAGTCAGAGATATGCTTTTAACTATCTGGATAAAGTTCATTTCGAACTCTGTGAAGCTTCAGCAGGACAGCTTTGATGCAGAGAACTGGAGAATCTGATGCAAGCAGAAAAACAAGTTTAACCTCTGGTCTCTACATCTCCGTTTCCAGGTGCCTCTTTAGATCAGACCGACCGGGAAGGCTTAACGGCTCTGAGTTGGGCATGTCTGAAAGGCCAACTGGTTCTGGTCCGAGAGCTAGTGCAGAGAGGGGCGGCCACAACGCACGTTGACCGCAGCGGACGGACGCCTCTGGATCTAGCCGCCTTCTGTGGTGACCCAGAAGTGGTTCGTATGAACATAATCTTTTAAACCAGTGGTTCCCAACCTGACGTCTCTGGACAAAGCACAGGGTCCTGCATAAAGCGCCACCTAGTCTGAAAACCATAAATCCCAAAAATGCGTTAGGGCGGGACGCGTTACAGCGAGATGTGGTAGTGTGGGATGCATTAGGGCGGGATACGTTAGGGCGGGATGCGTTAGGGCGGGATGCGTTAGGACAAGATGCGTAAGGGCGGGATGCGTAAGGGAGGGACACGTTAGGGCGGGATGCGTTAGGGCGGGATGCGTAAGGGCGGGATCGGTTAAGGCGGGACACGTTAAGGCGAGATGTGGGAGTGCGGGATGCGTAAGGGCAGGATGCGTTAAGGCGGGTTGCGTAAGGGAGGGACGCGTAAGAGCAGGATGCGTAAGGGAGGGACACGTTAGGGCGAGATGTGGTACTGCGGGATGCGTAGGGGCAAGATGCGTCAGGGCGGGATGCGTAAGGAAGGGATACGTTAGGGCGGGATGCGTAAGGAAGGGATACGTTAGGGCGGGATGCGTAAGGAAGGGATACGTTAGGGCGGGATGCGTAATGGCGGGACGCGTTAGGGTGGGATGCGTAAGGGAGGGACACGTAAGGGTGGGACGCGTTAGGGCGGGATGCGTAAGGGCGGGATGCGTTAGGGCGGGATGCATTAGGACGGGATGCATAAGGGCAGGACACGTTAGGGTGGGATGCATAAGGGTGGGACGCGTTAGGGCGGGATGCGTAAGGGCGGGATGCGCTAGGGCGGGATGCGTTAGGACGGGATGCATAAGGGCAGGACACGTTAGGGTGGGATGCATAAGGGCGGGACGCGTTAGGGCGAGATGTGGTAGTGCGGGATGCGTAAGGGCAGGATGCGTTAAGGCGGGTTGCGTAAGGGAGGGACGCGTAAGGGCAGGATGCGTAAGGGAGGGACGCGTTAGGGCGGGATGCGTAAGGGCGGGATGCGTTAGGGCGGGATGCGTTAGGACGGGATGCATAAGGGCGGGACACGTTAGGGTGGGATGCGTAAGGGTGGGACGCATAAGGGTATGACGCGTTAGGGCGGGATGCGTAAGGGCGGGACATGTTAGGGCGGGATGCGTTAGGGCGGGATGCGTAAGGGCGGGACATGTTAGGGCGGGATGCGTTAGGGCGGGACACGTTAGGGCGGGATGTGTAAGGGCGGGACGCGTTAGGGCGGGATGCGTAAGGGCAGGATGCGTTAGGGCGGGATGCGTAAGGGTGGGACGCATAAGGGTATGACGCGTCAGGGCGGGATGCGTTAGGGCGGGATGCGTAAGGGCGGGACACGTTAGTGCGGGATGCGTAAGGGCGGGACACGTTAGGGCGGGACGCGTAAGGGCGCGATGCGTTAGGGCGGGATGCGTAAGGGCGGGACACGTTAGGGCGGGATGCGTAAGGGTGGGACGCATAAGGGTATGACGCGTTAGGGCGGGATGCGTAAGGGGGGGACACGTTAGGGCGGGATGCGTTAGGGCGGGATGCGTAAGGGCGGGATGCGTTAGGGCGGGATGCGTAAGGGTGGGACGCATAAGGGTATGACGCGTCAGGGCGGGATGCGTTAGGGCGGGATGCGTAAGGGCGGGACACGTTAGGGCGGGACGCGTAAGGGCGCGATGCGTTAGGGCGGGCTGCATAAGGGCGGGACACGTTAGGGCGGGATGCGTAAGGGTGGGACGCATAAGGGTATGACGCGTTAGGATGGGATGCGTTAGGGCGGGATGCGTAAGGGCGGGACACGTTAGGGCGGGATGCGTAAGGGCGGGACGCGTTAGGGCGGGATGCGTAAGGGCGGGATGCATTAGGGCAGGATGCGTTAGGGCGGGACGCGTTAGGGCAGGATGCGTACGGGCGGGATGCGGTAGTGCGGGATGCGTAAGGGTGGGATGCGTAAGGGCGGGATGCGGTAGGGCGAGATGCGTAAGGGTGGGATGCGTTAGTGCGGGATGCGTAAGGGTGGGATGCGTTAGGACGGGATGCGGTAGGGCAGGACGCGTAAAGGCGGGATGCGGTAGTGCGGGAGGCATTAGGGTGGGATGCGTAAGGGCGGGATGCGGTAGTGCGGAATGAGTAAGGGCGGGATGTGGTAGTGCAGAATGCGTAAGGGCGGGACGCGTAAGGGCAGGATGTGGTAGGGCGAGATGCGTTAGGACGGGATGCGGTAGGGCAGGACGCGTAAAGGCGGGATGCGGTAGTGCGGGAGGCATTAGGACGGGGTGTGGTAGGGCAGAATACGGTAAGGCGGGACGCGTAAGGGCGGGATGCGGTAGTGCGGGAGGCATTAGGACGGGGTGTGGTAGGGTAGAATGCGGTAAGGCGGGACGCGTAAGGGCGGGATGCATAAGGGCAGGATGCGGTAAGGCAGGATGCGGTAGGGCGGGACGCGTAAGGGCAGGATGCGGTAGTCCGGGAGGCATTAGGACGGGGTGCGGTAGGGCAGAATACGGTAAGGCGGGACGCGTAAGGGCGGGATGCGGTAGGGCAGGAAGCGTAAGGGCGGGATGCGGTAGTGCGGGAGGCATTAGGACGGGGTGTGGTAGGGTAGAATGCGGTAAGGCGGGACGCGTAAGGGCGGGATGCATAAGGGCAGGATGCGGTAAGGCAGGATGCGGTAGGGCGGGACGCGTAAGGGCAGGATGCGGTAGTCCGGGAGGCATTAGGACGGGGTGCGGTAGGGCAGAATACGGTAAGGCGGGACGCGTAAGGGCGGGATGCGGTAGGGCAGGAAGCGTAAGGGCGGGATGCGGTAGTGCGGGACGCGTAAAGGCGGGATGCCGTAGGGCAGGATGCAGTAAGGCGGAACGCGTAAGGGCGGGATGCAGTAGGGCAGGACGCGGTAGGGCAGGAAGCGTAAGGGCGAAACTCAAACTGTGCAATAACCTAACTAATAAACCTGAGCAGTACAAACTGGTGTCTTTAAATAGAAATCTGTCATAAACATGAAGAAATGTTTACCGCTAGCAATCTGGGTAGTTGGATCTGTGGAAGGATTGAATCGATGCTAATTTTGTGTAAGAGGTAGATGTGGGGCAGATTTCTCTTCTTTCTCCTCCTTTTCATTATTTCATTTTATTTATTCTCAGTCAGTTTGCTGAGTACGAAAAATCAACTGGAAAGCTGTGGTTCAGCCCTTTCCTGGAATGTTTTTTTCATTCAAACATTCATCGTTCTTCATCATGAATGCATTGATTATGATTTACAAAGAAAATATGATTGTTTGTTTTTATCGCGTCATCCAGGAAGCCAAATTGTACAAATGAAAGGCTGACATGGAGTTTAGGAGAAGATTATTCTCGATCTGCTTTGGTCTCGTCTGCCTCCCAATAATCATCAGATCCTCAGACAAGAAGAGATCATTTCCCAGGATTCAGCGAGTGTGATGAGTTTCGTGACGCTGTCTCCTACCTGCTTCCATCTTGGTTAGGTCCAGTACCTGGTGGATCACGGTGCATCGGTGGAGCATGTGGACTGCAGCGGGATGCGTCCTCTGGACCGAGCAGTCGGCTGCAGGAACACGTCAGCAGTCATTGCTCTGCTTAAAAAAGGAGCCAAAATAGGTAGAAACGGATGTTTCAAGCATACAATCTTTATTTATAACACTGCTACATAACAACAGTGCTATACATTAGTAATATGAGTTAGTGAACATTTAGTAATGAGATTATGAATAATAATTCACACATCACATCTCAATTTGAAAGTGCTTGAAAAACCCATGAATTGTAAAATTTAAATTAATTGCATGATGCCTGAGACGGCCCAGCGACCTGCCCAGGTCTACCTCCCTCTCCCCGGGTAATAGCTGGGATAGACCCCCCCTTCTCGCCACCCCGCATTGAACTCAGCCGCATAGAAAGTCAATGAAGGAATAATAATCTCAATGTAATGTGTAAAACTCAGAAGGCGAGGTGCACGTGTTGTCCGCAATCTTGGATCTACTCATTTCCGTCACTACTATCACACGTTTTTGGAAACTTCCATAAAAAAGACACGAGGGAGAAACGTTTTCGCTGCAATAAAAAGACAGAAAAGTTTTTACCATGCCAAAAAACGACTTGTTGCTAAATTTGATCTTTCCAAGCAGCTGAATAAGGAGTAAACATCAGGTTTGGACGTTTCCATCTGTTCCAGTTTCAGATGTCAGTGTTTACTGGTGTTTGGTGGAAGTTCCTCCATCTGTCATGAAATGTTCATGGTGCTGTTTTACAAGCAGCTTTAACCACATTTTACACATAAAGAAACACAGTTTCAGCCTTTACGCTGTCCATCATCCATAAGAAACAGTTTTAGGTGTAAAGAGAATGATTTAAGAGCTTCACTGGCCCAGAAATCCCAAAAAACACATAGAAACACATAGAAAGTTGCCAACCAAAACAGCAATGACAGGAAAGTAAAATCTGAAAATGCTCTTCAATAAACGTGTTTTAAGGAGTTATTTAAAAGTTTAGAAGAAACTTTTCATTCATTTCCACCAAATTTCAGCAAATTCAATTTAACTTGTGCTTATGTGTGTGTTCAGGTCCAGCTACTTGGGCTATGGCCACTTCTAAGCCGGACATTTTAATGGTTCTGCTGAGTAAAATGATCCAAGAAGGAGACAAACTGTACAAGGTAACACACACGCACACGCACACACACACACACACACACACACACAGAGTAGATCACAGTTTCCAATGCAGTCATTTTTGTGCGTTTCTAGCAAGGCAAGGTGAGAGAAGCTGCTCACTCCTATCAGTCAGCGCTCCAGAAGTTCCCAGGAGACGAACTGAAGGCCTTCAAACAGATGAGAGTGTGTGTGCTGCTCAACCTGTCACGCTGCCGCCGCAAGATGAATGTCAGTGTTTCCGTCCTACACGCATGCTAAACATCTTTATTTTAGCCCACCATCATGATGTCCTTTTCTGCTGCAGGACTTTAGTCTCGCTGAGGACTTTGCTACCAAGGCTCTGGAGCTCAAATCCAAATCCTACGAAGCCTTTTATGCCCGAGCCAGAGCCAAACGAAGCCGCAGGTAAGCACCGCGTCATGTACGCGTCATGTACGCACCGCGTCATGTACGCACTGCGTCATGTACGCGTCATGTACGCACCGCGTCATGTAAGCACCGCGTCATGTATACACGTTATGTAAGCACCGCGTCATGTAAGCACCGCGTCATGTACGCACCGCGTCATGTATACACGTTATGTAAGCACCGCGTCATGTAAGCACCGCGTCATGTACGCACTGCGTCATGTACACGTTATGTAAGCACCGCGTCATGTACACACCGCGTCATGTACACGTTATGTAAGCACCGCGTCATGTACGCACTGCGTCATGTACACGTTATGTAAGCACCGCGTCATGTACGCAGCACGTCATGTACGCACCGCGTCATGTACGCGTCATGTACGCAGCACGTCATGTACGCAGCACGTCATGTACGTGTCATGTACGTGTCATGTACACACCGCGTCATGTACGCACCGCATCATGTACGCGTCATGTACGCACCGCGTCATGTACGTGTCATGTACGTGTCATGTACGCACCGCGTCATGTACGTGTCATGTACGCGTCATGTACACACCGCGTCATGTACGCACCGCATCATGTACGTGTCATGTACGCGTCATGTACGTGTCATGTACGCGTCATGTACGTGTCATGTACGTGTCATGTACGCGTCATGTACGCACC
>JBAMHX010000023.1:1653354-1671112 GCA_037177515.1 Pseudomugil tenellus | reverse complement strand
TGTGTAGGTTTTCCTTTTTTTTCCCCCCCCCCCCCCCCCCCCCTCCTCCCGTCCTACCTTCCCATTCTGTTTGTTCTTGCTCTAAACTTCAGACACAGCTGACTGGAAACTATGTTGTTTTGTCTTTGACCCAGTTTCCAGCTGACTGGGCCATGTTACTGGTCAGTCTGGTGCAAGCAGTCTCTCTCAACTACAAACTTTAGTTTCAGACTCCTGCCGCTACTTGCTGTAGTAATAAAAGGGACGTATATATTTCCTTACACCGAGTCATTTCTTACATATAGTTTTAAAAGAAAATGCTAAAAATGTAGCTGTTTTCTCACCTTGTTATTTTTTCTTGGCAACCAAGAGTTTATATCTGCAATGTGTTTAATATTCTACTAAATAAACTGAATGCAAATTTCTAAGAAATGTAATTCCATACAATTTTTCAACATGTTGCCAAAACAGTTGCCAAACTATCCGATTTTCTTTTAACATTCACTTTAGCTTACTGAAGCCAGTAAAATATTAGCTTTCAGTTAGCAAGCTGCTCTCATACTCCTTCTTAAGCTATTTTAAAAGTTAAACCACATCTTAAATCATAATTTTTTTTTAGTATTTCCTGAATCACCAGGATGAACAGCTTTAGAAACATCAGGAAACTTCTCTGCAAAGATCCTGTTTAACTGCTTAATGCATGAATGGATCATTCTGGAAGCGGAGTACTAAGCCATTGTGAAAATGGTGATGATCATGATGAACTTACCCTAGCTCCAGCAGGTCCTGGGGCTCCAGCCTCACCGGGCAGACCCTACACAAAGACATGAAGAAGACACTTTAGTAGAAAGTATGATTTGATTATAGTTGGAGGGTGTAATAATTGTCTTAGGTTGTACCTGCTCTCCAGGCTTGCCAGTCTCCCCAACAGATCCCTGTGGTCCTGGAAGTCCCTGGAATCCAGGGGATCCAGCAGGTCCCTGTTCACCTCTCTCACCAGCAGGACCCTGAGGGTGAGCAGAGAAACTGCATCAGATCTAATAACAGCAATCAGAAATAGCATTTGACTTATGGAGAGCATGAACTATTTCTGAAGTTTGCTTACAGCTGGTCCAGGAGGACCCTGAGCACCAACGTCACCGTCCTTTCCAGCAATACCCTGGATACAAAAATGCCACGTTTAAAGATATACTGAGACTGGTTTCTGAAAATGCCAGTATCATAGTGAAGTACAGCAACACAAGCTTACAGGAAGGCCAGTAGGTCCCATGATTCCTCTTTCACCAGGTTTTCCTGCCTCACCCTGAATACAGACAAATGAAAGAAGCATCATAAATAACATGAAGTGACCTACATTTATTAAAAATGTGAGCACATTTGTCATTTTAAAGCAGTTGAAATTATACGTACGGCAGCTCCCTTGGGTCCAGGGAATCCCATGACTCCAGGCTGGCCTCTGGCTCCAACAGCGCCAGGGGGTCCAGGGCGACCATCTTGTCCAGGGGATCCCTAGTTAAGAGGATTTTTTTTATCAAGGATTAGTTTATCTGCAGAAACTAAATGCATGCTTGTTGATGTTGATGTTAGTGGACTTAAACTTACAGCAGGTCCCATCTTGCCATCAGGTCCAGGGTTGCCGGGGCTTCCTGTCATACCCTAAAGGGCAAAGTCAAGGGTTGGTTGGTGTCAGAAGGAAGGGAGGCCACGATCATGAACAAATATGGAGGAAAAGTAGAATATTCAACCTTAGCTCCGGGTAGACCAGGCTCGCCAGTGCGACCAGGCTCTCCAGTGGCACCTTTAGGTCCAACAAGTCCTGGGGCACCACGCTCACCAGTGGCACCCTATAATGGTCAGAAAAAGGGGGAAGGCACAGCTAAATCCAGGTGGATCAGATATTCGTTATATATGCAAATCTAGAATTTGTATTTACTTTGGGTCCAGCAGGGCCATCAGAACCAGGGAAACCACGACCACCAGGAGCACCCTGTACAGGGAATCAAGTACACTGACTTAACCTAAAGCCATCAACCTTACTAAAAGAAGAAAACACACAGCATTTGAGCTTTCCTGAGATTTCCTCATCACGCTGTGATGCTAACACTGTCCACTGGGGACGTCAACCCTCCTTATCAGCTTAACAGATAGCATCACTACAGAGACAATCACAACTGAAGAGGATTCAATAAGCATTAAGGTCATCCATACACGCTCTCCAGGTGATCCACGGGCTCCGGCAGCACCAGGCTCTCCTCTGGCTCCTCTCTTGCCTTCCTCGCCAGCAGGTCCCGGGGGTCCCTGAGCACCTGGGGCACCCTGGATAAGACAAACAGGTGTTTGGGATCAAAGACCAAATGCATCACATGCAAGAAGGCACTAAACTCTGCTGATCAATGGTTAACTTACAGGCTCTCCCTTAGCACCATGCTCTCCCTTGGCTCCAGGGGCACCAGCTTCACCCTGAGAGACAAAAACGTAACAGCAAATGAACAAAAAATGTAAAGAATGAAACTTCTAACCAAATGCAAACAAAAAATGTCTTATTTACTTCAATCTCAAAGTCGAATTAATTAGGGAACATAAATTAAAAGAAGTGTCTTAAACAGATTAGAAATAAATCTATAAGTCCACTTTTACTCACAGTGTTACCCTTGGGTCCAGGTGCACCACCTGCACCCTGAGGTCCTGGGGGTCCACGTGGTCCAGGGAAACCTGGAGCTCCAGCAACTCCAGCAGCACCCTGCAGGGGGCAGCAAAGGACAGCAATAGTCATAGCAACGTAGGGAGGGTTCATGTAGCCATGGTAACATGCAAAAAGCAGTCAAGGTTGCTTTAATAGTCATTTTCAGCCTTTCCAGTCTAACTTAAATATTCATTGAATAAATATTTAGTGAAAATGACTCACCGGGGCTCCCTTAGCTCCGGGGGCTCCATCAGCACCAGGGTTTCCCTGAAAGGGAAAAGCAGGGAAAAGGTCTAAATGATAATGTCTCATCATTTCTCTGATCCTTATTTTTCTTCACTGACTTTCCACTGGTCCAAGTCAGAACAATGTGTTTAGAAGTTTACACTTACAGAGGGTCCAGCAGCACCAGCAGGTCCGGGGTTTCCAGGCTCTCCGCGGGCTCCAGCGGGACCCTCAGGTCCACGAGCACCCTGAGCACCAACTTCACCCTAAGAAGAGACGAACAAAAGGACAAAACTTAGTTATGGACAAACACAGGGAACTGAATATGTAGTTTAGATAAAACTTGTTTTAAGTGTAGACGGTTTTAATGCACAAAAATACAAAACTATGGTGGAAAAAAGATCCTTTTTATATTTCATGCATCATTTCTCAGATAAAACAACTAGCACATCCGAAAAGACAAGCATGTTAGGTTAACAGGTTTTCTTGTAAAATAGACTACCTTTATAAATAAAGGTTCTTAATAATCACAGTAACATTAACGCAGTCCGTCAGCAGATCCAAATCACCAGATTAATGATCTAATCGGATATATTTAGTTGTGAACGTCTATCCAAAATTTGCATCAAATGAACATCATCTGAACATATGAAATAAAATAAACCCAAATTAAGCTGCTAACCCCTGACAATCCTACCAGATAAAGTTACTGGTGGTGTTGTGGGAAAATGATAAAATAAATAAAGCAATACCAGCTTTGGATAATGCAGGAAGCAACTTTACCTTGGCTCCTGGGCCACCAGGGAATCCGGGAGGTCCAGCGGGGCCGGTAGGACCCTGACAACACACAGAGAGAGAGATTCAGACTATACTTGCATATTCTTTCAGCTAATGCTAACATGGCTAACCAGCATCAAGGAAGTTTTGTTCTTTTATTAAACAGAATTAAATCTGAACTTTAAAGATTCGGTGTGTGAAATGGTGCCATCTAGTGGCAGAAATGGAAACCCACAGCCAGCTGGATACTATACACAACCCAGTTATGGTAGCTGTGAAACCCTTATAAAGCTTTGTTAGTGGCTCATATGTACTATTTTCATTTTGGTGATTCTACTCTACATAAATCCAGACTATAATTTATGTTCTTACTGGTAATAAATGAGCTTTAATGTTGGACCAACAGGTTAAATGACATGCAAAGAGGGATGTTTTGTCTGATAATGTCTGATTGTCTGACTTACAGGAGGCCCAGCAGCGCCAGCAGCACCATCATTACCACGAGCTCCCTGCAGCAAAAACACAAACATTATTGGTTGATTAGTTTACAGATTGACCAATCAATAGCATGTAATCACAGGTTGAGTAGACTTACAGCAGATCCAGAAGGACCAGGGCGACCTCTCTCACCAGGCAAACCACGAGGTCCCTGAAAAGGACAAAGACAGTCAGTTAGCCTTTTGTTTAATTCAACACAGCATTTATAAATTCAAGGAGGGACGTTTGTTGTACTCACCATAGCGCCAGGAGTTCCATTCTCACCAGGAGATCCAGCTTCTCCCTAAACATGCAGACATGAAGGCAGACAAGCCGTGAAAATGACAGCATGAAGGATGTAATGACATCTGCTTCGACCGCAGCTAAAACTGCTGCATAAAGTCCTGACGAGTTCCCTGAGATTATCCCTGTCTCTGTGATCTGTCGCTTTTACGTTTATTTAAGATTCTTTTATGTTTCTTTAGAGGAGTAATATACTATCCAATGGGAAACTGCAGTGATTAAACCTCGCACGGCAGATACCTGTTGCATAATCAAGCGTTCTGTTGTTGCTGATGTTAGCTGTGTTTACTGTTCAAGCTAACGCTAACAGTGAAGCTATTTGTGATGCTTATTGTTTAGCTGCATGATGCTGCAAAGAGAGGTGGTCACCTTGGGTCCAGCAGGGCCAGTGTCTCCCTTGGCGCCATCAAGACCACTGAATCCCTAAAATTAAAGTGAAAAACACACAAATGACACCCAGATCACGACAGGCTACGTTCTCGAATCTTCTTGAATAGGATGTTGGAGGTTTTGACTCACTCTGTGTCCCTTGATGCCAGGCAGGCCAGGGGTTCCTGGGAAACCACGAGCTCCCTGATAGTGGTGCGATGGGTTATATTAGTGTTTTTGTCACCTTTTTACATGACACAACTAGAAAACGCCGTATATCTGCTCAGTGACCTACCTGTGGGCCAGAAGGTCCACGCTCACCGGCGCGACCTGGTTTGCCAGACTCACCCTAAAACAGTAAAAGGTGGAATGATAATGTGTGGACACATTAATTGTTGTTACCTAAATTGAGCCGCTTCTTTGTTCAAATTGTTAATTTGAGCAGATTCAGTCCACTTACATCTTCTCCATTCTTTCCAGGGGGGCCAGCAGGTCCACGTGGACCCATGGGACCCTGAAGAAAAGATACATAAAGTCAGGATGCCAACATACGAAATGGATCTAATGCAGGTGGGTATTTATGTCCGTGTCCTCAAAACTCACAGGAGCACCAGCCTCTCCAGGCTCACCAGGGGGGCCAGTGAAGCCCTGAGGTCCCTGTAGGAGTAGACAAACAAATCCAGCATTACCACTGCACCTAAATATTAAATCCGGATATTTTAATGCTGTGCATTGATGTGAAAACCGAGTCTGTCTGTGTGGCTTTGGGGACACTGCTAACACCCCCCCCCCCCCCTTTTTCTTTCTAAAGCAGGATGCAGTCCCACTGATTTACAATGGAAATAATTCATGATCATTTAGTAAGAGTCTTGATTTTCTTGCTATGCATTCACATCTGGAATTTCACATTGGGAAGAAAATTGTTGAACTTTACATGAATTAACTTGAAAGGTTCAAAATAGAAAAAAACTTCTCAGTTTTGAACCAGTATTTGTATTTTCCAGAGATATATGTTGGATAGGACAAAAACTGGGTGTTTTTGGGTTGTAGACACACCAGCAGCATTAGCACCGCCGCGTTAGCTGCCGGCTGAGCTCATTATAATCTGAATTATGTAATCGTGTGACTTAAATACTAAGTTTTCTCTAAGCTGCTCTACAGTTTGCACCGTTCACACTTTACATGATGTGAACATGTCTCCTACATTATCTTAGAAGTTCCCCATTTTTCTAAATCCATCCAGCTAAAATAACAAAACACTGCTTCAGTATTTTAGATGAAAAGTGATTAAACGGACCGCTGCTTTCATACCAGCTGCACACTGGAGGTGCACATAAGGAGGTCAGAGCCCCCCCCCCCCCGACCACGCTCAGATTTAATCAGTTCACATCAAGAAAGGAAGTGATGTTCTTACGCTAGCACCAGGGGGTCCAGGAGATCCACGGGGTCCCATTGGGCCCTGTTGGCCGAATAGAGGCATGGTGAGATATTGCATCATGTTGCACAGAGAAATGAGGCAGGGTGGGGTATGTGGCCTACCATAGGTCCAGGCACAGGCATGGCAGGAGATTTCTCGTCATAGCCACCAGACATTTGAGGGGAGAAGTTCTGGAGAAAACACACAGAAACTTGTTGGATGACTTCATATTACAGGTGATGAAATCCTCAGAGGTAAAAGTCATCTCTGCTTATGGACAATTGTTGGCTTTAGTTTGCACGTTGTATAAAAAAACACGTTTACAAATGCTTTCATTTCCAAACCTTTTGGTTATTTTAAATAAATGTAAGAACTGAAATAGATCAATAAAGCTGCAGTTTCATTTATAGTATAGCAATAAAGCGCTTATGAGTTCATGAAATCCTGGGTAATCCATGACCTTTGACCTGTCTTTACTCATACTGTTGATGATGCTAATTGCAGGACGATACAACACATTTTACAAAGATAGAAGATGGTAATTATAAAAATGGAGCATGAAGCTGTTATTGGCCGATTAGGAGCTAACAAGCTGAATCCGTATGCCATGTCGGACATATGAGACAAGGATACAGCCTGGACGCAGATGTGGTCATGTCAGCTTAGCTCAGGGGAATTAGCATGAGGTCCATGATAAATTACACCCAGCTACACATAAGTGGAGCAAAACTGGCTCAGATTTCCTGTCTGGAACGAGTCAGTGATTGTTTTATGACTCTAAAAATAAATCCGCATGAATTAGCTGTTAATATTAGCTTAGCAGCTAATAGGTAAAAATGCATGCAGATAAAGTCTGATTTCCTCTCTGAAGCATCGGACAAATCTCTGATGCACTACCTTCTGACCTCAAACTGCTGTTTGAGTTATTGTAAGTTGTTGATCATCCAGGAGGTGATTTAACACTCAAGCTTCAGATGTCAGAGCTACAGCTACATGAGCACCAAGCTTCAGGTTTAACTGTTCTGTCTTAATGCTTTGCCAGAGAATAGGAGCATGCTAAAGGGAAACTTCTGGACATATGTGGGATATTCATGGGATTTTGAAAGCATTTTTTCCATAGAGGTCATGCTTTCTGACGGGCGGCTAATGCTACACCAGCTCATTGGATTCACTACACGCATGAGTCATATAACTGCTTTCTGCCTCCACGATTAGTTAGAACTGTTCTGTTTGGGCCAAATACAGGAAAATACAAACATCCATAACTTACTCCACCGAGGCCAGGGGGTCCAGGAGGGCCAGGAGGTCCTGGAAGTCCAGGCTGGCCGGGGAGACCATCTCTACCAGGGGGACCAGCAGGACCCTGCACATGTAGGAATATTCAGATTTAAGATTGGGTCCTCTGAAGTTAACCTGAGAGAAACATCTAACGACAGGAGGAAGAGCAGCCATCTTCTAACTGGAAGGTTGTGAGTTTGATTCCAGGCTTCCTCTGAGTACAGGTTGTGTCTTTGGGCAAGACACTGAACCCGAGGTGTGTGTGTGTGTGTGTGTACTATGTGGTGTAAAGAGCTCTGAGTGGTCGACATGACAGGAAAAGTGCTGTATAAGTACAAGTTAGCCACGTAATGCTTCATCGTTCTTTCACTTCGACTCTTTGTGTCTCTATAGGCTCAGTGGAAGAAGCATTAAACATCATGTGACTGGCCGTGTTTATGTGACATCAGCATCGCAGCAAGTGGAAACGCACATGCTCTGCTCTGGGATGATACATTCACAAGGTACGAGTAGCATCAACCAGAAGGAAAAAGGAATAATACCAACAATGTGCATTAATATTACACAATATTTAAATGGTCTTCAGCTCGTTTTACACTGAATAGGTTCAAAATAAGAGAATATCTGAAACTTCACAAATGTAGATACGAGCATCCCAGCTTGTTAAAATAGCATTTTATTAGTGATTACTGCTCTGAGAGTGATGACCTTTGACCTCAGGGGAAATGTTTCCAGGTTAGCTCTGCCATCACACTTCAGGCTAAAAGCCAAATGGAGGAGAAAACAGTTGTCCCAGAAGCTATGGCTGCTCTCACATTTCAGCCCAAATAAACCCATGTAGACACATTGTGCTGCAAAGAATCTGCTTGGAGTGCCAGACCTCAAACGCAGCGTGAAATCAAAAGTTACCTCACAAGTGAACGAAAGGAGGAAGAAACTGGACCTACCCTCTCTCCCTTGGCTCCACGCTCTCCCTTGGGTCCCTGCAAGTTACAGACGAGGAAGGATTTCAGTATGATAAAAAACCCGATTCATAAATAAAGATCTTGCTATACATTTTACAAAAAAGTGACATGAAGGACAACAGTTCATCATCCATAAATTCTGATGTGACAACTTTTTACGAAAGATGAACCATTTTAAACTTTCCATAAAAAAATAAAGCTTTTGGA
Source organism: Pseudomugil tenellus (assembly GCA_037177515.1). Lineage (NCBI taxonomy): Eukaryota > Metazoa > Chordata > Actinopteri > Atheriniformes > Pseudomugilidae > Pseudomugil > Pseudomugil tenellus. Next base: position 1,662,432 of record JBAMHX010000023.1, on the reverse strand, counting down.
TATTTACCTCGACCTGACCGGTCTGGTAGCCTGAAGAGGAGAAACACATCCGCAAAGTTACATCATGAAAGAAATGACACTAAAAATGATCCTAACGCTCCTTCTGAGCTCAAAATCTAGAGTTTTAATCTCTCAAAGGAGTGAAAACTGGAGACGGAGAGGACAATATGAGGGCGTGAAACAGAAGAATAAAAACAGAGTAATGTTTTGGATCTGTGGTTTTTAAACAGGGTCCAATAAAAAATAAAAATAAGAAATTTAAAATAAAGTTTTAAGCAAAAAAAGAAATAAATGTTTAAATAATGAAAAAGATGAGTAAAGGTAGCATACTGTCGTCAGGGCAGATGGCGCAGCACTCGTCGTGGGGGATGATGGGGTTGGGGCAGTCGGTAGTATCCTCACAGATGACCTCATCGCACATCACGGTGCCGCTGTCACACACACAGATCTGACATGGTTCTGGTTTCCACACATCCCTGTCTGCAAACACCTGGCCGTCCAGGGTGCAACTACCACCTGTGCCTGAAGGGGGCGACAGAGAGAGCCCAGCTGTGACAACTCAACTCACAAACAAGTCAACAAAAAATAACAAAGAATATCTTAGAAATAAGTTTAAAAAATAATTTGATATGAAATGTGTTTATGATCAGTTTGCTGTTTTCATGCAACTTAAGTTGTGTTTTAAATAAATGGATAATTCCTCAAACATTATGCAACTAGTTTATTGTATTGTCTGAAAAGTAATTAATAGTAAATGATAATAAAAATCCTGTTGTTTAAGTTTTCTGTATGACTGTGAAGGTAAATAGAAAAAGCAGCTGTTATTTCGTTCTAAAATCTGTATTCAGGAAATAGTTACAAGGACCATTGAGACAGATGTGAACAGGAAGCACACAAGAGGAGGTCAGAGGTGATGAAGAGGGCACCGGCGTCCTGCGTCTCGGTGCATATCACACACATGTCACACGCTTAAAGGTGGCACAGAGGAAGATTCTGCGAGTCAGATTTTCCTCTCTGACCTGCAAACTTCTCAGCAAAAATAGTTGGGACTCCCTTTAGTGCTCTTATAAATCTCCCAGCATGCGAAAGTGCTGAGCTCAGAGGAGAACAGCAGCAGCGCTGCAGACTGTCGGCTTGGCAGCGGCTGCTGGAAACTCTCTACATGTGTTTGCAATTAGAGGAAACAAAGAAAAAGAGAGTGGAGAGAGCAAAGAGGAGGAGGAAAGGGAAAAAGAGGCAGCATGGGGGACGTGGCGGCCAGATGCGGTCGCAGTTATAAAAATGAGCCTCTAGGTGTCGCTGTGGAGCTGTTTGCGAGGCCGAAGCACATCTGCTTCACATAGACAGCTGCGTCCTTTCCAGACAGGAGCAACATCTGGAAAAAGCGAATTTCAACTTCTTGGTTTTCTTTGTCTTCTACAAGGAGGAAACTTCTTGTGAAAAGACACAACTTTTACCATCTTTTCAGCAGACCTGAGCTTCCAGGATCCCTGCTAGACGTTGTTCACTTCCATCCAGCAGACATGACTCTGCCTGCTCTTACCTCCCTCTAACCTCAGTGAATATTTTCTCCTCATGTGATTCTCCAGCTCACCTGTCCAACTCAACACCTGGCCTCAGGCTGACACATCAGTCAGGCCTCTGATGCTCCTTGACTTGGAAGCGTAATTTAACTTGGAGAATCGGGTCCAGCACTGAGAAATATGAAGAGTTTCTATTGGACTTAATAAATAATACTCCAGTTTTCGGGGGTTTAAGGTCTGTTCACAATGTCTGTGCATCAACAGAAAAACCCTTGCCTGGAGGAAAGATGGAAAACTTGCAGCAACTCGCTCTGCGTGCATTTTGAGAAGGTCGGGGGTAGAGAGAGCTAGACAAACACAAGGAGAGGGAGAGAGAAAGGCCTCCTCAGGATGCCCAGAGGATTACGCATGCCACGCACTACATAAACTGTCAGTCCCTCAATATACTCATCTATCTCGTTATTTATCTGTCAGCCTGGAGAGAACGCAGCTTAACCATCTCATTTTCTGCTTGCTTTCCTCTCGTCTCTAATACCACAGCAGCCGTCCCGCCACGAAGAGCAAATCCAGCTTTCAAAAACCAGCCAAATGGGGAAAAAAGGGGATTTCGGGGTAAGGGTTGAGAAGCTCCAACAAAGTGATGAAACTTACGGTCGTCCTCGCCCTGCGCTCTGACCAGGAGCCCTGCTGCACTGAGCAGCAGCACCAGCCGCAAATCCACAAAGCTGAACATGTCTAGATGCCACCAGACATGTAGACTCTTTGAGGCAAGAGAGGGAAAAAAAGCTGGGGATGTTTTCTTTCTGCTACACTCCACTCATACACGGGTGTTTGGGGCAGGATCCGTTCGTCTGTCCAAAGTCCTCCTGACCCCAGCAGAAAACTCCCTACTGCCTACACTCATTTTCCACCAGGGCTTTTATATGGGAGCCTGAAGAACTGGGAGGTGCCGGGCCGGGACCGGCTAAGGGGGCGCACCCTCATTACCCCGCCGCTGCTGCTGCTCACGTTTAGGGAAGACAAGAACAGACACCTCCTTCAAAGGGAAAAAGAGGAAAAAACAGCAGGTCCCTCCTTCATAATTGCACAGCAATAAGGGTTTGAGTGTGGATCAGAGGAAGGGGGGGCGTCTGAGCAGGAGGAAACCTGATCTATAGGAGCACTGGAAGGCTGGAGGAGGACCTCCTACTGCAGCGTTTAATCCAGATTGGGATTTTATTGTCTTTTACTTCCTGATTCACTTTGATGCAGCTTGAATTTGACGTTTTTCAGCACGTCTCTCGCGTTTCGTCCAGGTGTGCTGATTCACGGTGCTGCTGAGACTTTATCAGGTTTCGGTTATAGATCCATGGCAGATGTTTTCATTTCTGAGTGCTTGTTTGGTTTCAGCTGGAAGGATGTTAACATGGCCTGATCATAGCTGCAGGCTCGGCCTGCAGGAGATAAAAAGCTCTTTCAGTGTCTGGGTTTTAACGAGTCTTGTGTTTTCAGAAAAACTGCATCCATTTGACACCTTTTTCATCTTTGTGCTGGTGGTATTAAAATAAACTTTCTGTCATTACACTTTGGGACAAGTGTTCAGAGGGAACCATCGATAAGTCTAAGAATCCTGGACAGGAAATGGATTCATTCATGAAATCATAAAAAGATTTTCAGGCTGCATCCTGGGACATTTAGGACCTTTTCAGAGCTTACGAGCTTTATTTACAGTCCTGCTGCTAATGACCTTACAGCTAAATGAGTCCCACAAGTCTGTTATAAGTCAGTGTGTCGGGGAATCACATCTTCGCATTTCATACACGACTAAGACGGCAAACTGTGAGTCATCAGCTGCGTCTGCAGGAGACCATCAGAGTGGTTCTCCCAATTCAGACTGCATGGACAGAGATTTGCAATGTTGTGTTTGACATTCTCCAAAGCAAACCTTTTTCTATCACACACTTGTCTGAATGGATTAAAGTGGGCTGTGCAGCATATCCAGGGGGAGGCGGTCTATTGGGGAACCTTGTTTCACATCGGGGAAGCTGCTGGAGAGTCACATGACTTCATTGTATGCTGGTTTAAATCTTTATTGGGTCAAAAACAGTAAACAAATCAACACAGACACAAACACCTTCAAGCAACAACGCCAAGTATCTGCATTCACAGATTTTTTACTTCACTTTTTACTTTTTCTATTTTTTATTTGGAAAAATATATGAAATTGAATTTATTTTACTTCTGTTTGGAAGCATTATTTTCCTTAGTTGGTATTTTAATGGGCTGCACGGTGGCAAAGTGGTTAGCACTGTAGCCTCACAGCAAGCAGGTTGCCGGTTCGATCCCCAGTTCGGGCGGTGGCCTATCTGTGTGGAGTTTGCATGTTCTCCCCGTGTTAGCGTGGGTTCTCACCGGGTACTCCGGCTTCCTCCCACAGTCCAAAGACATGCATCTTGGGGATAGGCTGGTTGGGGACTCTAAATTGTCCATAGGTGTGAGTGTGAGCGTGTGTGGTTGTTTGTCTGTGTATGTTGGCCCTGTGATAGGCTGGCGGCCTGTCCAGGGTGAACCCTGCCTCTCGCCCTGTGTAGCTGGGATTGGCTCCAGCCCCCCCGCGACCCCGTTCGGGAATAAGCGGTAGAAGATGGATGGATGGTGTTTTAATGTCTCTGCATTAATGATGCGCATTCTCACATATTGTTTTCTGATCACCAACACCCAAAACTGTTTTTTAAAACTGGAATTCATCAAATATATCTTAAAATATCCCTGATCTGATTGACACCTTTTCATCCTCTGGTGGCCTTTTTGTAAGGAAGCATATTGTTGGCTAATGAGCTTTCAACATGGTCATTTCTGGTTCCAAAAAGGTCACATGTCCTCAGTCAAAGGTCAAATTTAATGTTTCCAAACAACAGTTTTACACATCAGTAGTTTATATCTTTATTCTCGTCATCAGTTTATGATTAGCAACAATTTGACCTCTGATCTCTGAAAGTATATGCTGCTGCATAGGTTTTGGTAAAAATCACTTATTTTATTTTCAACTTTGATTTTAAACTCAGAAATTTCTGAGACTGTTTTCACTGACTGGAATTTTGTCATTTTACTTATTCAGATATAGAAACTAAAACTCTTAAAATCAAATTTCTGCTGATAGAAAGAGCACAATTTCTCTTGAAGTAATACTGAATTAAAAAAAAACAAGTGGGGAAAATTGTGAGTTAAACTAAACCTTCAACTGATCAAAATAACCATCAATGTATCTGGTGCTTTGAAAAGTTGTAGTTTGATAAGACTGTTGAAAGTTCTGGATATCTTCTAACCAATCTAACACCACCAGGACATATCTGCTGACATTTCCTACAGACAATTTCACAAGTTCTTTCTGACAATCAAAGAATACGACAGGAAAATAACTGAAATGATGATTTCTAAACAAAATCTGCTAAAGTTTTTTTTAAATTAATTCTTAATTCAATCAGACATCAGAGTGAGTGTGTTTCACCCTTTAGACACTTAGGACCCATTTACACCCTTTAAAAATGCAAAAACTGCTCGTTTCAATCGGTACTGATGTCATACTTGCAAAAGATGGACAAAATACTCTGTAGTGTAATTAAAACCAAAACGTTTTTCACATCTCATCATCAGACTTTCAGTTTACTTACATTAATAATTCTGCTGATCATTGTTAATGAATCACAAGCATTTTTCACATTCTAGTGCATAACTTTATGATCAAGACCCAGAGCAGCAGTTTTAGCAGAAAACTATTCACACACACACACACACACATATATATGTATATATTTATATATGAGTGAACCAGATGTTGGCATTTTTCAGTCAGCGGCTGACACTGCATCTGTTTTAAAATACCTGCACGATTGTGGGTTTGCAGACATTATGATTATTATTGGCTCAAAAATAATAAAAGCCCTTTTTTAGAGGCTACCTTTCCCCCCTGTACAAATAAAGGTTTATATGGGCAATTCTCTTGTCCCCCCCCCATCCAGAAATGCGTGCAGCGCCGGCCCGGCTGCAGGTGAGCTGTAATTAAGCAGAGAGCAGACATTATGGAGCAGATGAGCTGCAGGGAGACACACAGCAGATGCAGCTTTCTGCCATCTGATCCACCAGCAGCAGACACGTTGCACAGTCTGGGGGCGGCCAAGTAAGCCTCTAATTCACTCCTCCTCCTCTCTCTCTTTCACACACACACACACACACTGCAGTTACCTTCCCCATTATCCATGTGTCTGCCTGTTTCTTTTTTTCTTCAAACAGATGAGGCTGGAATGCAGTGTGTCTGTCAGGGTGAAAAAGAAGCAGAAAGGAAGGAAAGCGCCACCTCATCATTCCCCGGTTCAACCCCCAGCTCTGATCGGATCCTCCGCGTCACCAACACACACAATTACATTTGATTTCAGTTTGCTTGGAACAAAACACCCCCTCAAAAGCTTTGTTTCAGGATTTAGTATTTTGCTTTGACTTGACGAAACGATCGCAATGTGAAGAATGTAAAGTCTCATCAGCTGTTCAAAGCTGTCATATTAGATGAACATTATTTTATAACATTGCTACTGCATTGGGACGTGTACTGCATGGGACATAGCCTGCAAAGAGCAATGCACACTGGACCAGAGCAAAATGCAACATAAGATTGATATAATCAGAGATTGTTGGCCTGCTAAACTTAGCTTGGCACAAAGATTGGCAGCAGTCACCAGCTATTATGGCAAATAATAAGCTTTTTCTTCACCTTTTAATTGGAATAAAAGAGTTGAAATAATTGGTAAAGTTTATGTGGAGATTAGATAAAAACAGCTTTGCTAACTGATTTGGTTTCTTTCTGTTAATAGTGTTGATATAGAGACAGCTTTTCTTTAACTCTGAAAGAAAGTAAATATGACCTGAAAATGTCAGTGTGTTACTTCAACAGAATTTAATCTTTGAATTTAGTCTTTTGAATATTTATGTGATTTGGTGTAAAGACATACTCCTACATCAAAACATCTGAAAAAGCACTTAATGAAACCATGAAGCCTTCTAGAGATATCTGATGTGTTTTTAAAAATAAAAGTGTTTTATTACCAGTTTTAAATTGGAATATATAGGTTTTGCACAAATCAGGAGGCGATGAAAAGGCAACATATTGTTAATCTGCAGGTCTTCCTGGATAGCAGCTGTAATGTATATTAATGTGTCTTTCCTGTCCTCTCTGACCCCAGCGAGTCGAGGCAGATGGCTGCCTTACCTGAGTCGGGTTCTGCTGGAGGTTTTACTTCCTGTTAAAAGGGAGTTTTCCTTCCCACTGTCACCTCATGCAGCTCAGGATGGGAGATTGGATCCAAGTCAAGATTCGATGCCATCTGGTTCCGTATATATTTTTATGAATTGGCTGATTTCGGTGAAGCGCCTTGAGAAGACATTGTCGTGAAATGGCGCAATACAAATAAAGATGTTTTTGTAATTGAATTGAAAGACTTAGTCAAAATTTCTTTTATTATTGCACATTTATTATTTAATTGGAAAATCTTTTGAGCATATCCTCCCATGTAAAAGACATTTTGCAAACATTAGGGCAGACGTGTTGCAACAACATAGATTGTCTTTCTGAATATAGCATCAAATATCTTTCTAAAAGTTGAAAAATGGCAGTGAAAACATCTGAAACATTTCAAAACCTATTTAAAATACATGTAATTGCAGGTTTTGTAGGTTCAACCAGCAGGATTTGAAGATAAGAAATTCCTTGGCTTTTCTAATGCTGTTCTGACAAGGTTGCTGGTCAGAATACAAGCCAATAAACCAGAGAAACTCAGATTTGTCAAGCTGTTGTGTTTTTATAGCTGATTATTATGTATTTCTTTCAGCCAAAGAAATAATGGGATCTAAATTAAAGAGTACATATTTATGCATACATCCTCCTTAGAAACCTAAGGAAAGCTTTTATTCATAAAAGGTTTTTCTTGAAAACGTTGAATTAGCCCAAGGGTAAAAACTCTTTTTGTTTGTCAGGTTTAAACTTTTATATTTGTGATATTTTTTGCATGTTTAGATGGTCGAGTGAGCACAAAACCACGTTTGACCCTGAACAAAACCAAACAGGAACAGAGTTCACATAAGTACAAGCTAATTAGAGTGCACTGCTGGGATGTACAGCAATATTATCCAGCTGGAGAACAACTGTGGAGATGTTTGGGATTCTTGCACAGTCAAAATGAAGAAAGAGATGGAAATTATGTCAATTATCACCATAATCAGAAAATAGACCAAACTGCTAGATTTGGATGTAAAGCTCAAGTTATTATAGTTAAAGGAAACATTCATTTTACATACATGTATATACATGTCGATGTGTGGATTTATTCACTCACAATGAATGAGTTGCCTTACCAAAAGCCTGATTCAATGAAAACGTCTTTTGTCTGGTGGACTGAACAGTCCTATAGAAGAGAAACTATCTGAAATTGGATTTGACCCCAAGTTGACCCTGAAAACCACCTTGAGCTGTGTTGGATGAATGATATTTGTGTTTCTGAAAAATCAAGTCATTTACAATATTTATATATGAATTAAAGTACCAGAACATATTTTTCCTTATTAATCCATATCCATTGACAGGAATAGAAAACATTTTACCGTACTGTCTTCTTCCGCTTATCCGGGGTCGGGTCACAGGGTCAGCAGCCCAAGATGGGAAGCCCAGACTTCCCTCTCCCCAGCAACATCTGCCAGCTAATCAGGAGGGATCCCAAGCTGTTCCCAGCCCAAGCGGAAGAGGTAATCTCTCCAGTGTGAGAGGGGTAGGAGCAAAGATCAACTTATGGCTCAGCTCCTTCTTCACCACAACAAGCCAGCGTAGTGTACGCATTACTGCAGACGCCGCACCGATCTGTCGGTCGATCTCTCGGTCTGTCCTTCCGTCACTCGTAAACAAGACCCTGAGATATTTGAACTCCTCCACTTGGGGCAGGACCTCGCTCCCGATCCGGAGAGGGTCCACCCTTTTCCGGCTGAGGACCATGGTCTCAGATTTGGAGGTGCTGATTCTCATCCCAGCCGCTTCACACTCGGCTGCAAATTGCTCAATTGAGAGCTGGAAATCACAACCAGATGAAATCAACAGAACCACGTCATCCGCAAAAAGCAAAGACCTGATTCTGACGTCACCAAACTGGATCCTCTCAACGCCTCGGCTTCGCCTAGAAATCCTGTCCATATAGGTTATGAACAAGATCGGTAATAAAGGGCAGCCTTGGCGGAGTCCAGCTCTGACACCGGTCGTACAAGGACCGGGCAGCACGTACAAAGGGGTCCGGTACCACATACTCCCAGAGCACGCCCCACAGGAGTCCCCGAGGGACACGATTAGACACCACCTCAGTTTGGCCACCTCAATGACTTCAGCCCCGGAGATGGGCGAGCCCACCCTCAGTCCTGCTTTCTCCTCAGAAGACATTTTGGTAGGATTGATGAGGTCTCAGAAGTATTCAAGTCAAGTCAAGTCAAGTCAATTTTATTTATATAGCCCAGTATCACAACAAGTTGTCTCAGAGGGCTTCACATG
>JBAMHX010000023.1:1595949-1610501 GCA_037177515.1 Pseudomugil tenellus | reverse complement strand
CTCGAGCTCGTTTATCCTTTGCTCAGCCTCGGTCAATCTCGTGCCTTGGTTCCGGATGTCAGCGTTGATGTTTAGTAGTTTCTGATTAATTTGCATTTTGAAGTTGGTGAATTCTTGTTTTAGTTCGTTTTTCATTTCTGTTATTGTGTTGGTCAGTCCCATGATAGCTTTAGCGGTGGTTAGCTGATCCTCCTCTCCCTCTGGTAACGTTAGCTCCGCTTCTTTTGGCATGTTAGCGTCGTCGTCTTCTGTGTCCTCCGGTAAATCGTTATTAGCCACAATGTCACTTTTGGAGGGGTCCTGTGCTTTCTGCGATCTTGTCCTTCGCATCATATGCACCTTCAATGTTGAAATGGCAGTTTTTCTCGAGTTGCGTGGACTTTTCTTATTTTCTGGCTAGGAGCGGTAAGAAAGCTACTCCGCCATCTTGGAGCGCTCACCCGGAAGCCCATACATCCTCAATTTGATCCCACATCTCACTAACTTGGGCTTTACTCCGTCCTCAAATAGCTTTTCAAATGTCTTGATGGTGTAACCACACCCTGTATCCACTTAGTATGTTACATTTTGTCCATATACTTTAAGCTCTTTTCTAATTGGTTCTTCCTTTGGTATCACCATCTCAGCATGCATTTTGAAAACAGTCACATTTTTTCCCTCCATGTGGTACATTGAATCCACTTCACTTTCTCTCTCTTCCCCTTCTTCCAAGAAATGTGCATTTTTACCTCTTTTGTGTCTCTCCCCTTTAACATGTCTCTCTGGCTTATCAGTTGTCATTCTGCAGGCCCTCTTGATGTCCAACCTTACCACAATTGTGGCAATTTTCTGTAGCAAACCGACAGTCCTTGGCCAAATGGGTTGTTCCTGCACACCTGGAGCACTTCTTTGAGTCTGACAGGGCCTTCACGCGGGCATCCTCCATTTTGTTCACAGATCCCGCCCCCCTGATGGGCCCCGAATGGTCGTTCATGCTCCGCAAGTCCACAATGTCTCTATTGGCAGCCTCCATGGCCTGTGCAAAGTTGAGTGACTTTTCAAAAGTCAGATCGTCCTCCGACAATAATCTGCATTGTACTCTGTCCATCATTTATCCCACAAACTAAACGATCTCTCAACATCACTGTCAGCGAATCCCCAAAATTACAGTCTTGAGCGAGCTTCCTCAGCTCTGCAACATAATCACCCACACTCTCCTCAGGGTGTCTGTTTCTGGAAATAAATTTCCACTGCTGCACTATCTCACTTGGTTTTGGATGAAAATGATTCTTTAACAACCTAACCAGATCCGTGTACGAACGGTCTCCAGGCCTGTTTGGATTAAGCAGGTTCCTCATTGGCGTAGGTTTGGGCGCCCACACTACTCAGCAACACAGCGCATTTCTTTTCCTGGTCATCGATGCCATTTGCTACGAAAACATAATCCAAAATCTCGCAGTATTCTTCCCATGACTGTAATCTGCTGTCGAAAGGCGCTACTGACCCGACTGTAGCAGCCATGTTGCTAACCAGAACACCACCGGAGGTATTTCTTTAAGGATGACGCCGCACTGCTGCTTAATTTCTCCACTCCTTAACGAGGCCAAACCACCACTGGCTTTTTTATCCTCGTCGCCATATGTAATATCTTGGTGAAGATGGAGAGAACACCTTTGCTTCTGAAGGAAAACTTCTTTATTGTTGACACGCAGACATGGCAGCTCAACAGACTCGGGTCTGTCTGAACTCTGACCCTAACAACAACCTGCTCATCAAAAGACTGTGACCCCCTGGTGGCAACGTCATGTCACTACATGTCTAACTATATAACACATCGGAGAGGGATAGTGAAAGGTACGAACAGAAGTATGCGTATGGTGTTTTGTTGCCAGATCTGTTTGAAATTAACGAAAAACACTCCTGGGTTGTACACAGCCAAAACCTTAAAAGCTTACAAATCGTTGGATGGATAATTTTTTTTCCTTTGTGGGCATGTTCATAACATTTTATATGACAGTGCAAAAGACTCAATATGCTTCCTACAGAGTTACGTTCTTCTGTCCGCACTGTCGTGTACTTACACTATAAGATTAATAATACTAATCTTGATATAGTTTCTGTTAATATGAAGGTTAAATAATTAATTCAACGGGATTTAAACTGTCACCTCACGGCACCACCTGTTTTATTTAGCTATATCTTAAACTTTAATTTGTACACGGCCAAAACTGGATCACCGTTTTAGACACTTTTATTTGTTTAAATAAAACGTCAGTCTCAAAGATGAATCTGATCGGAGTTTCCCAAAGAATAACCATTACAGCTTCTTAATTACTGAACACATTTTTTAAAACCACATTCCTTATTGTTTAGACAGTTAAATCAAAATGCAGATAACCAGATCAGTCAGGAGAATATTCAGTGCAATTGAGAGAGGGAGGGAGAGAGAGACGGAGAGTGAGCGCGAGAGAGAGAAGGGCTTGTTGAACCACGGCAAGAAATGCAGGAAATATGCGTAACTGTATAGTAAAGTAAGTTTTGGTAAGAAGTTCAGCTTAATGATTTCTAAGGTTGGGAAAATTAACTATGAAGAGACTAAATAAATTCTATGGTTTGATCAGGCCGCGACTCGCGGTCACGTAATTGGGAGAATAAAAGGCCATGAATATGAATCCTATCCTATGAATATGTCCTGTTCATATGTCCTGGATCCAGAATCCAACCCAGAGTTCGAGGTGCACGAAGCAGAAGAACCCGGAGGCTCCAGCAAGACGTTACTGTTTGGTAAATAATAAGCTAACGCTACATATGTTCTTAAATTGCTATCACTGTGTAGCAATATCTTATGCTTAGCTTTCATTCGGGTTTTAGATGTATCTGTAGGAATAGTCGCATCATGCCTACAGAAACGGAGAATGCTTGTTGCAGAGAAATACCTATAAAGTAATTGTTGTATTGCGTCATAGAGCCATTATTTCTCACATGTAAAGTATAAAAACCACTAATTGATTTGTAGGTATAATGTTTAATGTCTGATTTATATTACCGTTTTGTTGCATAGTTGCATAGAACTTTGAGCCAATCACACATCTGTGTTACTATGGCACTACTAAGACATAGTATAATACTAATTCTGTGTACACTTGGTTACTGATTAATATCTGTAAACATGATGTCTCAAAACCTTAACCTCATTATATTTTACTAACTTATTTAATCAGACAGTGGGAAGTAAATACACTATTTTTTGGTTCTACTCATGTAGTAAATTTGCATTGTATTTTTTGCACTAACCCATCAACACTGACTGTATAATAATTTTGCTCAGGTCTACTCTCCATGTAAGCTGTACCAATAAATACATAGTCTGAAGTAAATAAAATAATACTATACTTAAAATGTGATTCAATGTCAGCTTGCAAAACTTTGAAGTGAAAAACAAACACGTGTACATTTTAACACGAAATCCTCCTTTATTTATGTACAGGTTGTAAAGCGGATTAATCAGTTGCCCACTCCTGCTGCTTGCATTATGGTTATCCTAGCTTTTATGTAAATTGTCTAAGGCCCAATCCCATTTCTCATTCTTACCCCTTCCCCTACTCCTTGCCCCTCACAAATGGAGCTACAAGTGGTAGGGCTGAAAAGTTAGCCCTACGATTTGGGACACCCCTTCACGGCTAGCAGCGAAGTTGCAAAAAAAAAAAATAAATAAAAAATAACGTTACCAGAGTAGATAAGCATGTCTTGCTACAGAGCACTGCTAACGTTCAGTTACTGGAGCTTCAATTGGAGCTAGCGACTTTTTTTCCGCGTGCAGGTTATTAAGAGATGGACTACTACATTTTAAAATGACGTTAAACTATACAAATCAACATTTGTCATTATTTTAAAAAAAACCTTTCAGTGGAGAAATACTTATATTTGTGAACTTCTTTAGACTCAGCAGTAGCCATCACGTCGGTAAATCGCAATGTATTCTGGGAAATTTTTCATACCCCCCGGTTTGAAGTGTGCTCCTGAAAAATCTTCGTTTGAAGGGGTATATAGCCCCCTTTCCCTCTGTCCTCATAGGAATTGGGACACCCCTACACGTGAACGCGCAAAACGTAGGGGTAGGGCCAAGTGATGAAATGGGATTGACCCTTTATATATACACTTTAAAAAACATCCATAACATCTTACCATGCAGACTTTGGTCGAGTACGTAGGAGAGCACAAGAACAGTAAGTAAATTAAACTTTAATAATGTGCTACTATGTGCTTAATCCAAGGATTACATTCAGGAATAAAAAGTAAACACTGATGCATGTTTTTGTCTTTCTTCATGTGTCTCAGATTTATTGCACACAGGAGCATCGTCAGCTGGTGTCAGGGATTGTTGAGAGTTTCCGATCCGGATGGGCAGTATGCTGGGTTTCTCTATCCTGGTCAGGTCCGCCCGCTGCTCGACTAAACCTGGACACATATCACGTCATCTTTGGACACAGGCAGCTCACGGTTTGATGGATGTTAATCATCCATCCCCACAGTGACAGAACCCTGTCAGCTCCACCTCTTTATTCATTTTTGGATTTTCCGTTAATGACAACTCACCAAGATGGCAATGGTGCGGTGGGACCAACTTTTGAGCTTCAAATCAGCGTTTCAGAAACGGAGGCTCCATCCATCTTTTATATACAGTCTATAGTCATGAGGCATTTAGTCTATAAATATCTACAGGCCCGACAGCCCATTGGCCAGGCTTTGGGCTCATTATCTTGCATGTGTTGCAATCATGTTTAAATGGTGTCCCTTGAATGCAGCACGATTTTGCCCAGTACCAATTACTGTAAACTCCTCATCACGCAGGTCAGATGCTGCTGGCACATCTGACCAGCTCCGTGCTAAGTGTCCTGCTTGGCAGTAGCGGCTGGTAGACAGTCCATCGAGGAGAAAAGTACTTGACTTACTTCTGATACTGTGGATACTATTTTTATATCTTAAATCTGAAAATAATTATTTAGGCCTGTGTGTTATTCATATGCGCTGCAAGTCAAGTGCTATGATCTGTGTCCCCATGCTGCTGAATCGCCCCCCTAAAACAAGTATGTCCAGGTGGTTATATTTTGTAGCCTCTATGTTAATATATTATCGCCTAAAGAATTGGAACAAAATTCTTTATTTGTTCATGTTCGCTACAGATTAGCTGTTTTGATCATTGGGTGCGAGCCTGGCATTTGCCCAATATATTGGGTGGCTAACATGTACATGTAAACTATTTGCATAGGTTGTAAAATTATTTTTTAAAGTTCATAAACATGCTTTGTTGTCTTTTGAAGCTTAAATTTGGATAAAAGTGCTTATTTATTCATACATTTGCAGGTTAACCGCCACACTCTGGAGAGAGAAAAACTGTGGCCTGATACAGGTTCAGACTTGATAATTTTGAAAAATTCTCGGACTGGGTCGGGCTCGGGTCGGGCTCGGGTCCAAACCTGTCGGGGCCAGGCCCAGAAAATAGGCCCCTGCAGGGCTCTACTTGGAATTATTAGATTGTAAACAAACATTAAACAAAGAAAGAACTCATACTGCTAGCTCTAAAAGACAGACACTCTGTCTCCTGTAATTAAGTCATGAAACATCTGATGAAACTGAACCACAGCAAGGCTGCAGGTCCAGATGGTGTCAGTCCCAGAGCTCCTGAGACCTGCTCAAGACAATTATGTCCGATTCTTCCCCACCTGTTCAACACCAGTTTGATTCAGAAAAGAATTTTGGTGATGTGGAAAACATCCTGCTAAAAAAAACCCCAACCAACTGAACCAAATTACTAAAGAATTTGAATTTCCCTCTGGGATTAATAAAGTATTTTTTTCATTTATTTTAATTCAAAACTGACTACGGCATCTCACAATGCATCCCATTAATGATGGTAACAGAAAGCAGCAAGAAGTTGCAAGAACAAACAGAAGTGGGCTTGAACCAAATGTGAGAGCCTGTTATAAAGGAAAAACCCAAATAATTGGGGTAGACAATCCGTATGAACTGCCTATGGCTGTACTGAGTGAAGTTGATGAATTTCTTCCAGCACTGGCCAACACATTGTCATTAACTTTTTTTTTTACCAAGCCTGTACAGCTGATGACTTAAAGTGATAAAATATTAGAGCCATACAATCAGATATGCTTTGGCTAGGTCAGAGACCGCCAATCCAGAAAATATGGACGCAAGGTAAGTTTTGTTTTGTCTTTTGGGCTTTTTCTATATGTCCCTACGCTGCTCGACTCAATCAGCTCAACTCTACTCTACTTTTTCATTCTAATTTGGGTCCCTCTGATGTGGGAGAGGTTCTGAATGCTGCGGAGTGTTCAGAAATATTTTAAAGCGGTAGCTGTGAACTGCAGACTAATCAGACCTACAGAACAAATGTCAGTGTTGGTACTAAAGCTGCCGCCCAGATCCCTATTTAGACTATACCCATAGTTATGGGTTGATGACTCCTAAAGGCTGTAGTCACGATTTGTATCCGACTATTAATAAATTAAGCAGGATATTCTTAAAACATGACATATCACACAGACAATTCAGCTTTATGTAAACAGATTTATAACACAAGGATAAGACAGTAAATGACACGTGCAACAACTGACAGTGGTATGAAACTTGGCTACGTTACCTATTTTGGTGATGACACTTTAAGTACTCATACAGAGCCACTAACATTTTTTTTCTTACTCTCTTTTTCTACCATCCACTCATCAGCGCTTCCCACGTTCTTCAGGAACTGACACAGAGCCAGGCTATGTTAGCGTTGCTTGAATTAGACTTGATTAGATGCAACTGAAATGTGCAAGTGGAACGAGTTGAGCCTTAATTCAGAGATGGGGCAAGTTCAAGTTTAAGTTTCACATAATTTATTTCCGTTTTAGTCATACATTTTTCACGTTTGAGAAACACATGACATTTTTTCAATACATTTTTATTTAAGTCATATACACTCAATGTGATATTTTTCAATATTTTTTGTAATCATTTGTCCTTCTGAATGGAAAATGCTAAACATGAGAGACTGGTTTTCATCGGGAGGTGCAGGTGATGAATGGATGTTCTGCAGGGCTCTATTAACACCAAAATTTCTCCAAACTCCAAATATCCTGTACAGCAAGTTCATGTCACTGTTAAAAATCAGCTCTGACTCCTCATTCCAGCAGACAGACAGTCATAGAAAGCTTAAGTTGCTGGTTTATGATGCAATTATGGTAGAAAGTTTCCTCAGAAACAGGCCACCAGTACCTCCAAGTTGAAGAGAAGTCCCAAGACAAGCTTATCTTCATCAGAATAAAGCAGAGCAGCAGTTCTTAGCACAACCTCCCCCAACCCTGTCCAGCGCCACTAATTTCAAGACACTGGTACAAGGATTGGGAGTGACCAGGCAAAGATGGCAGCAGGAAACCGATGCAGGATGTCCAACACATGAACTTCTGTCGATATGACACAGTCAGAGATGAGCTTATGTGTGACATAAATGGTAAAGTTTCATTTTGTTGTTCTTACCTCTGCTTCCTGCCCAGCAGTAAGATATGTCAGACTTGTCTGGATTCGCAGCATCCTCCACGGCATTCTGTCCTCAGCTGCACTCTTGATATGTCTCAGATCCAGACTGCTCCCTCTATCTATCCTCCTGCAGGTCTGTCTCAACCCCAAAAATCAGAGTGGATCAGAGCTGGGGCCAATGAGAAGCCAGGCAGTAGGGTGAGGCACTTCCTCTGTGACAGGAAACTAACAACATACACCCAGAGATCTCAGGCGGGGGGAGGGAAGTCCAGATCAGGAGATGTTTAATGACTTTGAGTTCACATCAGGGTCAGTGCTCAACAACTGATGTTGACTTCTGGCATTAAAAATGCCACAGTTTGATACTGAAAGTTTCTCAGCATCTGCAGCACCATACAGCCGAGTTCACTCATCAAATATTATACAACCACAGGTTTATGAAGAGATGTCTCTCCATTGCACACAGTTTCTTCAGTCAAGACGCTAAATAGATAAAACCAGTATCCCATCAGGTTATCTTCTCCCCCCAGTCAAAAATAAACAACATGTCAGAAGATAAAAATGAGAAATTTTATAGAAAATTTGAGCTGACTGTGAATCTGATGGCTGTAAAAAGTAGTTCAAAGTCAAAGTAATCTTTTGTATCTTTAGCATCCCCTCTTCTTTTAATGACTGTATGCAAACATCTGAAAAAAGGAGACCAGTTTCTGGAGTTTCCTGGTCTGATGCAGGATTCTAGCTGCTCTAGAGTTCTGGGGCCTCATTTATAAAACGTTGCGTAGAATCATTACTAGAATTGTGCTTAGCAAAAAAAAAGACTAGTTGATAAAGTCTCATCAAAAAACATTGCGTACCCTCAGGTTCACGCAATTTCCTTTTATAAATAACAACCTTGCCAAAAAGGTTGCTCAGGTGATTTTGGTTCACGTGCCCATCCTTACACACCCACTTTCTACAGTATCAATGCAAAGCAGCTCATAAATATATCAGCATATTAATCAACAAGGGTTTGTGGCAAAATCATGGCAACTGAGACTGTGCGTGAATTTAACTTTTCAGAGTCTGAAATCAAGGTGCTTGTTAGTGAGGTGGAAACGCGGTCTCATTTTGAGTAGGAGCGTAACAAACAAGAGGAAAGCCACCATGCTACAAGGTATGTCAGGATCATGTCCGCGTTACAAATAACTTGTACGTTATTGGAATAACATACAAGTGTACAAGTGTACGTTATTTGAATAACGTACAAGTGAAATAGAGCCCTCATAGCAACACAAGTGCAGTCAATTGCGCTGATTACGTTTGGGAAGCTGGACATTGCTGAAAGATGTCTTTATGACATCTGCAAGGTCTTCCCCCTTTTTTTGCAAGGTCTTCCCTAAAAGAGACGTTGTCTGAATGGGAACAGATGTTGTTCTAAAACGTCCATGGCACTTCATAGATGAGGAAGCTATCCAAATCTTAGGCACTCATCAAACACCATACCATCAGCTTTTCTACTGTCCACTGATAACAAGCTGGATTCTCCCTCTCCTCTTTAGTCTCTAGGGCAGGGATGGGCAACTCCAGTCCTTGAGAGCCGCAGCCCTGCAACTCTACTGCAACTACCTTGAATCAAATCATTGGGTAATTGGCAGAGTTGCTCAGAGTTTGATATGAAGCTCTGCACAGGACCTCTAATTAAGTCTGATGTATGTCAGGTGTTTTGTTACAGGGAAAGTCCTAATACTCGTAGGGCTTCGGTCCTCAAGGAAAGGAGTTGCCCATCCCTGCTCTAGGGCATGACGTCCATGCTTTCCACAAAGAATTTTATATTTTCATCCAGTTTTCCACTTTGTCTAAGACCATTTTAAATGAGTTTTGGTCCAGAGAAGTGTTTCTGGATCCTGTACACATGTTTTTTTCTTTGCATGATGTAGCTTCTGATGGGAATTTTCTATTATAAATGATGAGGAGTCTGGTTCTGAAGTGAAAAATTATTAACAAAGTTTATTGAACAGGAAGTAAAAGAATCAGACGAATATGACAAACACAAAGAGAAAAACAGAAAATTCGTGTAATTCAGGAGGATCTGGTCCAAAGATATATCAGAGCAGAAGTCTGGATCTAATTCTGACCAGTCACTTGGGAGCATCTTCATTTAAAGACTGAGTGTGTCACAGTATGCAGACACTGTTGTGTCACAGATAGGAATTATGTTCAGATATGAGAATCATATCATGTACTGAGTAATCATTTAGGTCTGGTTGTTCTTAAACATAAAAAGATTAAACGAGGCATTCCGACATGTTACTGTGACATTTAACATGATGCTGTAACCCAATTTTTCACACAAGTGAAATGAATAAAACACTAAATGAATAGAATAAAGTAAGATCTGAAATCTGTCATAACAAGCTTTAACTTGCATTTGTAGATTTCAGGTTGAACTGTGTTCACAGACAATGATTTATGGAACTCTTCCTGAGTCCATTCAATGATTTCCAGGAGAGGATCATGTCTGATTTTAATGCAGATGATCACTGGTATCTTGCCTCTCGCACATACAGAAATTCCTTCTAATTTTCTGAATCTTCTGATGACATTCCACTCTATACTTGTACCCAATTTGTACTAGTTACTTTTACATCCTTTTGTTGCTCATTCTCTAGCTCTTAACAGATGTAATGCTGTATCAGATTAAAATTTTCTGTTAAATGATAAAATGTCTCAGTTTCACCATGTTACATGATGTTCAACCTGGGAGGAAATGTGATCTTTTTAGATTCATAAAGTATTTTTTTTATTTACATTTTAAACCAAGTCCTGGCTTTCCCCCCATGTTTTGGAACTGGGGTTTGAACCCTGACCTACCCTGAGGGTTTCTTGTAGTGAATGTCAATGTTCAAACTGCACCAGTTACTGAAACAAATCTTTTTCATTGAATTGGTGGAACTAAAGGTGATTTTCTTGGGAAAGATGCATGAATCAGGTTACTAATGAAAAAGGAGCATACTCAGTGAGGGATGAAACTCATGTTCAATGAGAAGATAAAAAGGAAGGGTCCTGATTGAACTGCTGGGTGGAGGCATCCATGGGGAATAGTTGTTTATGGGGGAGGTCTAATTCAACAACATCCACTTTGCCACTCACATCACATCATTAACTCCAAACTGCATGGCACTGCTGGGCAAACATCACATTTTGCCTTATATGGTCTGAAGTGTAGCTGGGAGGATGGCTGAAGGGTTGGATGGGTTTTTATCTGAGGAAGAAGATGGGAATCTTCCCTGATAAAACTTATCACAATCCTCTCCCTCTGTTTGTTTGTCTAATTTAACCTGATGGATGAAAACTGTTTTCTCTGTTCTCCACTTTAAACCAGAGTGACAGAAACCACAGCAAAGGTTACATGAATGTTGCTACTTTGTTTAAAAGAAAAGATTTCATGTTGTTTTCCGTGCAGCTGTAGAAACACAAACATGTGATTATTAGCAAAGAGCTAACAGAAAGAGGTCTCAGAGGCAGGAAATTCTGTTGTTCACATACAAAGACATATAAGGTAAACACACAAGTCACGCTTGGTTCACAGCTCATGCACACACACACACACAAACACACAGAGTTTTGATCCAAAGAAAGAAAGTCTGATATGTGAATCCTAAAAGTGAGAAAATGCATCTTTCAGCTGCACAGCAAAATGGAAACATGTCAACATATTTTAACTAGAAGTGACACCGTCGGTGGCGATAGCTAGAGGTATATTCCCGAAAACCCCCAATCTTCAATTTCCCCAATCTTTGAATACATATACAAATATAGAAACATTCAGGTATAACGCCATTATGTGACACATCTTCAGCTCACATGATCTTTCATATGCGCTTGATTTGAGGTAAATTGAATGAATAGTTGTAGAGATTTTGCCAAATGTGTTTTTAGGTTTAAGAACCCCCTATTGGCCAACTTGAAAGTGATAAATTGCTCAAAATCGATTCAGTTTATCCTCTTTACGATATCTATGCATATGCAAAACATTAAAACTCTAAATGGAATATTGTTGAAGTTATCGCATCAACACGACGGACCTGGGGTGTACAAGGCAGTGGTCGGGGCGGAACCATAATATCCCCGACATTACCCTTGGGGATACAATTACTAGAAACTAATGCTGCATTATTTCTAGAAAAGTTCTTCTTGTTAATGAATCAACCATTAGAAAATGTGTTAATTTCCATTAAAATGGATGGAAAATGCACACATGGGATGAAAAACATCCCCATCGGGCCTGTTTGGTGTGGTATGCAAACCTCTGGACGACTCCAGGTTATACTGGATGGTAGGGTCAGTGGTGTGAAAAATGCTGCGACCTGTTACTCCTCAGGTTTACATGTAGCAGGTAACATGAAGACGTTGCACGTCGCAAGGAGCAAGCTTCCCAGTAACCTGCAGGGGAAAAAAAAGCTGACTTGATTGTGAGAAGCATTATGGGATAAACTTGAACCATTCCAATTTATCTATGTCTGATAATTCCATTTTGGACATATTTACAGTGAATTCCTCCACTAAAGAAAAGAATATAGTTGTCCACGCGCTTATTGTTAAATTTTCACACCCAACTACATTTCCCTTGTTTTGAGAAAGAAAAAATTATGGAGATTTCCCAGTGATCTGTTAATGGAGATGGAGACATATTATGTTTAGAGACGTTGTTGACCAGATATTGTGAGATCAGCCAGTAACCTAACCTTGAGCTGCATCCATTGCTAAAGGTGTTAACCCAAGTAACCCAAGCCAAAAACCGGGCACCAGATTAAAATCACTACCAGAAATTATATTGTCAGTTCCATAACATATTTGCCTTTGATCAAGAAATTTTGATAAGGCTTAGTGGAAATCTTTGTTTTAATTTACATTACATTACAGTAATTTAGCAGACGCTTTTCTCCAAAGCGACTTACATCTGAGAATAAGAACACAAGCACAAAATCAAACAGTAGAGGACATCATAGATAATTTCTCCTATTAAAACCATAAACACTTAGTAAAAATGTCTGTAATGTAAATACAATGTAAAATGTAGTTCACACCATTCGTTTCAGATAGTATCATTTCCCAGTGCCCATCTGGGTCACTTTCATGATCAAAATCATTACCAGAAAGTTGTTAAGTAAGATCAACACCCCTGCCCCACTCTCGTTGCATATGAGTAACATTATAAGACAGCGACACTTACCAGATTCCGTGTTGTTGGAGTTTTGAGCTTCCTAGATTGGTATCATCCAATGTGTATGGGAGGTTTAACTTAACTCTGACAGAGTTCAGGGCACCAGTTGTTTATTTCTGTTCTTCACAATCAGAATTCTGGATGTGAAAAATGGGGATTTCTTTTGGGTCACTTGTTTCTGCTGTGTGCCAGCTTATTTTTCTGGTCCCTGTAATCTTTTTAATCTTTATTTAAGTTGGTGATTAGCTTGTCAATGTGACAGTCAGCTTCAGCCATCTTTCGCTTCTGCTGCAGTTGCTCTGATTTGTGTTTTATTTACTTTGGATCTATGTCAAGAAAAACAGAGTCCTGCTTCTTGGCAGAGATCCTAAGTAAACACAGAGTCTGCTCCTTGGACTAATTGTGCATGTTTTTGTAGTCAATTTCTTCCTTTTTATTAAGCTGTTGGTCCGTGTTCATTTGCTTCACTTGTATTTTCATAGCAGCCACACTTACCCCTTTACAATTCTCATGCCTTCATCACCAACATCCGCTTCTCCAAAGTCACACAACAACACATTATGCACACCACACCATAGGGCCAGGTGAGATTCACTTTTCTGTATAAAATCCGTCGGAGTAAGTCTTTTCACTATTCTGCCGTCACAGGAATTTTGTGCATCCAGTTTGGCATAGCTAAAAGGCCCCTCAAAGAATACCCAGGAATCAGGAAGTACGTTTAGGATGTTTAAGAAGAGCACTGTGAAGCTAGAACACAAATACAAACTCATACATTAATAAGGTAAAATATGTTGAGTTCTTATTTGCTCATAGTTAAATAGATTTGTATGGAGAACTCAAGGCAACATGCTGAATTAACCCATTAGCAACATACAGATATCCAGCTATTAGCATGAATGCTAATGTGACACCTACAAATGTAGGATCACAGACCTGATGTAATTTGTTTTTTTCTAATGGAAAGGTGCCCATCCTGTGTCTAGTGCACTATTTTTAAGTTGTAATACTAACTTAACATGGAAAATCCCATAGACGAGCTAATGCGATTAGCTTTGTTTCCTGTTTGAACACTTTCAGACAAACATATTTCGCTAAATGGTTGGGTTTTTTTTTAGCTTAACATTGAAATGAACGTCAAATGTGACTTTCAGACTTATTATCGGCAGGATTGTATGGAGAAAATGTGCAAAAGTGGATGAAAACACTTTAGCTGTCATTTAGCAATACGGAGTTGAAGGAAACTACCACAAGCCTGATGGACAAAAAGCATTGCATCGCAGCACACTCCCTGCCTGGTATAATGTATTATACCACAATGTCTCCCTGAGTACAAGAACAACTTCTGAAACAAGTCTAGAATAAACTCTGACCTCCACTTTGCAGACCCTGCCATCACGACCAGGAAAAGTATTGACTATCAGTCCCATTCATTTTCCCTGACATCAGAGTCCTTAATAAGCACAACATAGACTTTTTACAGATTGGATCAACTCGACCTCCATTTCGCTCTTGGTTGTGGTGTTATAAGTTACTCCTGATGCCATCTTCTCCACAACGAATCTGCAAGGCCTTGAACTTGTTTCCACTGACTCCGGTAAAGATCCTCATTAGTGTGACTAAAACCTCATGTGAAAGCTTAGGGGAGTGCAACTGCAATAGCATGGGTTCCAAAATGTGACGAGGAACCCCTGTCATCATTTCCCATGCCCTTCCCATGTACAGGCGTGATCCTTGAGGTAAAGCTTGTTACATACTCTACGAGAAGCGAGAAATTTGTTCTTGTTCTTGAGGTCGCAAGAACAAAAAAAAAAGTTCTTGTTCGGCATGGCATTTA
>JBAMHX010000023.1:1570024-1581352 GCA_037177515.1 Pseudomugil tenellus | reverse complement strand
ATATATATATAAATTTACCCCAAGTGAGTACCAGGGCCCGCTCCAGAGCCACCACACCTGCCTGACCTCCAGGCTAGGGGGCCTCTCCACACCCTACCGGGGCCTTGGGGACCGCTCCTGTATATATGCCACTGGGTGGCTGCAAACTGTAGTAGCTTCGTCTTAACTGTTTAATGCAATATAAGCGTCTTTTTAAGTAATGACCTGTCAATTTGGGTTGTCCCAGAAGACTTTTCAGGCTGGTAAGAAGCTGAGCTGCACATGATATTTTCTGCATATTTTTCTGCTCTTTTAAGACTTATGGTGAGTGTCCATGGCAACAAGACTTATTTACCGCTGAGATCAACTGATAATGTTATCCAAATTCAAGATTATAAGTGAAATAACTCCTCAAATCCCAATAGAGTTGAAAAGAAAGAAGAAGATGCAGGGCAGGAGTTAGGCAGAGAGATAAATGGTGGTGATTTAAACCGTTTCTTCCAACTGTCGTGATGGGTAACGTTAGATCGCTAGCTAACAAAACTGGCGAGCTCCAGGCGGTAACGGAACATATTCCTGACTGCGTCTGTACATAACTTTAAGACGGTCTGTGGAGACCGCAAAAAACAACTCAGAAAACTAAGGGGAGGTGGAGTTGGAGTACTGGTGGCATCCTGGACATGTTACTGTTAAAGAGACATCGAGAAATCGAACTGCAAGTTAAAATGAGCCTACAGCTTTCATGTCACACCTCCACTCTGTCACCCTGCAGCTCAATCAAGGACCTGAACACACCCTCACCTCCCTTTACATCAGGACTTCCTGAAACCCCCTCTGCCTCCACCTCCACTCTGTCTCCTGTAATCAAGTCATGAAACAACTGGTGAAACTGAACCAGAGCAAGGCTGCAGGTCCAGGTGGTGGCAGTCGCAGAGTTATCAAGATATGCTCAAAACAACTATGTCCAATTCTCCAACATCAGTCTGAGTCAGAAAAGAGTTCCAATGATGTGGATAACATCCTGCCTTGTTCAAGTGCCAAAAAAAAAAAAACCACAACCAGCTGAACCAAAAGACTATTTTAAATTTCCCTCAGGGATTAATAAAGTATTTTTCATTTAATTCATTTTCATAGTTTATTTTCTCTGATACCTTAAGGTTACTGGTTCATGACTCCTTATTCATATGGTTAATTTAGTTTATTGGTTAATCTACTTGTTTGTTTACTGGTCAGCTAACTGGTTCATTTGGTTTACTGATTTATTAACTGGTTCATGTTGTTTAGCAGGAAGTTTATTTGATTTGCTTAGTTTACTGGTTCATTTAACTCATTTGTTGAATTTACTGATTTACTGGTTTGTTTACTGAATCATTTAGTTCACTGGTTTATTTAATGGTCTCTTTAGTTAATAAATTTGTTTACTGGATTGTTTATCATTTCATTCACTTGTTTAGTTTACTGATTTCTTACCTAGTAAATTTAGTTCACAAGTTTGGTTATTTAACTGGCTATTTATTAGTTTCTTTAGTTAACTGGTTTGCTTATTGTTTAGTTTAGTTTTGTTCAGACATACCAAGTAAAAACTCTTGGGTTCAGAATCTAGCTTACGAACTAAATAAAACCAGATCAGACGTCCTTGTTACCTGAACTACCACATCCATCATATAGTCAAATTCCTCAGGATGAAGAAAAGCAGTAAACTCATCTCTCGTGGCAATCCCATCTCCATCTCGGTCAGCCGACTTGAAGCGTCGCTCATCGCGGGCAAGCATAGCTTTGTACGAGGCCTTATCATCAACATCATCAAATTCCTCCCCTGAAGAGGAAAACCATCAAATGTTGCATATGAATAAAACGCGAACGAAAAGAGAAAAATTAACGTAAATTTTGGAGACTTACCAAGATAGTATCCGTAGGTGGTGTTTTTATACTCCTCCCAGCTTATCTTGTCGTCTTTGTTCTGATCGTAGTCTTTCCAATTCTTGTTAACGTTCTCCTCGATGTACCTCCTCTGCCGGTGTTTGATCCAGTGGTGCAGCTCTGCATGGCTGACATAGCCGTCCTTATCGGTGTCGATGAGGTCTACAATCTTCCTGTGAGGAAAGGTATGCTTACAGCACATGGTTGGACATTGACCTTCTAAAAAATCAGCAGCACCTTGCCTGAATAAAGACTATACTGATTTGAATATTCATACAGTTGTCAATAGAGATTTTTTCTGCATGTTAGTCTGTTTCAGATACAAACCATACATAGAGTTCACCACCATCTCCAACCTCAGTAGATGGATTCTCCAGTTTCATACCTTCAGAGGATGATCTTTTATATTCACTCATGTCTTTTATCACAAACCTGATTTGTTTTTTTAAGTGTAAAACAATTATAAGTCAAAGTCAGCTTTATCAATTTCTTCACATGTGCAAAAACATACAAAGGAATTGAAATTGTGTTTCTCACTGTCCCACGGTGAAGACAATGCAATGAGTTACCCTAGGCTGACCTATGAACATAATACAGTTCTCGCTGAGGTCCTGCCTCATGTGAACATGCTCAGCTGAATAAAGACCTGACCCAAGCAGTATCCACAGAGGAACTGAGCATCTGTCTGTCTGTGTCTGTCTGGTTGCCTGGTACTATAAATAGTTCAGACAGGGCTGCATCATTACCTGACCTCATACAATGAAGCGCTATCTATCCCTTCTCCTTCTCCTTGCTGTCACTCACAGACAGAGCACATACAGAAAACACAGAGAAAACACTAGACTGTGGTTTATTGCTGGAACTTACGCTAATCTGTCTTTGCTTTCTTCTGGGGTCAGCTGGTCAAAGGTCTTGGCCACCTCCTTTCCCAGGAACGCATCATGGTCATACTGGTACCCGTGAGCATCATCATGCACGTGGTTGCTCAGGTCGGCTTGGTGATGGATGCGCTTCTCCTGGGCAGGGACTGCAAACACAACGGCAACCAGGGTGTAGATGGAGAGAAGTGACCTCCGCAGCATTCTGACTGATTTCTGGGTTTCAGATGGAAAAAACCTCAATTCTACACTTCAAGACATCAAATAAAAGACAGTAAAAAAAATCTGCAGTAGGTTTTTAGGCCACATCAGCAGCAGCCGGACAGATGATGTATTCAGAAACGAACTAACAGAAAACCTGCCATTTAAAAATAAAAATGTAAAGTAGAACAGACAGACATCTGAATGAAAAGACAGCCGTCTCTGTCTGTCTACACGTCTCAACATTCCCAAACAAATATCGAAAAAATATTTAAAAGAAAAATTGGTTAACTTACTGATAGGATCTTTGCTTTGCTCAAGAAACACAGATGAGCGTCCGCGTTGGCAGTTTCTATCATCACATAACTGCGCGAGGCGGGGCTTTGACTCAGCAGCAGCCAACCGCCGACAGTCTGCAGGAAGCTTCTAGCCAATACCACGTGCGACAAGGCAGTACAACACTACAGAATCATTCTTATTGGCGGATAACCGCCACGTTGTCATGCAAACGTGCAACGTTGTCGGCTGTGTTCCAATCCATGCACTGTACACTTTTTTCAAATCTTTATTGGTAATCAACTCTACAGATTGTCAATCAACAGTACAAATACAGTTCGAGGCATAAACTTCACGCTTCATACAGGCGCGCCAAACCAATCCTCCTCCCTTCCCCTACACCCTCCGCAAAGGCGCCCTCGCAGCTAAAAGAGGTCCCCTAATGGCAGAGTAGGGTACAAATCCAGAACGTCGCATTCGCTACCCTTCATACTTTAGATTCTTTTGTATCAAAATTACTTGTACTGTCATTTATATATAATTTATACAAATAAAATAGCAGAAATATTTAACATTTAATCTTGTTAAAACTTAATAATGGTCTAATCAGCTATGTTGCATGTTTATCCCCACAGCTGACACATTGAGTATCATAACAGGCTGATATTGCAGTTTATCCCCCACCCCTGATAGATTTGGTCTATGTAGCTAGTGAAACAAAAGGACAACACAGAAGATGTATCAGCTGTTTTCTGAAAGCTGAAAATATTTGTTTACAAGTAATATGGAGAGTAAAGACAGCTAGGGAGCTAATGGGACCGGTGCTGACATATTTATGCTTTATATGATGTGAAAAGCCATCAGCAGTCACACAGCACATGTTTACACATATGTAAATTATGTTGACCAGAAGATATTAACATCACTTGTTGATTTCTTTATTGATATAAAACAACTGTTTCCAGGGTCTAGAAGAAGCTTTCACAGGAAATAAAAACTGTTACAGAAACTGGATTTATTCTTCACAGAACATGAAAATTGATTATAGGTAAGTCATCTAAATAAATTACATCAATGTTAATTTATCTCAGATCACAAGTGAAAGTAGTTAATGTGAAATCTTCTGAAAGGATATTATCACAGACGTGACTGACAACATAGGCACCGTCATCATCAGCGTCAGCATCATCATCAGCCTCATACAGTACAAATTAAATGTTTAATACGTCACATTTGAATCCTCTCTGCAGGTAAGAAAAGATTTAACACATATTTAAATAAGGTATGTGTTAACATTGAGAAATTAAGATTGTGACTTTATTTTCACATGTTTCTATGCTCTTTTAACAGACAGCCGATCTGCGTTGGATGGAACCAGTTAAAGCAAATCCACATGAGACTGCATGTGCATGAAATCTGTAAGATCCTGTTAGTTAGACGTGTGCTTGTCTGGTCTCTGCTCTACGCCAGGAGTCGGTGAGAAGTCTGGAACATTCTCAGATGACATACACCTTCATCATCATGAGTCAGTATAAAACTGGGCTAAGAACAATCCCCATTTCTCCCAGATGGTTTTTCTAACTGGTGACTCAGCAGCCATGTTGAGACAATGGCAACATGTTTTTATATGCACCTGGAGCAAACCTGTGGAAACATACAGTGGAAAGTCAGCAGCTAGCAGGGATGGAGAATGGGAATCAGCTAGCTCCTGGCTGTATAAGAGTCTCTGATGCTTCAGGGTTTGTTGGATTTGGAGCTCAATAGTTTTAATGTTTGTGTTTTGTGCAATTATATTGTTAAATAATGTCTGAGAAATGAAAGTGGAAGAAAAAATATAAAGTTGGGCTTGAGGCAACCTCCAGGTGCTCAGACTGCAGCTGCTAAAGGAAATAAAGTTCATGCAAGCACTAATTAATCTATCACATCGTCTTGGTCCAATATCAGGCTGAAGTTATCCTGTGCAACACGAAGCATTCTCAGTACAAAGGCATTACATGACATGCAAGTCAGCTGCTCAGTTTTACTGGATCCAGGACCATGACACGACACTGGTCTACAAGCACCAGAACTGGGTCTTGTGCACATTGACAGCCACTTTTCCAGCAGGAGAAGTCTAGACGGCGTATTTCTGTGCCAGGACTAGACAGCCGACACAGACATGGATAGATTTACATGCTTTTCTCTGATTTAATACAAGCGCACATCAAAACAAGGACGAAAGCTGAATCAAAAAGTGCTACATAGTACAGATGCTCCTGGTTCATAATGTAGTTCATAGTGCAGGTCCAGGTTAGAGTGTTATTTCTACTGAGTTAGATTGCAGAAACATTCAACTATGTATGCATGTATGTATGTATCAGAGGTTACGCTAGACTTTTTTGTTATCCATCATTTTGACTGACGGGGTCATAAAAATCTCGTCATCTATTTTTACTCGTCGCTTTAGTTTTTAACATTATAATAATAATAATTTTATAATATAATTGTATTTAAGTTATTTCTTATAAATTCAGTCCGAAAAAAAAGTGAACAGAAAATCTACACTATAGCAGATGAAACAGATGAATACTTTTTAACTTTTTTTCCTGGTATTGAACAATGAAGACTGCACTTCCTTTCATCTGTTCTGGCCTGAACGCGCACGTCTCACACCTTCCTCCTGGTCCACATGGACGTAAAATGTGTGCCTGCTTCTGTGTAATCATACGCCTCAAATGGGATTGTTGCAGAAGCTATTGCCATGAGTTTTTTTTTTTTTTTTTTTTTTTACTACGACCCGTCGTTCACCTATTCAGGGGTCAGGGGTGTGAATTGCAATCAGTCAAAATGACGGACAACCTTCAGATTTTTCCATCACCACTTTAAAAAAACGGTCAACGACGGAAATATATATATATATATAAAAAAATGAATAAGCTGTTGACTTGGCTCTGGTTAGTTAACTGGGACCAGTTGGAGACAGTAATTCTGTGAGATGTCCTAACATATACGTTGTGCTTATCAGAGAGACTGAAAACTTCCTCCACTCAAGTCTGGGCTGAGCGTCTGTTGGGCTCAGGAGAAGGGTTTATTTGTTCTGAGCTAGCACGTCGTTGAAAATGTTTAGGAAGAGGTGGACATGATGCTCCTTAAAGATCAGGGCTGGGCGGAACCGGATGGAGCGGTCTCCGCATCCTCCCAGGAGCACACCTGCAGAAATGAACACAGTTAACAGCTTGTTGCTCTGATTGTAACCTAAGTTATATGTGTGTGATGCACATGGATTCAGATAGTGAGAAACCCACCTTTGTCTCGGGCCTGCTGCACGAGCCGGTCACGGGTTTCAGCATCACGGGCATCGATGGCACAGAATGTTCCCTGTCCTCGAGCTCGGCTCAGTAAGCCGGGATACTGGGCCTGCAGAAAACATGCGATACACGTGGATTCTAAGGCAGATTTCTGAGAAATCTCTAAGCGACAAGGGCAAAAACCATCAGTGAATATCCATGACCTTTGACCCCTACGAGGCACTACATCAAAACACAACATCTTTGTTGCATATTAACACATAGAGTTTTAACTTGTGGCTAGTGACAAACTGTACCATACAAGCCAAAGCACCCAGAAACAGCACCGGCTTCTCTGGACCGGATCTCATCGCTTCACATTGCTTATGGAAATCACGGATGTGGCATCTTCTGTGCTAAAAAGGAAAAGGACGATTCGGATTGAAGCCTGCATTGCATGGGGATGTTTTAGTGCCTATGACACGGAGAACCTGCACTTCTGTGAAGCCCTATTAATGCTGAAAAGCTAATGCAGGTTCTGGAGCAACATGTGTTTTATATGAGCCCCGGGATGTCCCGGGATGTCCTTGCTTCAGCAACACAATGCCAAAACACATTCTCCAAGTGCTTCCCTAGTGTCACTTTGTAGTGAACGAGTGCAGATATGTGCCTGCAGTCCACATTTGTCTCCTACTGAAAATGTGCAGAATAGCACTACAGAGACCCCAGACTGATGAGCAACCAAACTTGTACATCGAACAGGAAGGGGGAAGAATTCCACCTACAAAGCCTCGACAATCGGTGTCCTCAGGTCAGTTTGAACATTAAATATCTTCTTTGTTGTGAATCTGATTGAATAAACATTAAAAAAAATATATATTGCTGTAATTGTATTTATATTAACACATAATCCCTGCTCCATTAAAACTGGCTTTGTAAATATTTACTAACCAATAAAACATCTGGAATCATTTAAATAACATTTTAATTTCTTAATGTCACCATTGTTCTTATTTCTAAAAGAAAGTTTGCGCTTCCGTCATGTTTAATCTTCATTTCTATGAAATCTAAAAACTGTTCAGTGATGCATTCAGTTTAAACTGATCACCAATAAAACCAATTACATTATGAGCCAGCAAATGAACATAAAAAAACCTTTCAATGGAACTGTGCTGTATGAACCTGTAACACTCTTAAAATAAGTCACATTAAACCAGCTTTAATGTTTTCAGGGAACCACAAAAGAACTCAGCACAGAACACAAAGGTAGGATAATGTGGATATAATGAGTTAAATGTAGAAGAGTCTTACGTTCATGTTCTTCTGTTTTACTCGTGATTTCATGTTCTGGTGTTCTTCTGTTTCAACGTTTTATTGTTCTGGGTCTGCATCAATCGAAACTATTCTGGTTTGGAATTCTTCTCACCTGCAGCTCCTTTAGACCATTCAGCAAAGCCTTTCCGGACCGGTTTACCTCCTCCAGGAGGTTCTCCCTGCGGATTACGTTGAGAACCTCAGCCAAGAACAGGTTCTTAGTTGGGTCGCCCATCCAGGTGTTAAAGATACGGTATGGCTAGAAGAGAAAAGCAGATCCACTGATATAAAACCAAAGACTTTCCTTAGCTGTACATCTGAACCTGGACCAGGACCAGGACCAGGACCAAAACTTGGAGGATCAGACTCTCCGGGAAGAAGGAAGAAACACCTTGTCCGCTTGCAGCTCGTCCTTGTGGTAGAAACCGCCAGTCAGTAGCTTTTTGCTAAAGGATACGATGTCGGCTGGATCTTCCATCCCCCAGTGCTCATGGGCCCAGAACTTTCCCGTTCCTCCACCGCCTGTCTGGACCTCATCCACGTGAAAAGCACAGCCATGCTGCAGAGACAAACATGTACATTTAAGAACTTGGACATAAGGACCAGCAGGTTTCCTAGGCTACTGGTCCAATTCATCATTGGTCCGATTCTCATAGAGAATACTGGACAAAGCCCATTTCTGCTGGACATAAAAGACAGAGACACAAACAGAGTGACAGTTTCATCAGTCTCCTGCATTGCTTACACACATAATTTGGTTACTTTTTAAGGAGCTATGGATTACCACTGGAATCAAAAGGGGGGTGGCAGTGCGACATGAGAAGGTAACAAACCAGAGAAGAAGACAAACAGGAAAACGACAGCACAGAAAGACACAGCTGCCATTGCATATATTAACTAGAGCGTAGTTTTTTACAGTTTGTGAACAAACATTATGCCAAGTTCATGTAGTGCAGTAGATTGCACAAAACAAACATTACGAACGTGTCGTCTTTACGCTAAACATCTGTTTATGAGTTTATATGTTAATGAGTCAGTGGTGGGGCTGTTCTGTTTGTGAAAAGGGGACGGAACCTTACTGGGGGCCTATGGGGACAAAGGGCTACAGATGCATTCTAGGTGGGCGACGACTGT
This sequence comes from Pseudomugil tenellus, assembly GCA_037177515.1. NCBI lineage: Eukaryota > Metazoa > Chordata > Actinopteri > Atheriniformes > Pseudomugilidae > Pseudomugil > Pseudomugil tenellus. The sequence goes on along the minus strand of JBAMHX010000023.1, from coordinate 1,572,384 downwards.
GCTATGAATTTATTGGTGTAGAGCGATGTTCCCTCTAAGAAGCCTTACTGGCACATTTTAAACTCATGAGGAAAGCTGTCAATGATATTATTGGCTTCTTAGCATAAGTAAGTCAAATCTATTGGCTTACTTAAATAACATTGCAAAATGGCACAGAAAAGAACTGAAACGGTTTCCAATTTAGCTTACATGTTTTTTTTGATGCACTGCATTGACTTTAATAAGTTGACAATGTGCTATCAGAGGGAACAGTGTTGTGAACTGCTAATCATTTGCAAAACACCTACATTTTACACTGCAGCCTTTTTCAGCTCCATGATTACCACCATGGATTTGGCTAATTTATTTCCTAATAGTTGAATCATCATAGGGGCTGCATGGTGACGCAGTGGTGAGCGCTGTAGCCTCACAGCAAGCAGGTTGCTGGTTTGATCCCCAGCCCAGGCGGTGACCTTGTTTGTGTGGCATTTGCATGTTTTGCCCGTGTTAGCGTGTGTTCTCTCCGTGTTCTCCGGCTTCCTCCCACAGTCCAAAGACATGCAACTTGGGGATAGGCTGATTGGAGACTCTAAGGCTACATTCCCACTGCAGTCCATAATGTTCAATTTCGATTTTTTTTGAGAATCCGTTTAGATTTCCAATTAAATACGCCTCGTATGTGCTCTCCTGTATGAATGTTCTGCGCATCAAAAGCGATCCGCATGCGCAGAAGATACAACATGAATGTGTTTAGAAGTAACAGTGGAGCACATCTTGCTATTTTAAAGTTATTATCTAAATGTAGTCTCTGCCTTTTCAATGGCATTGTTTTAAAGAAATTAAAAAAGCAGAACTATGTACATTGCTGAGCGCCTCTCTGAAACACTGTAACAATGACGTGCAGGTCGGATTAATGCGATCTGACTGTTCAGACTGATGTCGCATGGCAAAAGATCAGATACAAATGAGATGTAGGACCACATATCCAAATGGCCTGGGTTGCATTTGAAAATATTGGATCTGTGTAATTCAGACTGTTATTAAAAGATCAGATACATGTCGCATAGGCACAAAAAAAAAAAAAAAAAAAATCAGATTTGGGTCACTTCAGCCTGCAGTGCAATCGGTTATCGAAATGTTCCACCAGGGTGTCCAAAGCATAAAAATAAAAATCTACTCTGAAATATTTTGAGATCCTCTGCTCGCTCATCATGAAAGGTTTTTTTTTTACCTACTCAGCTCCATCCATTCCAGGCGTGCATCATTACTTTATAAAACAGTTAGATTGAAAGCATCACATTAATATAGTCCTAGATTAAACTGCATTTAGTTGACAGACACATTTACTGACACACGACTGACAGTTGTAGCTTATGTGATTGTTTGTGTTTCCATGACAACGCTGAAAGTCAGTGTCGAGCATTTAGGCTTTTAGTCTCTTTCTTTCATTTTCGAGATGTTTATCATTGGAATGTACCTCATAAGGTTCTTGCCATAAGTTTTTAAACTTACTTAATATTTTTTAAGTTTACGTGAGTCACATGACCCGGAAGTGGCGAGCAGCCGGTGGACAGCGGCAGATGGACGGGGAAAAAAAGAGACATCAGACGAGCATAACAAAGGATCTTAATGCCTGTTGGTGTTTATTGCCTAACCCTGGTTTACATGACATACTCAGTATTTACTGATTTTATATTGTTCACACAGTGAAGGGTGATAAGTGATGACGTTGTTTCTAGTTTTCTGTTAAGCATCAGTAGGCTAGCCTACTAGGCTACTACGATACGTGGAGTCTTTGAAACCAGGACAGATTGAGAAATACACACAGCACACACACGTTTACATATATTAATAAAAATAAAGGTAGTCGTATATATTACAACCGGATCTTGTTGAAAGCTGGAGAACGCGGACGTGGGGGATGGGATGGGCGCATGTTGGCGTGCACATGTTGGCGTGCACATGTTGGCGTGCACCACTCGTCTGCGCCTTCAGGACCATTTGGTTGATTTAATTGATAAAAATAATTTATTTATAATTTAGTTTAGCTGTGATTGCAGCAAGTGTTCTTCAATTATACAGCTTGTCAGAGGGCCTATGGCATGCGGGGGCCTGTGGTCGCCACCCCCCTGACCCCATCCTAGACCTGCCAGATGTAATCCTTAAGGGAAACAAGTTAATTTACTATTAACTTTTTGAATGTTTTGAAGGTTTAAGTGCATTTCATTTGTGTCCTGTGCGAACCATTAATTCTTATATCCCAACCTTTAAAACTTCAATATGTCCATACAGGCTTCAGATCGGTTTTCCAAAAAAAGAACAAATTATATATATATATATATATATATATATATATATATATAAACCAACAAGAAGTACGC
>JBAMHX010000023.1:1549240-1567177 GCA_037177515.1 Pseudomugil tenellus | reverse complement strand
TTGATTGATTGATTGATTGATTGATTGATTGATTGATTGATTGATTGATTGATTGATTGATGGATTGATGGATTGATTGATGGATTGGTGGATGAATGAATGAATGAACAAATGAATGAATGAAGGAATGAATGAATGAATGAATCCAAATTAATGTCTAAATCAACAGATACACATGTGCTATTTCTTATTATTTTTTTGATGAAGCTGTAACGCTTGTGCTTCAGTAAGCACCTGTGAAACAATCAGACATTCCGAAAACTGATGCTAACAGCGCTAAGCATCAACCTTATGATTGAGCATTATGTTTCTTTAGGAATCTGGATGTTGAAAAGCCCCCCGCCGCCCCATTCAGGAGGAAATGGAGATCATTCTTCTGACATATTCACAGTGTTTCCTCTTGCAGCTTTGTAAGTCCTCTTTTTAAAATTGTGGTCTGGACCCCTGACTGATCACACAGAAGGATGCTGCTTTGAGGATGGAGCTGTGGGGGCCAGTTTTTATGATGGTACTGTCTGCAATTCATCCCACTTCTTACATCAAAGTATATGTGAAAATATAGCCTTGATAAAGGCTATATTTTAAAAAATGACTTTCAAACCAGAAATGTAGTTTTATGGTTTAATTAAGTGAAGGATAATTGCGTGAGCATGTGAATATTTCACACAAACAGGAACCCATAGTTACATCATCATCTGTCTGCATGCTGCTTCTATACAAGTTGACCAACTTCTCATCCGGATGATGTAGGATTTACACATGTCTGTATGAAGACAATCATATTTCAGTAAACTTCATACAAACATAGTTACAGATCATATCCAAGTAGAAACATGTCAACTTCTACAAATCTAGAGACTGCAACGTCTGCTGAACAACTGCTTGTGCTTTCATGCTGACCCTTTCAGTTGTAGGCTATAAAAGATCTCTGATGATGTCCGTCCAGGCATAATTTTCAAAGGGACATGTGTTAAACTGAAGGCTTGTGGCCACATCTGGTCCGGCATGCAATTATATTTGACCCGCGAGGTCATTTTTATTATTGTTAATAATAACCTGGCGATATGAAGCTTGGTAGTTTGCATGTTCCCCCTGTGTTAGCATGGGTTCTCTCCGGGTACTCCGGCTTCCTCCCACAGTCCAAAGACATAAACCTTGAGGATAGGCTGATTGATTGCCCATAGGAGTGAGTGTGAGTGTGCATAGTTGTTCGTCTATGTGTGTAGCTGTAGACTGGCGACCTGTCCAGGGTGTACCCCACCTCTTGCCTATTGTCAGCTGAGATTGACCAGCCACCCCCCCCCCCCTGTTCGGGAATAAGCTGTAGAAAATGGATGGATGGATGAAGCTTTGTTAACACAATAAACTACAGATCCCATAATTCAGTGCTGCTATTACTTTGCTAAACGTTTCCTACGTTAAGTCCAGCTTCTGTTGCTGCAGGTTATGGTGAAGCGAGAACCTCACGACCTGCAACGTCTCTATATTATTTGCTAAATGTAAGTCTGAGCTTGTGAGATGGATTTAACATTTAACATTGATTTAACACAGCTGAGTGAAAGAAGCAAAAACTTGAATGCAAACCCTCGTCCTGTGAATGACAGAACTGACATGACCAACACTGCACAGCTGGCCATCTTCATTCATGGAGTGGACGCCAGTTTGTGTGTGAAAGGAAATATTGGACATTAAGTCAATGCACTGGAAAAGACAGCTTTGAAAACGTGTAACCGACATGAAACTAGACAAAGTTATTGGTCTTCCAGCTGATGTAGCATCAGCCTTGCAAGTGGACCAGTGGGAAGGATGTAAGTAAAGATGCAGGAAGATAACTGAAGATAACGTCACTGCATCATCCACCAGAAAGCACAATGAGGCAACATCCTGAAGATGGAGCATGTAATGAGCACTTTTTAGTTTCTTTTTCTTGTTTGCATATTTTTGACAGGATAAACTTTTAAGCAGCTCCGTAGGCGAGTCTCATCTATTTTTTTTCTTCTGATCTGTTTTTTATGTTCTGCACCTCATCCAGAGGTGACTTTTTTTTCTAAGGTTTCATTTTCATGCAGCCTAGATCCTCTCTGGTCTCAAAGGGACAGGTTGGGATAAATATCTGGCATTTTCTCCTAGTCGTGGACATATCATGTTTACTACAAATCTTTGTGCTCCCTTGAATGTTAATATCAACCTTGTAACTCCTTAGAACCTCTAAAGTGCAGTGAGTCAACTGTTCTTCTATTTTGTTGCTGAATCAGCCACATCGACATGTGTTGCAAGCCACAAAGCAAATCTCTGCTGCAGCTTCACACAGCGACCTGGAGGTCACAATGTTACATTGCATGGTGTCTCGGCCTCAGGACCCTGCTAGTGAATGATGACTCCAGCAATACATAAGTCTGAAACGAGGAGTTTTAAGGTTAAAAAGTTATACAATGTGTGTTTGTTAATATAACTTTGAAACCAGAATAAAGTTTAAAATTAGAGATTGTCATGGTTTCATCTCAGAAGGAGTTAAAGACAACATTCTGGATGCAAATTAGCTTAATGTGCAGCATCTTTTTTTAAACTCTGGTGATAATCATCTGATTCACTGAGTGACCTAAAGGAAACATTTCATTTTACTGGTTAAAATGTAATCGAACCACTTTAACAGAGGACCCAGCTGCAGCCAGACAGCATAAACAGAAGTGGAAATAATCTAAACACCTTGTGAAGGAAATGTTTGTTCCTGCAGAGTTTAAGGCTGCAGCATCTTTCTCTGTGGAAAGAAACATGTCAAAGCTGTAAAAATAAAATAAATCCACGGCTAACTTCAATGCTTCAACCTCTTTTTCCATCCGTCTGCTGTCTGCACAGTGACGAAATTTTACACAAATAAGATGTCCCTCAGAGAATAAACAAATAAATGTTTGGCTTGGTGATTCCAGATCAGTGTGCTGCACTTGTAAAAGTCAGAATCCTATCGAGATGCAATAAGACGAAATAAGCTGTGATCTGGTTCTGGTCTACTGGTAAAGCTGTTTTTACACATCTGCAGTTTTAACCAGCAATTTTCCCCTGAGAAACACAGCAGAAACTTACCTGTTTTCCTGCAAGCGTTTAGAACCAGTCAGTCATGTGTTACTATCATCACACATGGATTAAATCAACAAAAGAACACAATGTCCCCCTTTCTCAGTTGGTTTAAATGTCTGCAGCAAGACCACTCACTTGGACCCCATATCACCTCACATCAAAGTCAAGGTGTTTTTATTGTGCCATTAAAGGAAATGAGTTTCCAGCCAGGACTGACAGAGCAGACACATGAGACATTTATCCTGCAGACTGTTTGGGTACTGCCTGAATTGATAAGCATCTAAAGTTGGATGACAAAAGTATCAGGACACCAGCTTTTATACATATATAAAATTTGAGAACAATTCATTCTTACCTTGTAGAGTTTTATTGGAATTTGTGATGAGTCTTCTAGAAGTGCATATATTATTTCAGACCTTGATGCGGGACATATGGGCTGTCACACAGTCTTTCAAAAACCTCTTCTCTTGGTTTGAGGTCAGGGATCTGCGTAGGCTAGTCAAGTTTTTTCACACCAATCACCCATGTCAGCATCAACCATTAATGTGTACTGGTGCGCTGTCGTATTGGAACAGCAAGGGGCTTCACCCAAACTGAATACATCTGGGAGCATCAAATTGTCTAATTGTCTCGGTACATTAATAAATGTGTAGTTTTTTTTAGTGCAACTAAGAGACACGTCCCTGGAAAACATCGCCACCCCGCAATGATGTTGATGCTCTGCTGGGAACCACTGAAGTGAGCTTCATCATCCTGCAAGCACGTTGTACACCACGCTTTGCATTTAACTTGAGGGATCAAAGGCTTGGATGTAGAAACCCATTCCACAAAGCTCTTTATGCAGTGTTCTCAAGAGACCTTGCTCTGTGATTTTACGTCATCTATCGTGTTGTGTCCGAGTTGTTGCTGTTCCCAGTTGGTTCCACTAAAACTACTGAAATTCCTGAATGGGTATCTTACACAGATGACATCCTAGCATGACTAAATTCACTGAGCTCCTAAAAGCAACGCAGTTTTTTACAAGCTGAGGTGTTTGTGTCCATAAATCCGTAAGCAATGTTAGATTATTTTGACCTTTCTAGACTCCAGACAGATTTGTCATTGAGGTTTGTTATGGGGTCATTCTTTGGTGAGAATTTAAGAGGAGGTTTGGTGTTTTTGGATCTATGACTGTGGATCGGTCTTCTGGAGGTCAGATTATCAGGTTATGGTGTCTTACAACACAAAAAGAGACTTTTCTAACGTTTATAACCAGAGCACTTCACTCTCCTCTGGTTGAATTTCTACTTAAGGTTCTAAAAGCAGTCAGAGGCAGAACCTACAGTTATCAGATCCCTCTCTGTGGAACCATTTCCAATTTTGGCTTCAGGAGGCAGACACCCTATCTAGATGTAGGCCTCAACTTTTTCTTTTTGATAAAGCTTGAAGGTTTGGCTTGAAGACCCTTATCCATCTCTTTAGTTCTGCTTTCAATCTGTTGATCGCCTTAACTCCAGTTTCCTCTCACCATCTAAATACATGAAAGTTACTTGGTAACTCTAAATTTTCCCAGGGGGTGAGGGTGAGTGGGAATAGTTGTTTGTTTCTCTGTGTTGGCCTTTCGATGGACTGGCAACTTTTCCATTGTGTTGGCTGATTGCTGGCTACCCCACAACCCTGAATTAGACTACATTAATCGAACATACCCAATCTTCAAATAGACACAATACAATAAAATAAAGCCATACATGTAATACCCTGTAACTATATTAACAAGTCATCTATCATATGTATTCATTAAGCCTTACTGAACTCAATGAATAAAGTACTGTATGCATTAAATCAGGACTATTCAATTCAATGCAGCATGTTTTCCATGTATTCATGCTCCAACACAGCTGACTCAAATAAATGAATCATTATCCAGAACCTGATAGGCCTGATATCCATTTAATTTGACTCAGGTGAACTGAAACCGGAATTTGATTCAAGCAAGTATGATGCCAATCCTAGATGCATCATGATGTCACAACTTGACAACTTTGCAATTGAGTTGAGGTCAATGAAATGAATAGTTCCAGAGATATATATATCAGCTGGGATTGGCTCCAGCCCCCCGCAACCCTATTTGGGAATATGCAGTAGATGATGGATGAATGGATTATTTTTCATGCATAAAGCGTCATCTGGTGGCGAAACCATGAATCCAATAATCAGTAAATTCGATACAGGTCATCCCCATGGGGACCTAAACAGGTATATGGAGTAAACCTGTTTACACTCCGAGTTTGGGGATATAATAATAGAATAATAGAAATTAAAATAATGTGGATCGCACAAAGGACTTGTTTTTATTGGAGTAAAATTGGAATACAATGAATTTTATTTTGGAAAAGTGTGTTGCGATAACTCGAGAAGTGGATTCCTTCATCTCTGTCAGTACCACCTGCTGAGGAGTCATAGCTGCCGGCTGATGGCTGGGAACGAGGAGGGCTCTGTCTTAAGTTTTGTTTACAGAATCACAGCGAGGACATGGGAGCAACTGCATCACAGACTGTGTTAACTTCACTGACCGGCCCAGTGGAGGAGAAAATCCTGAATAAGGCCCTCCCCACCTTGAACATAACTAAGCTAAATTTACCGTCCAGGTGATATTTGGAGGATTTTCTCATGCTACATAAATTGAGCTGCTAAGAAATGGCCGTCCACGTGTCTCTGCCTGATCCAGATTTAAAACCTTTTTTTTCTTCTTCCTCTGCTGCTCTGATCTGTTTGTCTGAAAAAAAAAAAAATCATCTCTTCAGATAACAGCTACATTCAAAAGAAAACTGGATTTGCTTATAAATTAGCACACAGTGTTTGAGGTTTATCTCATGGATCAAATTCAAGTCCCGAGTCTGCAATTTATCTGCTCTCACGCTTGTCTGGCTTCCTCTGCTTCTGTGTAGAGGGATGCAGATTGGGGCGGGGGGTGGGGTCTTTTTCCCATTTTATACCCATTTTAGGACTGAGTCTTATTTGTTTAATACTTCCGAGCTTTTTTTTTTATAGTTGCTTTCACCATTTTGTTTATTTTATTTTTACTGCTCTTTAATTTTTTAACACTTCAATCAACGCAGGTTATTTTAGACAAACTTTGTTGTATAAACCCTTTGGAAATTACAATTGGTGCATCCTTTGGGGCATCCTTCTGTGATCCACTGGAAAACCTAAAAAAGATAGATTAAGCCATTTCTAATATTTGGAATTTTATATAAACCCACAGCAATATAACTCCGTTGTTGCAAAATGGAGGCATGTTGTCTGCGTTCTTGCTTGTCTCGCTGCTCTCAGGAGGTCAGGAGATGAGTTGTTTGAATCTGACAGATGTGATCCCAATCCACGACATGATGGATGCTCAGTGGGAGAAATGTCTAAAAGGGTAATACAGTTTCTGCTCAGGAACATAACACAATAAAGTTTGAGGATCTCATAGATGCTGTTGTTGGAGCAGAGTTCCCTTGCTTGCTTACCTCAGACTAGATGCATGGTTTATAATCAATAAATTGCTAGTTGATTTGGGTTAATGTTACTCTCATTTTAAATTTTTCAGGGGTATTTGGAAAATGTAATATTGGCCCAGATGAAGACACCAAGGATTGTTCTATCAATATGTAGCATTTCATCAGAAAACACTAGTAGAAGTAGAAGAATAAAACCAAAAAGCTTTTTGTTTTTCTCCACAACCTTGTTTTTTGGGTCAGCTATATAACTTAACACTGACTCCAAGATTTCCAGTAGTATCGTTCCATTTTCTGTATTAAATAATGGATAGCTTAGCTCCTTTGTTAAAAATATGGACAAAAATACACATAGAACCGGATACTGAGAAAACGATCACGTTTGTCTGCTTAGGCATCTTCGGCATTAAGCAAAGAGCAAAGATGCTAATCTAACCTGGAGAACACCAACACCTTTTAAATATTTTTTCAAATAAAAACACATGATTGTCACCCTGTGTAAATATAAATTACTGATTCAACTTGGAAAAAAAAACAAACCTCCTTCCATAAAATTCCAAAAGACCAATTATTTCTTAGTTTTGGCATGTGATATGTTGGAGTTTGATTGATTCCCAGATCTTTGCATCCTGTTTTATGACTCTGACGTGACTGCAGCTCCTACTTTCAGTTCCAGGTTTTTCCTCAAATGGTTGGAGGTCTTTGACATTTTATTTAAGCCTTCTGTGCTTCCTCCATCACTAATGAAAACATCTTCAGAAGTAACAGGGATGATCCAACAATGTGTTTCGAGCACAATGAAATTTTAAAAGAATCTGCTATCAGTAAAGCCCACATGGCTGCAAGGAGCATGGCTTGAAAAGAACTGCTGTGTGTGTGGGTGTGTATATTACAGCAGCACACTTCAAAGTGCAGAGGACTTTCAGCTCTGACAGTTCTGCTCCGCGATGTGACCGAGAGGAATATAAAGAGGACAAACCCCAACTACAGAGCCAAAGCATCTCTAAAATGGTTATGCACAAAGACCGTTATTTATCAGTTTAGTGTTCAGTAGCACAAATTAGCAGCTGTTTCCTGCTCTGACATGGTTTGTTCTGCAGAACCGTTCAGTGTATTTTCAAGTTAAGTGCATGCTGATACATTTGACTTTTATCAGTTTTAAAACCTTTTCAACCCTCGCCAAATGAGTGTTGAGATCTCGTTGGGTTTCTCCAGTCTTGTGCTGATGGTTATTCTTTGTAAACTCAGACTCAACTACCTTTATCAAACATCACATTTTGTTTTAGCTTTAATGTTTTAGATTATTTTTTTTTAGATTCTCTTCTTACTTCCGGAATAATGGATTAACTGTGAAGCTTTTTAGGTGCCTGCAAAAAAATCTATTAATTTCATTATTATTAAACATTTTAAAAACAGTCAACAGTCATGTTTACATGAAGTAGAGCAGATAACAGCAAATTTCAAGACAAGCCCCATAATTGCCACACACACTCCTTGAGGATTGCTCTTTTGATAAAAACCAGTTAGCCAACTAAATAATAAAGATAGCTGCCATTTTTCAAGATAGCCACTTTTGAGTTTACACAAATATTGCTCTAGCAGTGAAATCACAAAATCATCTCCTGAAAAAGTAGGTGATAATGCTTCATGAACATCGCATCAGCATTTCATGTGACAGGTTCTTAGAGATATCTAGATAGCAGGGAGATGTAACTATCAGCCAGTATGTAAAATATGGGGCCCTCTGTCTTCCAGTTTTCAGAAAATGGCTGTCCATTAGCGATGTATAACATAGGGCTCAATCCCGCAATGATACCAAGCACTACTTTCCATGGAACCAGCATCTCCTTTTGCAGCACCCAAACCCAACAAGACAAGAGGAAAAATGTGGACACCTTCAGTTTGGAAAGGAGAACTTGGACAAAATTACAGAAATGCCAGACTCCAACTATGTCTGACCCGCCTACTACACCAAGAAGAAATCCTCTCTATCCAGAAATGTTGTGACAAAGCCAGACAACCGTCTCTACAAGTGGATGGAGAAGGTTACTGTGACAGAGGGCCTCTGGATGTGACTTGGTTTTTTCCTATGCTGCGATGTTTAAAACCACTAGCTTATTACAGTCGATGGTGGCATCTTTGAACCTCAGTCATGCACCAGTCCCTGCTGACCACCAAATGTATGGAATAACCAAGCACGTCCAGTGGCAGTGCAAATTTTCAATGGAAACGGTTGTATTATAAGATAGATAGTACATTTATGAAAATTAACTATGGAGGAGTGATGAGATTTAGTTAGGAGGTTTTCTGAACGTTCTCTGGTAAAGTATGAACTTTGCTCTGGGAGGAATTTCTAGGGAATACCTCGGACAGCTGTAGGGATGATGTATGAGAATACAGTTGGAATTTGCCCCAGATTGAGATGAATGGTCTGATAAAGTATTGATAACGTTCCTTCAATCGAATGATTCAAATTAGTGTTGCAGACTTGGTGGAAGTTTAATGTAAATCTGTTGGGTTGCTCAACTCGCCCAAACATGACTCAAAAGGGCTACCTTTTTTGTTACCATGTGACACTAAGGGCCGTTGACCAAGGGTCAGGCTGTTGACACATTGGGAGTGAGAACATGTTGGACATAAGGAGTGCGTTCCCCTGCTTGAATGGTCGCTGTGAAAATTCCAGTAAACTCCCCAAATAAATAATTTCAATGATGAATCAAGAGAGAATAAGATTAGAAAAACCTCATTTTACAGAGCTATAGCTTTATGTGATGGGCATGGCATGGGCAGAAAAGCAGAGAAGTTATCTTTTTTTTTACCCACATTGACCATCATTATTCAGTCCAGTTACTAAACAGATTGATGTTCCTGTTAGCTGCTATCCAAATTATCTCAATCACACCCTGATCACAAATTCTATAAGTGTATCTTTTATTTTTCATCCTGTTTTGGCTGGATAATGTCCATAAGCAGGATTCTTATTTGCTGACTGAGATACATCCCTGTATGCCCCCCCACCCCACTTCCCCCTGGAGGGCTTCTAATGTTTTCCCTCCTCACAGCTTCAGAAACAAGATCATTCACTTGATTGACTGTGTTTTCTCTTCCTTCCTCTGGGATTCACTGCAAATAGATCTCATAATTAACTTGTTTATTCTTGGAAAATGAGCTCACTTAATAGTTAAGTGGTTGTGGTCTCTGAATGGTGCTGAGTGGGTAAATGTAGCAGTTAGCATGGAAGTCTGAAGTCCAGAATGATTCGCAAATCTTAAATGTGTCCCTGACCTTCAGCAGAGAGCTCCGTAAACGAGCTCCGTACACCGAGTAAAAGTCTGGCACTCAGACTCGTGGTTGGCTGAGCAGCAGAATCAAACATATCACATCAAATGGGACACTTACTTTTTCCAGCAGAGAAGTGCTCAGGTTTTGTGATTATTGGTGCTTTTCCTCTGCAGCAAGATGAAATGCAGCTCTAGGGGCAAATTAAACCCAAAGTGTTGGAATAGAGAAGGAACAAAATAATTTTTTAAGTCAGATGTGATATCAATAAAGAGATTAGAGAAATAACAGATTGATAATGAAGCGTTTGTTAATTAAAATCCTCAAATTTCATAAAGTTATGGACAGATTCTCATTAAATATTCAGGATATTTCTGCAACCAGATACAGATGATGAAAATGTGGAGGTCATCAGGGGTTGGTGATTGATTCTCATCATTCCATGACGAGTCAGCAACAATACTATACTAGGCTGTGATGATTAACACATTTAGTATTTATGACCCAAAGTGCACCAAGGAAACATCCTCTACATCAGCGGTTCTCAAACATTTGAGCCACAACCCCCAAAAAATCACAACTGAATGAAAATTGTGTAAAATATCCAGTGGGTCATCCTGAAGCTATCCTATAGATGTAAAATTCAAAAACTGCTTTAGAAAATTGAGGATAAACTGGCTTATGTTGGTTCACCGCTGACACGACAACTACTCGCCCAAAATGAGCTGTTCCCGCTACAATAATGTTAATGTCAGAACTTTTATATGAAGCGTGATAACTTGAGGTATATATATAATGATATATAATATATAATATCACAATTATTTGGGAAACTTTGGTTTAATGTATTTGATATATGTAGGCTATGTATTTTATTCAATTATCTGGTTATTTCCTGAAATTATCTTGTGACCCCATGGGGGTCCCAAGGCCCCGAAATGAGAACCACTGCCTTCCATCACTATACCAAGTTGTTTCCGCCGAATTCTGACCCTACAATTTGACTATTGCAGCTGAAATGAGACTTGTCTGAACATTTTTTTCCATCTTCTACAGTCCAGTTTTGGTGTGAATTGTAGCTTCAATTTCCTGGTAGGGCTTACAGAAAGAGGATATGTGGTTTTTCTGCCGTTGGGCCATTTAAATGTTAACATAAACGCATGGATTCAGCTTTCATTATCCTGCTGGAAGTGCGCACAAATTAGATATTTTAATTTATTTGACAGCACTTTGCAAAAGTCACAAGATAGAACACTAACACTATATGCCCTCTAGTGCATGTGAAAGAAGCTGCATGTAGATTTTAAAAGATGGTTATTGACGACAATGACGACCAGATGCCTGTACTACGAAGCTAGATTTTTTTTTATCAAGCTGTATCATTGCAGCAATAGATGCTGAACGGGTTCCGAGATAAGTGATCACCACCATTATTGAGACCAATCAGATCTCAGGAAATATCGCCCGCAATTTTTATAGCATCCTGTTGACGTTGCTGCCCGCATAGTGAGGGTAGCGTTTAGGAGAAACAGAGTCTTCTGGGACAGATCTAACCCCTTAGACTTTACAGATAACATGCTGTACCAGAAGTCCAGGTTTTTATCACATGGACTGAGATACATATGCCAGCTGTATGAGCGTCTGTAGCAAACTTGACCCAACATAGTTGGGCGCTTATTGTCCCGTGTGCAGACCGTGTGCTTTGAGGTTTCATCCATATAACAGATACACTAGTAAAGTCTTATTGTCACTGACTGCTCTGAATTATGTTTTTATTCTTGATCATATTTTCTCCCACGTTCTTTTAGCTCCACTCGGATTACAACTGAGGTTTTTATTGGTGGGCAATTGTTTCTACGTATGATATAAAAAGAGTACACTGAGATACGGAACAACTATTGGTGCTTTCATGGTGGCATTGATTTATATAACACCCTCACATGGGAACAGATCCTTGAAACAAGTGGGAAATATAACGTAAATAAAACATTCCCAGATATGTTGGCGCTTTAATACAGTGATCCGAGTGTTGTCAGTTTATGTTGTCCCATTATTTAATATTGAATGATCTGATTAACTTCCACACGAATGGAGTCGATAATTTTCTGCCAGCATTCCTTACTGGCCTTTTCTGCAGCAGCTGTATTTTGTATTATATTTAGCTTATATTTTTAAATTTCTCCATGGTATAATACGCTGCTCTGGGTTTTTCCATGTTTGCGACTGGTCAGAACCTCCAAGCACCACCTCTTTTATGTGAACATGCACTTATCTTATGCGGAAAGGTCTTGGTTGAGTTAGCAAGTTGATAACAAGCTTTGTAGTACAGCTTATCCCAGTTTCTCAATGTTTGGCTGGTCAGAGAACGAAGATAAGTGTGGGCTGAATTTATCACACTTCATAGTACAGGCCTCTTGAAAAGAGACTTTATGTTCACTTAAACTGTTTGTTTTCCAACTCTTCTGAAGTAATGTTTTTTTTCTGTCTAAACCTAACAAGAAAACGAAAAAAAATAAAGTAGCACTCGGTATCTTTCTTATCTTAAAAATATGGCTTGTTGACTAGTTTTGGCAGTACAGTGACATTTATGCACATTTATTTACTTAGGCTTAAAGGTGTCAATTCTTGATCCATTTATCCACAGGATATCAACATAGTGGCTTTTGTAGAATGTGATAAATGACTGATTTAGGGAAGAAACACTCAAGGTAAAAAATAAAATAAAGGGTGGATCGGTATCATGCCGTGGTCAAGCCACATTCCTGCCCCAGATCCAATCAGCCCAATGACCTGCACCTGCCACAGGATTCATTAACTCAATCACCTGCACCTGCTCCCAATTTCCTCACCAGTTATATAACCTGCACTCCCCCAGTTACTCCCCTGTCAGACATTGACAATGATCTCATCTACCTTCTCCTTCTCCTTCTCCTTCTCCTTCTCCTTCTCGTGCCTGCTTCCTTACTCCTTTTCCTGGCTCTGACTGGACCATCTTACTAGACACTCCTCAGCCTGACTTCCCGTTCCTTATTCCTGCCATCCTCCTGGGCTCATCAGTATTGACAAGTTTCCCATCATCATTCATTCCAATAAATCCTGTTATACTCCTGCCTGTTTCCAGATTACATTTGTTAAATTAGGAAAAAGCAGGAGATAGACAAAATAGAACTTACAGTAAAAGTAAACATCAATAAGGGGGAAGCTCACTTATAAAATGTGCCAGTATAGTGCTGCTTTATAGTAGCTGTTGAATGACTCTGATCACACATATGACATCGGAGACCCATCCATCTGTCCTTCCTCTTGATGAGGAGACCACAAAGACATCTGTTCTCATGTGGAGATGAGACATATTGAATAACATATATAGTTTTTGCTCATGCGACGGCAGCATAATCAGTATCCATCAGAAAACCAACGTAAGGATACATGCTGGAAAGCTGTTTGTGAAAAGTCTCAGTGGGTTCACCTTATCTTATAGATAAAAGTTAAATAAAAATAAATAATTCATTTTCCACAATACAATTCAGGTTCAGCAATAAAAATAAATAAGGGTCACTAATATAAAGGATGAGAGAGGACCTTTTTTCAGTTTTATTCATCACAACATCATCACAATGTCCCCTTAAAATATAGTGTAAAACTGACCTCTCCAGACAAGAATAATGAAAAACTTTAAAACCAACAAGTTAGGACTTCATTAAAACCAGGAGCCTGAACTTTACCGTCTCTTTATCAAGTGACTATTTAATGTTTTCTTTTGGACACTGGAAGTTAATTTTCTATCCCAGCTGTGCTGCAAAGGTCACCGTCATTTATCTTCATCGGAAGATCGCAGCTGTTTGCTTTGGTTTGGAGGAGGATTTGTTCAATTCCTAATTTAAACCTCACAGACAATACTGAATTAGCAGCAGATTTTTTAGCAGGGCTGAAGGAAGAACATGAGAATGTGATGCACATTAAAAGCAGCTTCCCTTGAAAGCATCCTGCTCATGTTCATGAAAAGTGTGAATAATAGAAATATGTTGATCCCTGGGGAGATCTTGAACAAGCGGGAGCTCTATAGTGATGTTTCACAAAGCTTCAAGCATGCACCCTTAATTAGAATAATAAAACAAAAATGACCAAAGGAAGAAATCTATGGCATCTAGTTCCTCCATATAGAATAGCCTGATCAGATCACCAAAAGGTTGGGGAAAAAAAGTAATGTACAAAAAAAGAGAACAAAACAAAGAGACATTACAAACAAGAAACTGTAAGAAGAAAATAAAAGAAAAGAAAAAAGAACTTGGGATAAAGATGAATATTATGTCATATTATCCTATAAGATTTTATTATTCAGTTAATTGTCATTAATTTAATTCTTCTATATTCCACACTCATGGTTCATTTAAAAAGAAACAATGCATTAAAAAAGACTATTTAAACAAACAAACCTATATCTCCATAAATTAGACTGAAAACGAGTCACACGCTGTTACATCAGTATTATTTCATTCTCCGACCTCTTGAGACGGCACGTAAATTCTACGTATGAGATAGAAGCATAGCCTGTAGCGTTTTCGTTCCGGCCCTGGCAAACTTTTCTGTGGACTTGTCTGACACGTGCATCATTACAAGTCACCTGCAGCCTGCAAAGACTGGCTTTCTTATATCTAGTCCAGTGATGAGATGTGTACAGAGAAGTACAATATGCTTTATGCACTTTCTGTACAGAGACCAAACTTTTGAGCTAGAGTATTAGCAGAGAGAGAGAAATGACTAACCAGACACAAACACACACACAGACACTTTGATTTTTATTCAGATTGGAAGTTCAATCAATTAAAAGTGGTCCAAATAAACATAAGTTAAAAACATTGATCCATTTACAAAGAGCTCTATCTGCTGTCTGTCTGTGTGGGATGCGCCACGTGTTTCGCTCATTATCCTTAGGCAGCTGCATGCGTCATCTTTGGCCCAAACCTTGTATTATTGTTCTTATATCTCACCTTTAGAAAGTGAATTTGTATATGAAATTTACATTAAACCCTCTTACAGCCGCCGTTTTTTTTTTTGCAAAAATGCTTCAGGTATTACGGCACTAGAGCCTCACGCTACAAATGTGTTACAGATGTTTGATGGACTCCTGAATCTCGTCTGTCACTGGACAGTCGTATTGTTGGGATCTTGAGGTCTACCTTAATGACTACTGTAAAACCGAAGGGGTCTATTTCTCCACTTTCTTGCGGTTTTTGAATTATTACAATATGTTATACTATTCAGCATGTTATACCTTTCAATGATCATGGGAAGTGCGCTTGTCACATCCTGTCGGCGACCACAGGTCTGTTTTAAAAGGGTTCAAATAAAATTTGAGTGTAATGTTTGTGTGATTTTTATGGTTTTTTAGATTTTTATTTTCATAGAAGTATCTCTTTGGCTTCAGTCAGCTTCTCTTCTGGCACATTGCTGGTATTTGTTGCACCCAAAAGAAAGACTAGAGCTTAGAGACTAATGCAAACTCAGGTGTTTCCTCTTTTGCTTCCAGATAACGTTTATATTATTAACCTAAAGTATGCTTTTTGAAAAGCTTTTTAAAAGACAACATATATAAAATTAATGTTTAGCCTGTGATTGTGAAGGCACTGACCTCTGCATTCTCATACTCTGAGCAGATTTAGCTTTTACGGCCATGGCGTCTCAATCTATTGTTCATTCGGAAAAGCTAAACCAAGATCAGTGATCTTGGATTGAGCGTGTGATCTTGATTTGCAATGCGACTGAATCTCAGACCACACTGCACCATCTTGAACTGTCATGTCCAGTATATGCGAAAAACATGCTTCCATTACAGGATTTCTACTTTGATATCTAGGTTTTGTACAAATGGAAACACACCTGTGGACAGATTGGCAGGTTCAGCTCTTACTCAACTTTTGGCAAGTGGAAACATTATATATTTTGGTCGGGTGTATTTGGACTTTGGTTTTGTTTATGTCGGTTTCCTGTTTTGTTTGTTAGTTTCTCGTTTTGCTTCTGTTCATTAGTTCACCTGGGTTTAATTAGGTTATCGTGTTCACTTGTTTTGAATTTTGTTCTTTGTATTTAAGGCCCTGAGCTTTCTGTTTTGTTAGTTGTACTTGAGCTTAGCTGTGTTTCTTTTGAGTTCTGTCAGGTTTATCTTCTATTCTGCTGCCTCCTGCTTGTTCCTCCATTCCTACATTTGGGTCCACCACCTCCGTACCACAATCCCCCCCCCCGCCCCTGCCACATCATAACCATATAATGAATTTGCCAAAAAAAATGTCCAGGATTGGCAGATTCCCCATTGGCACACTGTTGAGAGCTGGTTCACAGTGGATACATGTGACATATATGAAAGAGTCTGGAAACGCTGTGAAAAACATTTCGCTTCCTGCAACATCCCCCAGCATGACCAGATTGGCAGTGTGGTTGGTGATGGTCGGAGCAGACATATCCTTGAAGTGCCACACAGGTCTTTATGTGCTAGCCAGAGGTACTCTGGTTGCCTTGAGGTAATGTGGATGACATCCTCAGAACCCTTGTCAGACCATATGATAAGTGGGATCTGGGTTCCTTCTAATGCAGGAAAATACTTGGTCTTATGTGCTTGGAGTGTGTCAACATGTCCTGCATAATAAAGGCATGCATGCCCGTTTATCAACCTGAATCCAATCCAATACCTCTGGGTTGGAACATCCTTTTCCATCAAACACCACCATATTGCACTGCAGTCTCCAGGAGTCAACTGATGCCATCATACAGGCTTGGGATAATATCCCTCTGGAGAACATCCATC
This sequence comes from Pseudomugil tenellus, assembly GCA_037177515.1. Lineage (NCBI taxonomy): Eukaryota > Metazoa > Chordata > Actinopteri > Atheriniformes > Pseudomugilidae > Pseudomugil > Pseudomugil tenellus. The sequence goes on along the minus strand of JBAMHX010000023.1, from coordinate 1,550,542 downwards.
ATAATATTAATGCATGCCCAGGCATTTTAGGGAATACATACAGAAGTTGGTCAGTCTATAATTTTGGTTTATCATTCTTATGTTGTTCTCGACACATCCCACTATGTGATGAATACGATTTTCAGCTGGAATATTTCAATAATTATAGTCTAGCATTTGTTTGTTTAAGTGTTCCCTTTAATTTATCTTTCTAGCTGTCGATATATTCCTTCTGGTGATATGAATCACCAGAAGGTGACAGATGTTCTTCCACAGTCTCTGCTCATCTTCCCTATAGCAGCAGATAAAAGACATGCTTTATTTCACTGGTAATTAATGACTCAATCAGATGCTAATTGCTTTCTGTAAACTTTTAATCTCTTTATTTATGGTTTCTGTTTTAGTTTGCATTTGCATTTTAATTATTTGAGAAGAACAAAGGTTTTTGTCTGATAATAGATGTTTTGCAGCGAACACCAACATGAACGGAGATAGACACAGTGCATTTTTACAGTGACGTCATATATTCAAACTGCAATGTAGTCATCTGACATGTCAGCATACCTTGGAGTGTCAGCTTGATGCATGACCACAACTGATGTTCCGTGAAAAATCGAGAACCGATGTGACTCACATGTCAGCAATGATGAAATTTGGTTTTGTAATTCACATTAACAATGTTCATGTCTGTGAAAGAGCATGTGACAGGTTTCTTGACGTTTTTTATGGTAATCTGCAGGATTAAGCCAGTTACCTAATCTCATCATGAAAAGGTATATAAATGGTTTGGCATTTCTATGACTTGATTTATCCAGCAGTCGCAAACTTAAACAAGGCATTTTTAACCTGGCTATTATCATATCATGGATTTTGGATGTACCTTTATGGGTAAGTTCTCACAAATGAACCTCAGCTAAAGTTTGCACGTAATCCACTAGGAACATTTAATAACCTTTTGCACTGAAATGTAAGACTCATCTATTTCAGGTAAGACCGTACGGCTAATTGGCATATGCTAGGAAAGCTAAGATGCTAGCTGGGGGTTCATAGTCAATCCTGAATGAGCATTATCTCCCACCATATAAACAGGTCTAAGGAAGCAAGCAGGTGAAAGTAGCCGCATAGTTTTTGTCAGTTCATGGTATTATCAGGCAATGACCCACTGTTATCTGTCCAGGTGGACAGCAGCTGTTCTCCAGGCCAAACGAGCAGGTGTTGGCTGTTAGTCAAGTCAAGCAAGTCAATGTTATTTATATAGCCCAGTATCACAACAAGTTGTCTCAGAGGGCTTCACATGCAGGTAAAGAGAACAATAGACATAAC
>JBAMHX010000023.1:1539034-1549140 GCA_037177515.1 Pseudomugil tenellus | reverse complement strand
AACATTTCCGGAGCAAAACTGCGCAGCTTATCTTGGATACCGCAGCAATTTTGCCCTCTTAATAAATCAGCCCCTAACACACATCAATCAAAAGGACACGCCTCTAAATTAAAGATTAAAATAACATCGAAACCGAAGTGTTAGAAAAAAATTCATCCCCTCCAGAGTTGTCATGACGGTAAATTTGACCTATTAAACCGAAAAAAGTTTTTTGAGCTACTCTGTAAACATGTTTATTTCAGCTGTGAAATCATGTTAACATGGGAGTCTATGGGCATTGCTTTCTATTGCAGCCAGTCATCTAGCGGTGGTGGAGGGGGTGAACTGCAAGTATTTCAGCTTCCTTATTAGCCTCACAATCGGCAGCTAGAGATTGCTGCCTGGCCAACACACATAGACAAACAACAATGTACACTCACACTCACTCCTAAGGGCAATTCAGAGTCTCCAATCAGCCTATCCCCAAGGTGCATGTCTTTGAATGTGGGAGGAAGCCGGAGGACCCAGAGAGAACCCCCGTAATCAGCGTGCAGTTACATGTGTGTCTGTTCACGAGCGCGCAGCGCAGCCACGTGCACACTAGTGGAGAAGATGGTGCGCTAAAGGCACAGTGGTGTCAGCCGTTTGGTCTGCTTAAGCTGCACTTTTCTTTTGAAAAATAAATCTACTTCCGGGATCGTTTTAAGGTTTTAACACTTACAGAAAGTTAAAAGCTCACAAAAGTCCATTTTACATAATATGCCCCGTTAAAGACTTAAATATGGCTGCTAATGAATTTTAATCAATATTTGGTAGGTGTTGGTCCTGATTTAGCAAAGAATATCACATGTACCGGAACTAAACACAGCCCAGAGGCTGAAAGTATCAAGTAAACTACATTTATAAAGGGGAAAAAATGTATAGGAGATACTTGACATTGTTAGGAAATTTAAAAGTAAAAGAAAAAACTAATGACAGTGATTTTCTTATGTACCTAATTAAAGAAATAATTGAATATATTGCTATAAGTACAAGACCATAAACCTTTTGCACACATCTGTAATTGATCCCTGATGACAGGTAAAAAAAATTCTTTGTTACATTTGAGAACTGTATTACCAAAAATACTGTGTGATCAGCTATATGGATTCAGAACAGACTAGTCAGCTGGTTCCCCAGGGCTTTGGTTGGTTTTGTTTATATATTTAGAGTAGCGTATGAGGTTGAGGTAGGCCTTGTTTTGTTTTATTGCTTTCATTGATTTTGGCACAACCAACTGTCCCTTCCTTCCTCACAGGTTCCCCAGCTTGTTTCTTTCACCATACAAACACTGTGAATAAAAAAAAAGTGTAAACGCTAATACTGTCCTGTTTTAACTCCTGTGATTGTCAGATTGCGCCCCTTCGTGGAGGGGGAACGTAACAAAAGTATTAGAAGACTGAATTTGCTATTCATCATGAACTCCTTAAAACTATGTCGCATACAAAGGCAATTCAGGATCCTCCTTCTGTTGACAGAACATGAGTTGGCACATATGTAAGAATAATAAACTAATAAACTAATCCAATATACTGTTCACATATGTGCTGCATGTCATCATATTTTATGGTGTTAAATATCCATCCATCCATTTTCTACCATGGAGCCAATCCCAGCAGCCAACGAGTGAGATGCAGGGTACACCCTGGACAGGTGGCCAGTCTATCACAGGGCCACACACATAGACAAACAAAACACACACACACACACATACCTAAGGTCAATTTGAAGTTTCCAATCAGCCTATCCCCAAGCTGCATGTCTTTGGACTGTGGGAGGAAGCCGGAGAACCCGGTGAGAACCCACGCTAACACGAGGAGAACATGCAAACTCCACACAGAGAGGCCACCGCCCGAGCCGGGGATTGGACCGGCAACCTGCTCACTGTGAGGCTACAGTGCTAACCACCTCGCCACCGTTATCTCAGCTGATAATCAAAAAGATCAGTATAGTCATTTTTTTCTACGTCTCCCATTTATCTATTAGTATGAAGTGCAATTCTAAAAACGTCAAAGATACTTTCTTTTAAATGTACTTTACATTTTACACATCTATTTTAATTGGTGTTTACATTTATACAATGCATATCTGGCAACAGGAAACCAAATATAAATCTTAATTTAGTAAATGAGTAAAGAAGATGCAGTAATGTGTTCAATTTAAATCGGAGGTCGGAACTGGTAATGATAAACCACACTGCTCCTCCTTAATCTGAGGTTCGATTATCCAGCAGACCCTCCTCTCCAGAACCGCTGACTAGATTTTTCTGGCTATGCTGAGAAGTGTGATCCTCCTGTAGTTAGAGCACACCATCTGATCCCACTTTTTGAAAAGGGGGGACACCCACCCAGAACACAGAAGTCCAATAACAGAACACCCCTCCACGTCATATTGTCACTGCAAATGAGATGAGAGCCCTCTCCAACATCCCCTCCAAGGACTCCAAAAAAAGTCTGGGTACCGATGTATGAGCACAAATGAAAGTAAGGATACCCCACCCGAAGACAGAGGGAGGATACCCTCTCATCGAGCGGGGCGGACCCCAATTTAAAGGCACCAAGCTGGGTGGAAATCAGTATGCTCACAACTGCTGTGCACTTTTCACCGGGGGCAACTCCAGATTGAAAGAAGGTGCAACCTTTCTGGAGGATACTGGTTCCAGAGCCTAAACTGTGCATTGAGGTGAGTCCAACTATATTTAGCTAGAACCGCTCAGCCTCACGCACCAGCTCAGGCTCCTTCCCCACCAACAAACCGCCAGGATGCCACCTCAGCTGCCGCACCGGCTCACACTGCACCTGACCCCTACACCTGGCTCCAGAGGGGTGCTTTTCGATTCAGCGGGTTCCAGGGCTAGTTCGGAGCCAAAGCCAGAGTTTTTAGTTTTCTACCACTCAAACTCCGGCTCCTGGCTCTCAAAAACTGGTTCTATCCTGACTCCAACTCTTTGCTGGGCAAGAAATGCGAACCACCTCACGTTCCTTGCCTCCGCAGCTGGTGGGCGGAGTTTAAACACAGATCAACATTTTAATAAAAGAAGAAATTAAATATGAAACCAAGCAGAAATAATCTGATTTGCAGAGATCCAAATTACATAAAGCACACGAGTAGCTGCAAAAGCAGGAAGTAGCTCTATCCGGAGAAACGGTTGTGGCATCCACAAAGCTGATCAACAAATTAAATCAAGTTAAAAAAGAAGCTGAAAACTCCAACAATGAGTTTTACACCAACATCTTAATAAAAACAGAAGAAATTAAACATAAAAACTAGGAGCAGCCTCTGTTTACTTTGGCTGCTGTTTGGCTGCTGCCGATTTCACGGCATGTAGAGCAGCTACAGTGAGAGTTACGTGCAGCCTGTTTTTGCACAGAACAAGCAGCAAAAGAAATCTGTTTTGGGATGTGGTTGCGTGCGCATCACACACATACGTCCCTTGAAATACATGTATATGTCAATGGATCTGCAGCTCAAATTTTATTGGAGGCCATGAGTGAGTCTCCCAATGTTTCAAAATACTGAACTAATAATATGTTGCTTTGTAATTCAGCATCATGAACATCACTATGTTCAGTTACCTTTATGTTAAATTTCCCTTTCACATTCATTATATTATTTCAACTGTTTTACATCTTGTCTATGTTCACATTTTTAACAATATGTTTTGTGTGTGTTTGTGTGTGTAAATGGAGAACTGTGCAATAAAGTTAAAAGTGGAAAAAAAAAACTGGTGTCACAATGTGGAAGTGAACTTTGAACTCAGCACTAACCCCTAGTGGATGAACGGATTTAAGAAGCATGGAAATGTAAATAACAGATGAAAGTATGACAATATTTATGTCCCTGAACTTGAACAATATTAATTTTTTTTCTATTATACAGAGGATTAAGTGATTCGATTTTTAGTAATTTGTCATTTTCAGGTTGGCTACTAGGTGAGTTCAAACCTGAAAACAGTTCTGGTTGTATCTCTGAAACTATTTATCCCACTGACTTCAAATCAAGTGCAAACGAAAGGTCATGACGTGAAGATGTGTCACATAATGACGTTATACCTGAATGTTTCTATATTTGTATATATTTGAGGATTGAAGAAATCGAAGATTAGGGGTGTTTGGGGATAAGAAGGGCATCCACCTTTACATACTTCAGGGAGCAGAAATTAACCTTTATGCACGTAGGAATGTTTCAGGTCTTATCCACCAGTTAGATTCCTTCAGTAACGAGGAATCTGAAAAACTGGATAAAAAGTCCTCGTGGTAGTACCTGCCAATCAGCTAATGGTTTTAGTACCTTAAAGGGCCTACTGGATACCAGCATTCCCAGTTAAATGGAAAGTGGAATGTGGGACCATTGATGCTGTATTGTAAAGTTCAGAATCAGAACTTTCCATCATACGTCACAAACATTCTTTATGTACTGTCACCTATTAGAAAACTCAGATAATCTGAAGATTCAGGCAGCTAAGACAAAAGATGGCATCAGTACATTACTACATGATGTAGTACATGTGTACTACATTATGTAGTAATGTAGTACACATGTACTACATTACTACATAATGTAGTACATGTGTACTACATAACTACATCCTGTTACCTTCTGTGCAATATTGCGGAGTTTCCTGAAGAAGTCTGGGGAGGCGTGGTTGTCTCCTCCCTCAGACTGGATCGGTTCAATAACAATTCCTGCCACCGGTTTTTCCTTCTGCCTCCACTTTACGATCAGGTCCTCCACCTGAGAAAGATCAGAGATCATTTGTACATCTGAAGGCTTTTCGCTCCTCTACAGCAGATAAAGAAAGCAACAAGGTCACCTCTTCCAGGCAGCGAGCCTCCTCCTCTGCATTCTCTCTGCTGAACTCCTCCAGAGGGTACTGGAGCCTGGGAAACGGGGCGATCGGCCAATCAAAGGACGGCACGTCCAGTTTGTGAATGACTTTGGAGTGGGTTGTTGCTAAGCAACCTGAACAAAACAAAATAGATATATTAAAACATATGTTTTTATGTATCAGTCTAATAATTAATCAGTCAGAGTGATCATCCAGTGAGAATGTTTAGATCACATGAAAAACGTGAAAAATCATTGTAATAAAGTAATAAAGTGTTGACTTAGGTAGCTGTAGATTAGCTTCACATATCAAACTGCACATCTCGCAATGGTTTTACAACACATCTTTTATTTCTACCTTTGAAATTGAGGTGAGGAAATCATTTTAATGCTATAGATAAACCGTGAAAAACAGATCATACTGCTGGGATCATACAGTCATAACGTACAGGATGTTCATATAAAAACAGACTGTTCATGAACGCACCACTATGCACCAACTGCTCCTGAACACATTACAAGACACTGGGTCTGCTCCTTTTCTGTCAGCTGGGCAATGATGTGGTCAGGAGTGACGCATTGGTGTAAGGCTCACCTCAGATTCCCATTCCAGAGGGAAGCGTGGTCCCTCTGGACCTCCATCCCCAGAATCCTCACCCTTCCCGCTCATCATCACACACATAGGTAGGGATGTGGGGGGCGTGTACGCATGTCAGGTGTGGTGAGGGGGGCCATCAAGGTGGTCTTGCTTACTGCACTCGCTGTCTGGTGGCCCCTCGGTTTTAGCCAAACGTATTCATTTAACACTTTTCACCCCGTATATTCTACATGTTGTTCATGAGTTTTGGTTTATTCACTAACAGCTATTTTTTCTGTGTGCTTAAAATTGTACTTAAAATAAATTATTTTATTTTTTAAAATGTATTCATCAATATATTTTCTCTGGTGCTCCTGGTATTTACCAATTTTGCCTTCCTGTGTGTTTGGAGGAGGGGGGGGGGGTTTGCATGAGATATCCTTTATGTTTACGTACAGGTGTGTCTGTAGCTGGATTGCGGTTTTTCCTTGTTTCTTTGCCCTTTACTTGTATCTGGTTGTTTTCCCTTTTCTTTTCTGTTGTCCTGTCATTTTTCTGTCCTCTCCACTCTGGTCCAGAAATAAATTCTGTTAAATACACCTTGAATTCTTTATTTATTTGAAATAATCAGAGTTAACAAGATGATCTTTGTATTGACACATATACATAAAGCCCTTCTTGACACACAACACAGCAGCCAGACCATCATTCTACCTGCTTTAAGGCTGGACAAGACAAAAAAATGAACATGGTTTACTTGTCTATTCCAGAAGAAGTGTGTGAGTTTAATAAGAACCATGGGTGTTCAGATGACATGGTCCACCTCTACGAGTAGAATCTTCTCTTCCTGATCTGCTGCTTTAACTTAATATCAGACCCGTCTTTTCATAAAATACTGAAGGTTGTCGCCAGCCTGACAGGAGCCAGCAGAGCTCTATTAAATTGGTCCAGGTTTGATTCTGATCAAATAATCCAATTTAATCCAGGAGGATTTGGTGACTAATGTCAGATGTTCATTCCCACCACAGCAACAGCTGGAGGGGGGGCAGAGATGTGTTAAACATACCCATCGTTCTTCCATGAAAACCTCCCATAAACGATAAAATACTGAGATCTGGACATCCTGGACTCTGAGGTAGAAACACAGAGAAGTTGGTCGGTAGCCGTACGGAAGGATAATAATGTCAAGTTATGGTGTTAGTGACTGATGCAGACCTGGTTTATCATACAGCTGCTTATTTCTTCTTTAGATGGTGAGCTGTGGCCTCGCTCCTTGTTCTAAACAGAAAACATTAAGTTAAGCTGAAACTCACATCCTCATCCTGCAGATATACTTGCAAAGTTCAACAACAGGATCCAGGCTCTGAGCTACGTTTCTGAGAATCCATCCATATCCAGCAGATACAGGCCTGAACCATCCTGCTATAGGCCATGATTAAAATAAACTCCTGGCAGTCTTCATCGTCTCTCTCATACTCCCCTCATCATGTCATTATTTCCTCATATTTGCACCTGAGCCCTGTAGTGCCACATAAAAAACTCACCCTGTACCAGATGAACATGGCTTTAAAGGCATTCTCATTGGAGCAGGAGCCGCAGGCCATAGTCTGAACACGAGTCATTCCACTAGGGGCCACCTATGAGCAAGTCAGAACAAACAGAAAGATACACTTTGTCTTACATCATTATAATATAACGAAAAAGAGCCATTATCTCATCTGACTGACCGAAAGAAGACTTTCTGCTACTGTGTCTGGAAAGTTTTCGGGCGGCAGGATCCCCAGAGCAGGTCGGTTAACAAACGCACTCTGAAGGAAAACACAGGAAACCACATCACTCTTCTTTTCTTCTTTCATCATCTTCATCCTAATATCCATTCTTTTATCAGATATGATGGTGTGCAAGCAGCAGGCCTACCATGCTGTTGGGATTGGTCATCATCTTGAGCAAAGCAGGGTGGTTGTATCCTGAGGAAAAACACAATAAGCATGATTTCACACACATCCTACACCTTACGTTTCAGTTTGTCAGATCTTAGAGGAGGTTGCAGCCTTGGAAACCAGACGTTTGATCAGATACGTTACTTCCACAGCTGTTCTATTTTCATGCATCAACCAGCTGAAAACTCCTTACTGAGCATCCAGAATCATCACACACATTTTGGAAAACAGCAAATCCAAAATAATGTACAGCATTTCAAGGTGAGTTTTGTTTTTTTTAACATGTCATTTCATTTAGGTAAAAGCATGTTATGGAACACACACACACATGTGTAGAAGCACATATAATGTGTGCTGCACTGTGAACTGCTACTTGTGCAGAGCTTTGAATTTGGAGTCTTATATAAACTGACGGAGCGGACTTATATAAATGTCTGTGCCATTCCACCAGGAGCCAGCAGGGAGCGGTAAAGCACTCGGACAGGCTTTAGGTTTCTTCTCGTTTCAGCTGCACCATCACATCCTAACAGACACAATAGTGCTGCTCAGTCATGTGTAGTCCCTTATAAACATCATGACATAAATCAGGGGTGTCCAACTCCAGGACTCAAGAGCTACCACCCTTCAGGTTTTGGTGTTTCCCCGGTACACACGGTTCTCCAAGAACCTGCTAGGGATGCTAATGAGCCACTGATTTGAGTCAGGTGTGTTGCAGCGGGGAAATACTTAAACCTGCAGGATTGTAGCTCCCAAGGATTGGAGTTGGAGACCCCTGACATAAATGAAACCTCTCTCACAGAGAAAAAAACTAAAACAAAAAAAATAAAACATTTTTTGCTGCATTACCGTGATTCTAAAATATCATCCTTATCCTAGAACATACATGATTAAAGAGGTGATTAAGGAAAGCCTTTGTGCTTTCTTTCACCAGACTTATCAGCATGACGTGAATGTCTTGCATGAAAGTATCATGACAATATCCAGAAGGATGTAATAAGTGTGGAAACTAATCTTAGAATTTAAGGTAAATAAATCTTCATCACACCAGTAAGCAGATTAAACCCATTGTAATAAAGTAATTAAGAGATTAGCTTCACATATCAAACTTTTCACATCTCACAATGGTTCTACAACACTTCTTTTATTTCTACCTCTGAAATTGAGGTGAGGAAATAATTTTAATGCTACAGATAAACCAGAAAAAAACCCTCCAAATGAGAGTTCCAAACAAACCCCCCCATGTCCCAGAAACTAGGAGGCTAGGAGCTGGAGCCAAGGATCTGAATAAATCATCCAACCAGGAGGCTCAGAAGTTTGTCCGTTAGCTCATGGAAAACGTGTTATTAAAGGAAAACCTTTATAGCAGCCAGATTTTCTGAACCATTTTAAAGCAAAATAAAAAGTGCATGAATGTGTTGCCACACAGCAGCAACTTCTCCCACAAAAAGAGCTGTTTTTCAGTAAGTTCTGGATCTGCTTTCCACTTTGATTCAGATCAGCTGGGACACATCATCTTGAATGACACGTTGTCATGCCAACAGAAAAGTTGAAGCTATGGTTTAAGCGTGCCAAATCCCACGTCAATGCCTGGATTTAAACTATAAATTAAGACAGGTTAAAGTAGAGAGACTGTGGAGGTTTGGTTTATTTTATACAGATATTTTACCATTCTTTCCTCCAGCAGGATTAGTTAGAAGAAAAAGTTCTGCATCATGCAACAGTATGTTTCAGTTTTCTTAATGTACATGTTTTTCTAGGTGAATGGACAGATGAGGTCTAGGTATTAGAGAGTGGAAATTCTGATACTAACCAATGGGAATGGAGGAGATCTGAGTGTAGACATCCAGCATGCGGTTGCCGTCCACATCCACCAAATAGTTTCCTTTGCTCTCATCATAGTTGCAGAAAAAGTGAATGGCACCAACGTTCTGGAAAGAAAATGTTCTGCATCAAAATTTCTGACACCCTAAAGCAGGGTTTAAGTTCAGTCCTTGAGATCTGCCTCCTGCAACTTTTAGATGCATCACTTCTCCAATATACCTGAATAACTTAATTCATAATAGCTTGATCAATAGCTTAATTCCCCCTTCTGCATCGCATCCAGTTCTGCAGAGGTAATGAGCCATTCACCTGATTCAGCGGTGCCAGTGATGGTTGCAGGATGGCGGCTCTATAGGGATTGAACTTGGACAACCCTGCTGTAAAGCCCTGAATTCTCCCTGGATGTCAGGACTTAATTGTAACCATGGCAATCTTTAGAAAGAGTTGGTCATATTGCCTTCTGACATATCTGGCCTCAGATCAGCTGCCAGCAAAACAAACTCATAACTGGGTTGGAGTTATGGGAGGAGGATGTTACAGAGAAAAGGACCAGGAGAAGTATGTGGCCGGGACATACTGCCTGAACTCTAGAACCTGAGATCTGGACCTGGTGGAGTCTGTACAGGCTATTCCCATCACCCGAGCAAGAAGCAGGTATTATTCCTTCACCTCCTCCACTAAATGTCCAAATGAATAGCTGCTGATAACTCCAAGAGGTACAACCTACAGGAAACCAGGAAGGTTCTCCGTGGTGTGGCAGGTTGCATGGCCAGAGTAACTAAAAGATGGCAGTTGGCAGAGGTCCTTTAATATAACATTTTTATATGGCGGGGGGGGGGGGGGGGGGGGGGGCTTGGGTTCCGAGGGTCAAAAACGTTTTTTCCCCACTTAAAGTTTGGCGTTTCCCTCCCCAATTTCCCCCT
>JBAMHX010000023.1:1520254-1536222 GCA_037177515.1 Pseudomugil tenellus | reverse complement strand
GGGGGGGGCTGTGGCTCAGGAGGTAAGAGCAGTTGTTTGCCAATCTGAAGGTTGGCGGTTCGACTCCAGACTTCCCTGACTACATGCTGAAGTGTCCTTGGATAAGACATTGAACCCTATGACCTCAAAAAAAAAAGTCAGTCGCTTTGGATAAAAGCGTCTGCTAAATGACTGTAATGTAATTTTACGAAGGTTTGCGTTGTAAAAAGTAACAGAGGAAAAAGACAAAGAAAAACTAATGTAACTTAATTATCTTTCACCAACAAAACATAACTGAAATCAACTTTACCTAAATTAGTCTAACATGAAGCCTGAAACATCAGTCTGGCCCCCTCAGCATCTACCATTTTTCAGGTAAGCATATTCTCAAGACCCTACAATCAAAGATTAAATGAAGTCACTCTGCTCCCCTTAACTTCCGATAATCTTTTCACCAGTTTCACCATTAAAATGTCATAAGCAATAAATATCCTAAATAAAACTGACGAATTCCTGTAACACCCTACCACTTTACCCCCTCCATATTGGTTCAATCCAACGCCATCACCAATTGGCTTAAACTTTATAAATACTGAAAATGAGCAACAGTGACAAACGGTGGCACATAACCCCCTTTATCACAGGTGGAGACAACTTGGGGAAAGCAGGAAATTTCTGGGTGGAAACCAACCTTGTAATAAAACTGTGTTCATTAGCATAATTTCAACCTTGTTAAAACCAACACAGATTGTTCTCCATCAAACTAACAAGTCTGCTGTACCACCAGGACCACAACCAGAACCCTAAAGAAGCTGGAAAATGTGGTCCAGAAGTTCTAGTTGTGTTCTGGTGCAGTTTGTGTGGATCTGGTAGAGTTTGAAAAGTTATTTGCTTCTGTTCTATAATAAAAATCTGATCTGAGCAATAAGAACAGAAGATAGTAAATTTCCCAAGATGCTCTGTGTCACCACTGACCCTCATTTAGCTCAAATCTCAGCAGATGAATGGGATCCTTTAATTATTTAGCTGGGTGCTGAAGCGTAATGTGGCTCCAGGTAATTAAGCAGCTCATCTGAACTTAGAGTACATCATGGGTCAGCAGCAGCAGCTCATCATATCATGTCTTTCTTTCATTAAAAATGACTCACAGTTTGTGTAAACTAAGCTGAGATTTTAGGATACACAGGCATCTCTTTTAGAGATGTCAAAGCAAAGCTATCTTTTAAATCTTTATAGTTTCTTCTGTTCTGTCAGAGCTGAGATGAAGCAGGTGGTTGAGTCTGATCATGTCAATCTACATTTGTAAATCCTGCTTTGATATTTGCATGACACCATGTGGATATTTCATTCCGGTAACAAGAAAGCTGCTGACTAAAAGCTGATGACCAAAGACTTCAGACCAGCCAAAAGCTGCATAGCAACTGAAGGTTGAAGACCAACTCAAAGCTTCTGAATGACTGAAAGCTGCATTTTGAAGATGCTTCCTGCTCCATCGTACCTGATTCAAATTACATGGAAAACAGCTTTTTGTCAAGTTCTACACAATGAGTCAGGATGAGGATCCTGCTGGGTGAGGAAAAGAACAGGAGACTTCTGGACAAAAACTGCAGATCTCTACAGAGGCTCCATTGACGTGAGAACAGTGGAATAGACTGCTTATGTAGAGCAGTGTTTGTGCCGCAGGCTTTATTAAACTAGTTCACTGAGTTAACACAATTGGAGATCTTAACCGGCCAACAAACACACATCTAGTTTGCATTGATCCTGGAAACTATACTGAAATCATACATGTTAACGTGAAGTTGGTGTTCCCACATGTTGCAGGAATCATTATGGTGGAATATGAACTCTTAGAGCGTTGCGGGGTATTGGTTAGCACTGTAGCCTGTGTAGAAGGACAGATGGTTGTTGGTTCCAGTCTCGACTGGAAGGCACGTTTAAACAGTGACCTTTATGTGTGGAGCTTGCATGTTCTCCTTATACATGCCTGTGTTCTCCCAGGAGGTCGGGCTTCTTCCAACCCACAACACATGTGTTGGGTTAATTGCTATGGTTAACTTATTACCTCTCACATGGAAGTAGCTTTGGATAACAGGGTCTGCAAAATGGCTGTAGAATGGAATAGATCCAGGCCTCTGAAGTTCACCAGCTAGATAGAAGAACTAAACAAAGCATATTCAATCTCAGTTTTCTGCTTCTCTCATTCTGTTTTGAGATACGGTTTCTGTGTGTTAATGATGGGGATGTTATCACCTTTAATCTGTGTATTTGTGCCGAAATTGATGACACTAAGCAAATTTCACACGTTTATGTGCCTTACTGCATTATATCACAATCCACTACATAATATGTTGTATTGAATCGCATTGTACCTGGTCATATCGTAGAGCATCATTACCATATCTTACTGCATCAAAAGTCACAAAAGGAAGGCAGTTCTATGAACGGTTAACAACAAATCCCATTATAAAGAACTGCCCTTCCCCAGGAGAACCGTTTTACTTTGCACTCACACATGAGACATAGACTTTGACAGGGACAAATGTGACGCAACCATTTACTACGTGACCTGTACTCTAGCACAACAAAAACTTTGCAACAAAAGAAAACCTGCGAAAAATAAGGAGAGCAGTAAACGCCACTAAGGAGCAGATACATCCAATGAGAAGGCCACTGTTTTCTTTGTCTGCATGACGGGTTTATCAATAATGGATGATCACAACAGATGGCTAAAATCTTCATTTCATGGATGAAAAAAATGAGAGTTCAGTACTAAAGAAATGAAAGAGACAACATGTAAATTTAACTTATTAAAGATGCACTGATTATATCGATTATATATGTAAAGGTATCAGACATTTGCTAGTAAAGGATGGAGCTACCACCTACATCAGATACATTCCTATAGAACCCTGAAAAGACCCTGCCTTGGAGTAGGAGCTTAAATGGTTATAAGAACAGAGGGCTGGGGTCCCCTGTATTCCATATGTTGGAATTTGTGGAAAAAACAGGTCTAACCCTCAAAAGGTTATAGGAACAGCAAAATGTCCCCACAGTCGGAAAGCCCCTATATCGTCCCGTATCATATTGAAGAACAGGCACACACACAAACATTCTGCTCACCTGGATGTCTCCCAGTTGTTTGGTCAGCTCCTACAATGAGACACAAAGGTTTTACTACTTAGCAAGGTTAACAGGGACAAACACACTGCATTGTGTGTGTGTGCGCGTTACTTGCGATCGTGGTCCAGGAACAGTAGTTTTCATGGATGGGCCATCATAGTTGTAGTCTATCTCGGTCTTTGCTACTGCCTTACTGACATACCTGCAGCCTGGCAGAGACAAAGAGAAATAAAACAGCGTTACCATCCATTCATCCATCAGTTATCTGTAACGCTTATTCCAATGAAGGGTCACGGCTCTGGACAGGTCGGCAGCCCATCACAGGGCCAAGACAGAGAGACAAAACAACCAGACACACAATCACTCCTCGGGACAAATTCAAAGGACCAATTAACCTAAGTTGGAGTACATGGAGAGAACTCATGCTAACACAGGAAAACATGCAAACTCAACATAAAAAAGCTACTGTTCCGACCTCCTAGTCTGCTATTTCTCCTGTAGTTGGGTACTCTACACAAACATCACTGTTTCAGCTCTGGATTCGGCACTTGTTTCTTCGTTAAGTTCCAACATTTGGTATTTGCGGGTCAAACCCGTAAAACTGCTTCACTCCTGGGTTCAGAATTTCAAAACTCTAACTGTGACTCTATGCTGTTCTTGCTTCTGTGATTCTGACGTTCTGTTCATTATTAGCTGGAGAACTTTATGAAGTGTTTTGTCTAACTGTTCAGCTGTTTATTTAGTCTGTGTTTTTAGTATATTTTGGATTTTTGTGCATCTGCTAGAGTTGAAATGTGTCCTGTTTTACTTATGTTTTTTTATAAATAAAAATAACATTATAAATATTCCTAGTCTTAATGTTGCTAGGGTTGTAAAGGTTATGAACACAAACTACCAGTTTTCAGAAACTTGTCTTGGGATCACAGATGCGACCCATGAAAAAGGAGATAAATAAAATTTACAAACAGATCCAGTCTGAAATCTGTTCAGCTTTATGATGGAGAAACAAGCGTTGACACAAAATGAATCAGCTAACATTTAAATAGATGCATCTGTAAACATCTGCTAACTGCGGGGGTGCTTCTCTGAACATGAGCCTGCAGAAACCAGTCTAGCAGAACCAGAAACCTGCTGGATATCGACCCAAGGATTTGGAGATTCGTGCTGTACTCTGATGGTTCTCATCTCTGCCTGAGGTGGGACGGCACACCGCCATTCAAGGTTCTATCCTACCTTCAGCTCTGTTGTTTACCAGAGCTGTAGCTTAATCAGCCCTTTGATACCATTATCTGGAGAGGACTGATAAAGTCCTTCAGGTTAACGTTTTAACCCGTCCTGTTTGCTCCAGACACTGCAGCACAAAGTTGAAGGTTCCCAATAAACATAGAAAACGTGTGTCTGTCTGACATTTACTGTCATCCATGTGACTTTATGTTCAGCAAAGCCTGCAGCTCTTTGTCCTGAACTGAGGATCACTTGAGGAGTGATCAGGTTTGGTTTCTTTTAATCATCAATCAAACTGTCGAGCGTAAAACACAGACAAAGATCGTCATTAATGTTACTTCACATGATTTACTTACTCTACGTGTTGCTCTATCTTCTGATGTTGAAACAGAGACCTACTAATCAATGACCATCTGAGTGATAATTGACAGGACAGTCAACCTTTGACTCATCATTCAGTCACAGATTCAGTCAAATATTTAATCTGATTACATTAGGATTCCTTGTTTATGCCCATAGTCCCCTGCTGGTTTCCTCATCAGGTGGATTCTTGTGCAAAAATCATGAAAAAAAACTCAGTGCAGAGGAAGTGGCTGGCTGAGTTTTACTGAAGAAAACATGGCTGTGTTTCCATAGAACAAAACATGCAGCAGCTGGATTAATCCAGATTTTTCTACCTCCTCTCTGACATGATTTGGTTGAAGTAGAGAAATGATCAACCAGTGGACAGTGATGTTTTCACCCCAAAGGATGTGTCGGACTTACCTGCAGCATTGAGCCACAAGTTCTTCTGCAGGGAGAGAGCAAGATGACGGCTGATCAGGGAGGTCGCCATGGCTTGACTGCGGCTGACAGGAGGGCGTGTGAGAGAATGAGTCTGCCCTCAGAGTGTAAATTCACCCAGACACCTGCAGACAGGAGGGATTAGTGTCGTTCAACAGTGAAATCAGAACCTTTATTTTGTCCCGTAGAAGAAATGAAGGTCTCTGAGTCTGACATACTATTAGCTTCATCACACTCAGTCAAAAGATTTAACATCTGCATTCAGGTGCTCATCCATGTTAAGGGTCCTTCTTAACTATATTTGGTCTCTAGCTGGATGGATTTATACTTCACAATAACATATATTATTTTTACATGTATTTTTACATGTAATAGTATATTGACTTGATTTTTTTTTTGTGCCATGCTGAGGACTGCGGTCTCTGATTTAGAACTGATGTTTTCTATCCCAGCTGCTTCACACACCGTTGCACCAGAACCCCATCATCAGCAAAATGGGATGATCCTCTCCAGGTTGGAAATGAGGTGTTCTGGGCACATGTCTGCAGGGGGAGACCACAGGGAAGACCCAGGACACACTGATCTCAGTTGCCGTAGGAACGACTCGGGATCCCCCAAAGAAACTGTGAATGTGGCTGGGGGAGAGCAAACTCTGAGCTTTTCTGCTTAGATTACCGCCCCGGACCCAATAAATGTCACAGAATGGATAGCGGTAGACTGATTTTTTTAAAATGCATTTCAAGGTTGATCTCACGTTCAGATCATCATGGACTAAAAAACCGTTACATCCACGGAAAAATCCGGTTTTCCACATATGTGATGTAATCCCGACCATCTGAATTGACTCACCTCATCATACAAACTGGAGTCAGAAAGACAGAAAAGGTAGTGCATGTTATCAAATCAAAATTAAACCAAACTTTATTTATAAAGCACTTTTCAAACAAGTACTGTTATACAAAGTGCTTTACAGTAGAAAACATTAAAAACAATTCTGCATGTCCATAAATCCCCCTGCCATAAACACCACACATACACACAATCATACGCACACATACAACAACCACATTAATGGAAATTGAAAACTATTTAAGAAGTAATAATAATAAATAAATAAATAGATAGATAAACTATAGGCTACATTAGGATAGGTACAGATAGACCAGCTGAGACAGCGTCATCAGAGGAGTTGTTTGTACCAGGAGCAGAAGGTCACCCGCAGCCACCAGACACCAGCTCGCCGTCCAGAAAAAAGGTCAAAATCAGACTCCAGGACCAGCGAGCCAGAACCCAGCAGCCACAGTCAACCCCAGCTCCCGGTGCAGAGACTCCTCAGAGGAAACACGGAAATTCAAAAACTGAAAACCAGATTAAAAGAAGTAAAGAACCTAAAATAGATAAATAAATGAGTACAACTAAAAGAATAAATACTAATTAAAAGCTAAGATAAAAAGATGTGTCCTGAGCCTTCTCTTAAAAACCTGAACATCCTCTGCAGCCCTGAGGTCCTCCGGCAGACTGTTCCAAAGTCGGGGGACGAAGAACTGGAAAGACGCCTCACCATTAGTTTTTGTCCTGATTTTAGGAATAACTAGTTATCCTCCTGCAGTGTAGATGTTTTCATTTAAAGCACAAAATATCAAAGTGCAAACATTACATTTAATTTTATGATAATGTTACAGATACCATCTTTTGTGTTATTCTCATGTTTACTATATTCATTGTGCAGACCAGACTGGAGCCTCTGGTGGGCTGTATGTTTAACAGTTTAATATTCCGTAGGTGTTCCCAGAAATGCAGTGTGAATGTTGAAATTATGGCTGTTTCTGGAGTTGTATTGGGGCAATGGCAGGCTGTCTTGTGTAACACCAGCTGCAGGAACAGGAAAATTCCAGTAATCTGCCTTCACACACACTGTGCACACACACACATGCACAGCAAACATACATAAGGACAAGCCGACATAGGCATGCACATTCAAACGGTTTCTTGGCAACAACTCATGAACTGGATGGAGCTGGTTTGGGTTGAAAGAGTTACATAACACTGTTCCTGGGAGATGGAAGCTACTGGTGTTCATGTGGTGGAGGATAAAAACACACTACAAATACTAATTATGAGAAGTATGTCTGTTCTGAATGCTGCCTGGAAAAAATCTCTTTCACTGGCTGCATATGTTCACAGTGTCTGCTCCAAATCTCCATGTGCAGCACATTTAATCTGAAAGCAGCTGTCATCCTTTAATGAACCCATAAAACCAGTACAGACTGTCACACCAGTTAAATGTATGTATAGACTAGCGTAAGGTAATTTACTGCATTAGCTTCTAACATTAGGATCATTTACTGTATCGGCTTCTAATGTGAGTATATTTACTGTATTGGCTTCTGAATTCTAACGTCAGAATAATTTACTATATTTGCTTCTGACTTGAGGGTACATTACTGTATTGGTTTCAAACATGAGGACAATTTACTGTATCTGCATCTAATATGAGGATAATTATAAATAGTGTAAATAATAAACTTCAGTCTAGCAGGTAGCTTCATAATTCAGTAATAAATGGATGAAAATTGGAATGTATTTAATATAACATCAATAAATCATATCAACTGAACTTTACAGTTGTTAGGGAAGTTTCATATCTTAGTTCAATTACATTAATCTTTATTAGTATTCTGCTAAAAGGTCTGACCTTTAATTCTGCATGTTTCTAAGCTGATGTCATTCTGACCTTAGTAAACTGTCTGTCTGTCTTCTTCCCGACGTGGAAAATGTTTAGACGGGACATGGGTCCCTATCTGTTGTAACAAAACAGTGTCTGCATTTCTGTGACGGACAACCAAAGACGTCTCCAAGTGAACAGATCTTTGAAATTATTCTCCCTAGGTTATAACCTTGTACCTTGTCTGTCTTGTCTTTTAAGTATTGTCTCACTCCAGGTTTTAATGTTTAACTTTGTTCAAATCATTTAATAAATATATACTGTACTCTTCTCAATCAAGAAAACAGTCTCCTTGTCCTCGACAAGAAAACGACCCCGACACGGTCGAAGCAGACGTCCATAAAGTGTGTCCTTGTTTCTTTGCTACTAATTCCAGCAAACCTCTTGGTCTGCTGTTGTATTCCATCAGCTAAAGCACCAAAACATACTAACATGTGTTAACAAGGACATAATTTCAGGTGTATGTGCGTTGTGTTGACTTGACACTGAGAGAAAATGGCTTTAACGGACTGTGGGCTTTCTCCTGGAAATAGGAAACAGTATCTGTCAGACGATCCCTAATTGCAAAATTATTGTGAGTGAACGCAAAAGCATTGTGACGTAATGCACAAGGAACAATATTACAGATGTCCCCTGGGGGACTTCGTAAATTTGCTTTCATGACAACACTGAGGGGTGTGAATTTTCTTCTTACTCCTCCATTTCGATGTTACTTAGTATTAAGGAGGCATGTCCTTTTGATTGACATGTGTCAGAAGAGCCATCTGCAATAGTGCTGGTTGCTAGTAGCTCGCTACTTGTTGGTTCACGATTGGCCTCTGGCTGAGGCCTTTAGCCTTTGTGTCATGTTAAACGTGTTGAACCCAACACGTGATTGTATCAGCGTTTTTCACATATTCTTTTTGCCCACTGTGGAAAACTATGGCTTGCTGTGATATTAATTGCACCAACAAACAGTCCAAAAAGTTTCTGGTCCAGTTCTTTCAGTGAGTAAAATTATATTTATGTATTTAGTACATAAATAAAAACATCCACCCATCCACATACCATCATCTCCTCCTTCCCCATGCCCACCCACTCGCCTACTCTTCCCATTCCCCCATCCTATCTACATACATCCATTTCATACTTTAAGCCACCCAATCATACTTCCCTATCTAAATCCATACCCTCTACTTTCTCACTAACAGCTTCCTCCTCTAAACATACCCCCCCCCCCCAATCTATCATCCTTCACTCACAGTTCCATACTAAGTCAAATAAGTTAATAAATAAAATATGTTAAGATGAAATTATGAAAATGTGTGTTTGAGATCAAATTGTAGGGAAACTTGACTTGTTTAATTGATAACTTCAAAAAGAATCATTACATGTAAACATCTGGATAATTAATGGCATTTCTTTGGGAAATGCTGCTGTTTTCCAATGTATTTAAATGCAGATATGAGCAAATAATGTTTTATGGCGAAAAGGCTTTATTGTTGGCATTGGCATGGCAACATGGTTTGTCCCATCAGAAAAATTTTAATAGTATTTGGTCCTCAGCTTGTCGGGATGCTCCTCACTAAGTTTGGAGCGAATCGCATGAAACCCTTCAGACTAGTTCGTTCAAATACAATGCATGTCAAGTGACAAAATAAGGTAAAAAGCATTGACAAACCCTAAGATGGCAGACATGCAACAGGTGTGTAAGGTGTTACACATGTGTTGTTGTCCATCTTTAAGACCCCATTCATTTTAGGGCTTTCTGTAATCTAGGTGGCACTGTAGAAACATTTTGTTTGTAATCCAGGATATTTCAAATTAACACAGTTCAGGGCATGACTGTCATCACCCATGCCAATTTTGGTGGTTATCACAGATTTCAAGCCTTTGTTACAGGTACTTCCAGCTTCATGGCGTCACATCATCATTTGCCATTTTTACAATTGGCATAGGAACTTAAGTTTTTAGTTGTGACATCATGAAGGGGTTGGACATGTTGTGAAGCAATATCTATTGATTGAGGTGAATTCCTGAGAAGGAGCTCTCACGGTTAAAATAAAAAGAAGAAAAAATATTCATATCAATCCGTTCAGGACCCAACCCTGATTAAACCCTGAAAATGTTATGATGAACAAAACTGGGGGATTTATAATGATTGATGATGTCAGGGCAGCATATCAAAGATCGCCCTGACGCTTAAAGCCAAGGTTTTCTCTGGATCTCTTCATCAACATGATTTCTGTTGTCTGACACAATTTGGACCTGATTGTGTACATAGAACAAAAATAATGGGGTCTGAGTAAAAAATTAGCTGCCAGGGCTAATTCATAAACCAGTAATTGACATGTGCATGTCTTGACAATGGAACTGACATCATACTTGCCAATTTTGGTGCAGATATCTTGTTTTATGTGGCAGTTACATCAATTTACATGAATATGACATAGCATCACTATGTTTTCTCTGGCTTTGTAATAATGGTGGTTTTCCTGAAAGCACTTTGGTCACCCTGTGCTTCTGTTTAAACAACCACTTTTTCTCACAGTCTACTACTACTCGCACAGTTCAACCAGTTCAAAACTGGCTAAATTATAAAAGGTGAATTGGGGGAGGCACATGAGTCAAATTCACGTAACCTTTCCAGCAAGTTTGTGATTTATGAAAAAGGAAATTGTGTGCACCTGTGCGTAAGCAATGTTTTTTAAATCAGACATTTATTTTGGCATACCGACTAGTGGTTTTTTTTTCTTTCTTTTTTTTTGGCTAAGCACAATTCTAGTAGAGATTCTAGGCAAAAATGTATAAATGAGGCCCCAGATGTTTACTAATGTCTTCTCTACAAAAAAGAATTATCTCAGTATTTATTCATTTTATTGGCTTTATGCACATGTCTACTACTTCCTGAACTTAAGACAACTCATTGTTTCCCGTCTTTCATTACTGGATTAACTGATTCATCCAGGTGTTTCTGGCCATTACCATTGTGGTTACTGGGGTCAGAGACACCTGGATTAATCAGTTCGTCCAGTAATTCTATTAAATGGACATCCGGGACATTTTGACGTAATTACATAGCAATGCAGCTCGCCATCTTAGCGTGGAGGAAACAGACCCTATACACGCTACAGAGGAGACATGGTAAAATCATGTTGTGTGGTCGGCTAGACATCCAATTTTTAAAAAAAACAAGCGGTTCAAGACCAAGTACCATTGTATACCGTTAAGTGGAGTCAGGAGAGACAAGTGGCTGAGCGCCGTCAACAGATGCCAAATACGATCGGACGTAATAGTGATGGTTAAAAAGTTGTGACAACCAAAGTCCAACTATGCCTATGTCTGTGGCCTTTATTTTACATCCGGCAAGTGCACATTCAGTGATATTCTATACATAATAATATATGAACTTAATAATAAAATTAGGACTGCAAAGAACCCAAGACCTCTTAAATATAACAAGTTAGACTGGCTGTATTTAGGCTAACTGTTAGCTAACAGTTTGCGGTTTGTTTCAGAGCCCCATAAACAATGGACATGATTGTCTTTTAACCTCGCTTCCTTTTTGCTTCTTGAGGGGTTTTTAAAAAATCTGGGTTTTTAAAAAATTACTCTGATTGGGGTATTACACTTTATGCCCTGCTCATGGATCGTACAACCTTGTAGTCTCTGGAAGACTTTAAGGACATTTTTCCAGTCCTACTTCCTACGGAAGCGTTTAGCCGTCTGGCACAACCATGAAAAAATATTTGACCGGTGGCTCCATCCCTTTGGAACTCCCTTCCTCTCAGCTTGAGAATGGCAGACTCAGTAGTTTGTTTTAAAAAGCAGCTGATTTTTTTAAACTTGCTTTTATTTATATAGTATATTTGTGCTGTCAGGCGATTAAAAAAATAATCTAATTAATTACAGGATTTGTAATCAATTAATCTAATTAATTGCATTTTAATGTCATATATGCAGATGGTCCCCAAATAACGAGTTTGAATTCTAGAACACTTGCAGTATAGTGAATGATTAAGAGCATATGAAATACTTATTTCTTTTATTGCTAATTCCAACTTCAAACTGCTTGGCACACGCCAATGGCGGGTCGTTGTTCTGCACACAGTTATTGCAAAAGGTTTAAGCTTCCACTCACTATTGATCAGATGTGCTATGACCCCCCAGGTAATTATTCAATTTCTTCCTTTTTATTAAGATGTTGGTCCGTGTTCATTTACGTCACTTGTTTTTTTTTTCACAGAAGCTATACTTCTCTCTATACCAGGGCTCCCCGACCTTTTTTGCACCATGGACCAGTGTGATGCAGGCATTTTTTTCAGGGACCGGCAATGGGTACGGGTAAATGACGCTTTTAATTCCAAATTAATAATTATTTCGAATTGACTCATTTCAAATTAAATTCAAGAAGCTTTGAACTTTATTCTCATCTTTTAATGGCAGAATTGACATAATCACACAGCAACTTTCTTCCTGTTTGTAGCATTAGCAGCTAAATGGCAAACGATCTAATATAAACTGTTTTAGCTTCAATTTTGATTCAATTTTTGAAGCACTAGGTTGTCACAAGTATACGACTTCCATATATTGAGCCGCTAAGGAGAAGAAAATAGATGGACCGAATATATCGAAGACAGGAGGCAAAAATAATACTTTATTGTATTTAACAAACAATAAGACAGGAGGCAGAAGACATGTGAGTCATTGCAGCTGGAAAAGGGAAGCATGTGCAGAACGACCAGAATTAACCACGAGAGGAATTAAGGCTTTACATGAGACGGGAAGTATTTAATTCCGCTTTAAAATGAGAATAAACCAGCCAGTTTATTCGGAACTAAGTTTAATTCCGAATTAACAATTCCAGCAGTAGGTGTTTACATGGTTACTTTTCGTCTGTTTAAAGCGGAATTAACGTTTATTCAGACTTAAAAGTCCGGTGCAAACGGGGCCACTGTATGGCAGCGCTCCAGCTGAATGGAGCCAGCGCACGAGTGACGCAAAAGAGCGCGGGTTGCGGCTGCAAAGAGGAAAAAAAAACAAAACAGTCTTAATGAAAACAAAAGGTGACAGGTATGTCAAAAGGCACAGGCCAAAGTTAATTCGGCCAGAATGCAGTCGTTTATTATTTCTCTGTACCAAATGAGCCGGTACCGGGCCCCAGCGTTGGGGACTGGAAGCGTTAGGAAGACTCGAAGTGAAAAACCATGCTTCCGGAGGTATCATGGCGACGTCCAGTGTTTTGCCAGGAAAGTGGTGGATATTGAAATGTTCGAGTGCTGTAATTAATCTTAGGCTACGTTATTTTTATAGCATGTTAAATTGCGCTATAATTGATTAATCGAATTATTCGGCTCGAGCGCTCTACCTTCTTCGAGGTCTCGAGCGACGCCTCTGTGCTCAATTGGCCTATCGAGCCATCTTGGCTCAAGCTCAGTCTGGGATAGTGATTGTGTTATTGTGCCTTTTACTTGGCAGGACATGATTATTTTCTACGTGATACTTGCTGTGTATAAAGTGTGGCAAATATGCAGGCAAGGTACATTTGCACAGTAGCTACAATTTAACACAGGGTGATTCAAAGTGCTTTACATAAACATTAAAACACGAGGATGATTTCAAATTTAAACAATAAAGAAATTAAATGCAAATGACAATTAAATCCTAGAAATAGTAAACATAAAAATATATATACAGAAGTCAATCATCCATGTCTTGATTGTTACACAACAGCGATGCGCTAACACACTGTGTGATCAGATCTATACTGTCTGATCTGTAAAATCATTAAATGGCGCATTAGAAAAGGTACGCAGCAGCAGCCCCCTTCTTGGCCTGGTCACTTTATAAGTAGCTGGCATGCTGAAAAAGTGTGAGCACCCCTGCTGTAGGCAGTTAAGTTAAGTTCAGGAAGTAGTGGAGTTGTGCATAAAGCCAATTCAAAGTACTGAGGCAATTTTCTGTCATTTTATTTCATGTTTTTGTAATTTGTGAAATATTGGGATTAAGTAGATAAACATGAAATTGCTAGTCAATAGAGGTCTGGAGAACATCTGTGATCCTCTTAGACAGGCTGTCTAATTTCAAACGGCTGGCGCACTTTGGAGTGACGACTACGTAGTGTTCTACGTAGTCTACGTACTTCGAAGTATGCATACCCTTAAATGGGACATGGCCATAGGCTCCCACTGTAGCAGACATTACAGTTTACGCTAAAACAGCATGCTGTGTTAACTGGGAGCCTATGGTGTTAATGGGTGACGTTATAACACCATGGGCTCCCAGTTTGCAACTAAAGCTAACGCAAGGGCAGCTAACACAGCAGACTGATATATTAGCAGTTATCGGCGAGTTTCACCAAGAACTTTGGATAATAAAAGAAAGTTGTATTATTACTTCTCTGAAAGAAATCTGAAAATGGACAGAAAACGAAGACTGTTCTATGAAAATCACATTTCAGAAGTGGATGTAAGCTTGTACAGTCGCAACCACAATACTTGGAAATGATCACATTTTATTAGTCCCGAGAACAGAAAAAACTCTTAGTCTTCAGGACTTGATTCTACAACATCAAACTTGTTTTTAAATGCAAGTCTGATCTTTTCAGAAAAGACTGGATGCTGTGTCACTAGCTCCATAGAAACCGAGAGAAGATACGGACCCGACAGAAGTCCATAAACACATAGCAGTCAGGTCCAGATAAAGTCAATCCTTACTATTATAAACTGCCTGTTAAACAGCCACCACATGAGATTAAGCCCGTTCATAAATTCATTTTCTGTGTTGCCATCTCTGATGAGAGAAGTTGGCATGTGGACCATCTCTGCAGAGCTGGAGTTGTTTTTGTAGTTAGTCTTCATGACCAGAGGAACATTAGTCAGAACGGGATAGAACCGGACTGGTCGGAACACATGTTTTTGGTCAGATTATCATGAGTCAGCAGCACATCGGGTCCTTCCAGTCCCCCCCCCCCCCTCCCCACTGACCTACCATCATACAAATGATTTCACATGATGACGATGTGAACAGTCTGGCTATATTACAAAGCATCAACACATCTCACGTGTCTCTGAACGCATCTCGGCCGCTACAGCCCAAATTTCACGGCGCGCACTAATACAACGCACAAAACCACGCACGATCGTGAATCAGAGTTCGTGGATTCTGGTCCAGTAACAATCTGAATAGGTTTCTGAGGAAACTTACCTAAGATCCGATACCAGGTGGGGGGAAAGCGGCGTCCGCAGCGCGACACTAATAACAAGAGCGACGGCCTGCTCCGCTATCTGACGGAGGAGGAGGGGTCTCTGTCGCGCGCGCGCGCACAGATTGGGATAAAAGGATGTGATGAGCAGGCCCAGCCACTGTTAGCATGTTAAATAGTAGCTTATCTTATTATAATAGTTGGACTAATGATAGTTGTAAATAGATACTCGGGTGGGATTATCTGAGTTTATGCTTCCCCTCCCACTCCTTTTTTTTTTTTGGGGGGGGGGGGGGGTATGTTTTGTCGTTATGTTCAAGCAAAATTACCCATTATAATTATATATAGCCTACATATATACATACAGTGTTGTAAATGTTGCTATGACGATTTGCCATTTTACATTATGGAGTATCGAAACCGTTTCGAATGGAATAAAAATAAAGAGAAGAGTAGATGAGAGTTGTCTTCATGATGGAGTCTGGTTTGCACCGCAGCCTCACATCGACAATATCGCTGGTTCCACCCGCAGAAAATGGCCTTACTGTGTAGTTTCCATGTTCTGCCGTGTTAACGGGGCTTTTCTTCCCGTTATTTAACAATACCTGTGAGGTTAATTTGTCATTCGACATTGTCTGTATAGTGAGATGTGTGACTGGCTGGTTACCTGTGACTGAGGTAGAAATAAACGGGATATACTTTATATCTTCTTTTATGTACAAACGCACCTTTAGAGATGAATCGATGGACTGGATTCAGCCAAAAACTAAGCGGACAGTCATGTAGGTTCAGAACCAGAAGACGGTGAAATACATGCAGGAGATGAAATTATCCCTGGTTTCACTGGCTTTCAAGAGAGAAAGCGTGTTCTAATCAAAAACTTGCTCTATTCTGTATTATGCAGAACCTTTGCGCCAAAAAAAGACATCTCATTTTTTGCATTACTTGAGT
>JBAMHX010000023.1:1508872-1519443 GCA_037177515.1 Pseudomugil tenellus | reverse complement strand
ATGCTACTCAACATAATAAACTGTACAGGCAACAGGCCAAGAATGGTTCCTAAATACAAGAAAACCTTCACAGATGAGCAGCAGGCTTGAGGTGTGATGTTGCTCTTTAGGGCTTTTTCTTGCTGCTGGTGGAGCATAAGTATGTCCGTCAATGTGAAACATCTTATTGTTGGTCAACATATATGAATACTCACTTATTACTACACAGCGGGATTCCGGACCGACCAGTTTACAACGAGTAGGAATAAAACTAAAGTGAACTACAACATCCCACTCCAGGACGGTGCTGGAACTTCATCACATTTAATCTGCTCTTTTTTTCTAATCCTTGCTTTTATATGAAAGACCAAACAAAGGCAAAATAACAAAACATCCAACAAAAATAAATCCTACAAAGAGACACTTTCCTCAGCTTTTTAAAAACTCATTAAATCAAACTGCAAAACGCATCAGTCTCTCCTTTCTTTGTGTATAAAAGGTTAGAGGGGGGATGGGGGGGCATGAAAAGGATGATATGTTGGCAGTCATTTCGAAGTGAGGGATTCTCCACACCACCATGCAGCGGTCAGTTCCGGTGAACCCGACCATCACCTTCTCCAGCCTTCCTCTTTCAGCGTCATCATCCTCCCAGCTCACCTGTTCCTGAGGTGGGGGAGAAATTCACATTCCATGTTGAACACGAGAGCTTAATCGTCCACCATCACCATCATCATCATCAGAGTGAAGCCAGAGAAACGTGAATGAAGATGAGAAAGTTGTGGTCGGTAAACTTAATCCTGATATGAAGCTGCTGCCCTCTGCTGGTGGAGGTCAGGAAGTGCGCCAAGTTTTAATCATTTGATTTCAATAGAAACATCAAAGTGAAGAGACAGCCAGGTGGGGGTGGGTCATCCACACATAATGCACGTGGTACCTGCTGACCTTCATCTAAAACCATGACCCCAGCTGGTACTCTTCATCTCGACACACTCCTGCTGACCTTTAGGATCTGTTTGATGCCCTCTGACCGTGATAAATCAGTCTGCGGATCCACCATGGACACAGCCTGAGATTATGATGATAACAGTGCATTACCATGGGAACGAGAAGCCCAGGGATTGTTCTGAGGTGTGGAGCACTATAGTAACCGAATGATGCTGGTTTGCAGATACAAACTGATTCTTAGGATAATAAGAACATAAAGAGAAATTAAAACAAAAACAGGAAGGATAGAAACCAATCTACAGTGGGGAGCATACAACTCATAATGATCCAAAATGAGGTGGGGGTCTCCAGCTTTCAGCAAGAGTGTGGACGGATATGACAGTGTCTGATTATCTGGCGATGGATCGGAGGAGGAGAAGCTGACCAACAACAGAAAATAAGTGCCACATATGCACTGGTTTTGGTATGTTGGATTTGGTTGCAGTTGGTGGGTCCATCAGGATTTAGGAAGGGAAGGGGGATTTCGTGTCATGCAGGGACAGAGGTCTTCAAGCTCTTAATTTAACTGCCGTAATGCATGGTGTTGCCAGGGATGACCATAGGGGAAGCCATGGAGATGGCGGCGCCCCCCATGGTGAATTGGTTGGTCACTGGGTAGTAGGTACCGCTGCTGCTGGGGCCCGACTGACCAGTGGTGGCTCCTAGGGGGGTGAAAAGCAAAACATTCAGCGCAGTCTGCAAACTGTTACAGATTTTCACTGCTGTGGAGACTCACCCTGAACAATTCCTGTGCTCATGATGGAGCCCATCCTGGAGTGGGTGTGGTTTACAATGCCTGTGTTCACTGCAACCAATCAGTCAGAAACACACATCAGTAAGAATTTCAGTCAGATGCTGTTGTAACCCAAACTGCGTAAAATGTAATAAAAATCTGATCTGAACAGTCTTTCACTCCCGCCGCTTTCTGTCCACATCGTTCCACCACCGCGACCACCTCTGGTAAAACCCGTATCATCATCCTCACCATCCACTCGGAAAATTGGAGACTCGATTTTAAGAAATGTAAGATTGAGCTCCATAGTTAGAAATGTGGCATCAGATCCATCAGGAATCATGGTGAAATGTATTCCAGGAGCAGAGCAGGTGACCAAGAGTCCTATTTAAAACTATTGGCTAAGAATAAACTTAAATACAGCCAGATTATTATTGTTGTAGGAACAAATAAACATTAAGATACAAAAATAAAACACCAAATTATAAAATATATTAACAAGTTTTCTTACCTGAGAGTAACAAAGTAACTGTAAACATTGCCATAAAGTGAGCCGCTTAAGTCCTGGTTTTTAGACACCAAGATCGGCTTATTTGGCATCATCACAAAACAGCGTAAACAGTATCAGAAGAAAGTTCAGTCCTTTTCTCCTCAATGACCTGTCCAGCTGCACTGAAAGCATGCTCAAAAGTACTTTTTACAGATGAGATGCTCAATCAGATTCACAATTAGCTCATGTTTCCCATCAGTTCCATTATCTGTTTATCTTCTACTGGATGACCTGATGATATGTGGAGGTCATTTCATTCTGGTTTTATTTATATTTTGGGGAAATGGAGGAGAAGCTAAGCAGCAGAATGAGTTAGAGATGCTGAGTTGACTGGCCAACTTGTTCAGAAAAAAAGGGGTCATGGACACCAGCCCAGTGGCTACTGGAGATAACTGTAACCATAACAGCTTTTTCTGTATGTGGTACTAACTTATAACTTGTAGTACTTCTGGATCTTCCAGGTCAGCTACAAAACTAGTAAACATGTTCTTAAAAGTGTAATCTATAAAAAATCAGAAGCATTATCTGTGAGGATGATGTGACAGACTGGAGAGAACAAATATTCATACCCAAGGGGATGAGGTTGTTGTGAGACACCGCTGGACTGCTGCCGATGACTGTGCTGAGGTCATAAGCTGCTGGCATTCCTGCTGAGGACACAACACAATCAGCCTTCCCATAAAAACAAGACAGCTGCTGCAGGAAGAGAAGCAAATAATCTGATTAATATCACCGATACGCAAAGATGCGTCATGTTAGAGTCAGTTTGGTCAATGGGCAGTAAGATAACCTGCAGGACGCTCTCAGGAACCAGTCGCCCATACAAGACAACACAACATTAGCTCAGTCTCAGTAATGCTAGATGTTGATTTTTTAAAATCTGACTTATTTTTTTTATGTTCTCATCAGAACTTCACTCAGACTCCAGGTTTGCGTTTTGTTTATAGGGGTTGTAAAGCAGAAACAAACTGTCATATTGCAAGAAACCTGTGGGAGTGATTGAGGTTTGTTTCTGTGGAGAACTCGTTAGGGTGGAGCTTCATTCAGCAGGATTCACATGTTTCCTGCTCCAACACTCTGTGTAGATCTTCATCAGACTGTTCTAAAGGATTGCGGTCCTGCAGGTTTTGAACGTTTCCTGTTGCGGAAAGTCTGAATCAGATTAATGTGCATGTTTGGCCACAACTTGAGGCCAAGTTGTTGAAGAAGCCAGGGACCTCCTGCAAGTAGCTGGACACCTCAGGGGTAGAGATTTTTCTTGGGAACTGATCAAAAGGGGTGACAGCCAAAAAAAATAGCCAGAACATTGTTTAAGGTGTTCTTCAAGTACACCACTATATTGATACAAACTTTTGGTAGAATATTAACACACAAAAAGCATGACGCCTTTTTCCACAATAATTTCTTGATCATTTTATAACCTATATAAACATGTTTTTTTCTTACTTGTTTAAAAGTAAAACTTATTTTTCAGCATTTTAGCTGCTTACCAGCCTGTTGGCAGAGCCAGATTCAGGATTATGTTACAGTAATATATGAAGATAATAGTAATACTCCATGTGAATACAATATGGACGTTACATATGTTATACTTAAATATCCAAGTTTTCCAAATTTACACTGCAGAAGTGAATATACCGTTAATGTAACTACAAACTAATAAAACATTGTTTTACTTTAACAATTTTTATCACAAATTATATAAAATGTTATAACGAAAGAGGGCTGCGGTGACTTTTAAGTCCTCATGATGATTTATTAAAAGAGCAATGCTTGCAATTTGTAGACATTTTTCTTAAGGTTGAACCTTTTTTAACCACAGAATTGTAAAATGTTTCATCCACAGTCCTGTTAATGCCACCATTATTCAAGCAATCCTTCATACTCATCATGTCTGTACCCCCTCCATCAGTTCTTCAAGAGTCCAGTTTTACCAACCTGCACCCACCAGAACCTGTTAGAATAAATGATCAAACCCGACCTGTTGCGCCATCTTCAAACCTGGACCCAACCTGCACTTCAACACATCAAGCAATCTAACTTTAAAACATCTAATCTTGTTATACCATTATTTTCTTTACTCGGTCTGATATTTGAGTTTGTTTTGTTTTGGTGTTTCGTTACAATTAAAAAAGAAAACTACAACAACACAGTGTTTTTAAGGTTTAATTTCTTTGAACAAAACTCGCTCAACACTCAACAATATGATCCGAATTCAGCTAAAAATAGACTAAAAATACTTGCAGGAAAACATTTTCTGGCCATAGAAGATAACATGAAAAACATATTCTGACTAAACGGACTACGGTAAGCCTGAACGGACAAAACACACTTCATCACCATAATAATTTCACCACTAAAGAACTTTTTTACTGCAATGAACGATATAGTGATATAGTTAGAAATAGCATAATTGTTTTGCATGTTTATGGTGTTTGAACATTGGGATTAATTTGTGATACAATAAGAAATACACACAGAATTCAATATGATCTACGGCTGCACGATATTAAGAAAATGTGCGATATGCAATAACACTGTGTATAGTTGCAATGACGATATCTTTTGCGATAAATACTTTGATATGCAATGTCTTTTAGCTATAGGTGTTTTGCAACCAGACAAAAAAAAGTGGGTATCTGAAAGCCTATTAGAATGGGAGAAAAAAAAAGTATTCTTTTTCTTTAACCATTATGTAGGTGAGATTTAATGTTCTGGATGGAGGAGTGCTATTCTACCAAACAAAGTTCTTGGACAAAACACATCGATGAACTTGGGTATAACCATTAGAAAATATCCTGTGCTTTTACGAGTTATGGTGAATAACGTAAGATGTTTCATACATTTCTGGAATGGCGACGTGAACAATAGTTCATTGATGGTATACTGCATCTTCCGTCCAGTTTTTGTTTTATCAGACTCACAAAGCCCTCCTTACTCACTGCGCTCATCGGCATCATGTCTTTGGCCAAATAAAGTGTAATTTCCTCTTTTATTTCTTTATGCCGCTTTGAAAACATTTCATACAGAGTTCCTCTCACAAAACTTTCTTGCATGGATGTCTGTTGAACTTTCAACTTTTTACGTGACCCAACGTTAACGACATATTTAAAAGCGCAACATTTGAGAAACTCTTCATAAGTTGTAGTTGTGCTGTGGATGAGAGTGAAGATGGGCCGTATTTCCCCTGATGTTTGCAACAAGTGTTCAACGTGTCCTGCAGAGCAGGGGTTCCCAAACTTTTTCATCATGGACTAATGTGACACGGGCATTTTTTCACGGACCGGCAATGTGTGGCAGCGGTCCAGCTGAATGGAGCCGGCGCAGAGAGCGCGGGGGTGTGGGGAGGCTTCGTACGGGGCCACAGGTAAATCCCACTATTTACAGACTTGGTGAGTAGCAAAGACAAAAATCCTGCCGTCTTAATAAAAATAAAAGTAGAAAGGTATATTGGTATGTCAAGAGGCATAGGCCAAAGCTAATTCGGCCAGAATGCGGTCGTTTATTAATTATTTCTGTGCGGCCCGGTAATAAATGAGCCACGGACTGGTACCAGTCCCTGGCCCGGCGGTGGGGACCTCTGCTGCAGATTACCTGCGTTTGGAGCAAGTCATCTTTCTGGTAACCAAAGTAGTCCTAAATCATCGAATTGCTGTGTTTTTTTTGCCACATGTGCTTCTATATTCCCAGTCTCTCCGCTTTTCGTGCATCCTTCACCCGTCTTGGCCATCATTTGCTCTACTGTTTAACAAGGGGGAGTTGTGGTGCTTTCAGGACAGTAAAAGTCACTCTGATTGGTCATTGATACCCAGCACAAAAAGTACAACAAGTACAGCTGTGATTGGAACAACACCACGGAAATTCCTTAAAATACACACAAGCTTAATCATGTTTAGTTATTACAGTTCAGGGTGTCTTTGCGATATGTATATTGCAGAGGCTAATATCGCGATTTGTGCAGCCCTAATATGATCTGCTTGTATTTATTGATGAACATAGTATCAACATGCTCTGATAAAGAAAATTGAGGATGCAACACATACTGATGCATCGTAATGTTGAATCGAAGACAAGATAATCATAGTTGAATGAAATTGCATAAAAAAGTTGCCCTTTAATTGCATTTCTAAATGTTTAGATCAGGGATCTCCAACTCCAATTCACCAGAGCTACCAATCCTGCAGGTTTTTGTGTTTTTCCAGTCCAGCACACCAAATCCAAATCAATGGCTCATTAACAAGCAGGTGCAGAGGACCAGTAGTTGGAGAACTTTTTCATTTGAATCAGGCTTTACCAGGGAAACAAAAACCTGCAGGATGGTAGATCTTGAGGACTGTAGTTAGAAACCCATAGTTTAGATAATTATTAATATCAATTAATACGATTTGATTTTCTTGTCATTTTTTTTTATTTAAATCTGTATGCTTTTGTTTCCCCCTATATTGCCCGGCCATGAGGGGACTGACTCGAGAATCTATTCTGGAACCAGTTGGAGGTTTTTTCAGTCTGGGAACAGTTGCTCATTTTAACCCAACACATCCCAGTAAACATCTGGAGGCATGTATGTGTGTTCACCTGAAACACCCATCCCCTGACTCATGCTGTAGACTGCCCCTGTGTTCCACATGTTTTCTGACGGAGAGGTGTAGTGTGAACCAGGTGGGGGATTGGGACTGGTGCCTGTGTACCTGCAGATACCAAAACACACATGTTGGAAAGAAGGTGACCACATGTTTTACCAGAAGCCTTACAAAGATCTGGACATCTTCACATGGACATGAGAGCTCACCTGAAAAAGGGGTTCTTCAAGTCCAGGAGGTTGCTGGACTTCGATCCTGTCTGATCCACTTGGGCAACAATACTGATGTCGTAGCTTTGTCTGTAGGATTAACAGAAACAAGAGATAAATCCTCAGCTCCAAAACATTCCCCCCAAAGGTTTAATATGAAACCAGCAAAATCGAAAATACAAAGCTTCTTTTCTGGGACAGAAAAAAAGGATGAACCTCTGGATTGCCATCACTCTGAACCAG
This sequence comes from Pseudomugil tenellus, assembly GCA_037177515.1. Classification (NCBI taxonomy): domain Eukaryota; kingdom Metazoa; phylum Chordata; class Actinopteri; order Atheriniformes; family Pseudomugilidae; genus Pseudomugil; species Pseudomugil tenellus. The sequence goes on along the minus strand of JBAMHX010000023.1, from coordinate 1,512,165 downwards.
TGCAAGATGTAAGCTTTCAGCAACATGTCGGTTTTTTTTCCATCTTCAGCATTTCACCACAACACGATACCCACTCTCTAATGGAGTCATCACAGGTTCTATGGCTTTTAGATTCAATTATTTCAATGCTTAGCGTTGTGCTTTGAAGGTAAAAAAAAAGTGAATCTGAAAATGTTTCCAGGTGTTTTAAAAGAAGTTTTACACAGGTAAATATTTCAGGAAGCCATCAGCCAATGATGGAGACCTCTATGGATGGTCAGTCAGGAGAATGCAGGGATATACCCCACATTCACCTTACAAACACCATCCGCAGGGCCGGTTTCCAGCAGGTTGTGTTGTTTCCTGCACTAACACACCTGATGCAAATCAAATGGATCCAATAGGTTCTTGTCAAACTTTTCATTAATTTCATTCAGCTGTGTTGGAGCAGGGAAACAACAAAAACCTGCAGGGACACCGGCTCTCGAGGACTGGACTCTGACACCTCCGATCTAGAAAGAAGTTAAGCCCAACATTGTTTATAATAGGAAGAAAGAATACTTTATTATAAAACCCTCTCCATCTCCATGGAAACTAGCACAAAAAATAATGATCAGATAATATGAAAGGGTACCAAACACTTGGATGGTAAACACATGCACATCCCTCAGAGATATTTTCTTCACCTTCAACATGTAAAGCTGATTTGTTTATTAGCTTCAGTCTGGATCAATGACCCCATATGATGCCGTCTGTGATCTGACTGGACCTATTGCTCATCGATAATGCAAACCAAACAGGCTGTGGTACCTTTTGTTGGCTACCAGCAGAGCAGTACCAGACAGCGTGTCTCCGGCCTTGGTGAAGAGGGGGGACTGCAGCAAACAGCGAACCTGGTACCAGTGGGTCAGAGGCTCTGTGGGAGCCGTTGACAGCCATACTGTCATCCTGCAGAAGGACACAGATGTGAGGAGGAGGAAGATGATTGACCTGCCAGCTCAGCTTCATCCAGCAGAGACGTACTTACACCGATCCCATAAAAGCCACGTCGAACCAGAAAGCAAGGCCATGAACCAGACCTGAGTGCATCATGTGGAACTTGAAAGGGATCTCTAGCCTGGGATCAGAAATAAGATTCTAAGTAAAAACACATTCACACACAACACACACACAGAGACATGAACTCACCTGTAGAGATCCTCCTCTTTAGCCTCTAAGAAGTTGACCGTGTATTTAACAGACTTGGCCATCAGGATCCGGATGTCAAACGTGTCCTGCAGGAAAAGCCATCATAGCTTCACACCAGCTCTGTCCATCCGGATATCAGTTGTGGGTGTAGCATGCTTACGTACCACAATCGGCTGGCGGAAGTACTCATCCACTGCCGCCCCCCTCAAAGCAGACAGGTCCACGCCGTGGAAAGAGGGCTGGTACCTGAGGACAGGTGGTCAACATCAAATTACATGGACTCCTTCTAAGTGGTTGCCACCAGAAATTTGGCACATGTTCCTCCAACAGAAACACTGACGTGTCCATCTCAGCCTGTAAACCTAATATGAAGACCAGGAGTCTTCAATCCTGGTCCTCGAGGGCCTTGCAGGTTTTCCAATTGTCCCCTGCTGGGATACACCTGATTACTAGTAATGTGTATTTAGCTGACATGTAGTTTGTCAGAGTCAGATTCAGGTGTGTTGCAACAGGGAAACTGAAAACTCTGTGGCAGTGTGAAGCCGAAGGAGGAGGACGCAAATTGGAGCAGGGCTGGTCCATATGCTAACCTCAGGATTAATTTCATGTTTCACTGAGTTAACAGTTCCCTCCTCCTGCTTACCAGAAGTTGGCCTTGGTGAACTGCTCCATGTAAAGCTGCTCATCTGTGAAAGGAGCCAGATGGACGTCTCCGATGGTGGGGAACATTTTACCTGAAACCGTCAACACAGAGACGCTCAGAAAAAAAACAAACAGCTGACAACACATCTGTGTGACCTTATTATGTCCAACTTTCAGCATCTATTCTGGTCATTTAACAGGCAACAATTCACCAAAAACATCTCACAAAATTTTAACCCCAAATATTCAACAAACTATTGTAAATTCTGCTCCATCTGGTTATTTCTACTGTGAATAATGCTGAAGAAGCTTTAAATGACAGAAAATATACAGACATGTTTCCATGCAGATGTTTTCTGCATCAGTTATCAGATTGTGAGTTTTAAATTATGTGAAATTAATGTATCAATAGATATTTCAGCATGAAGACCAACCAGAGGTAGAAAACAAAATTCATTCAAAATTCATTATAATATGAACAGAACTTTGTACTGGGACTGTACCAGCACCGTTTTTCCATTGCCGCAGTTGATTTGCAGGTGCCGTCTGATTAATGGAAAGAGCTGCACCTGGTCCAGCTGATGCTCTGCCTCTTAAAAGCTCCATCAGGCTGCGGCTTGGAGATTAACGGTGCAGGCGTTGCCTGTTTAGGCTGAATTGGCTTTATGCACAGCTCCACTACTTCCTGAACTTAAGACAACTCTTTTGTTTACTGGATGAACTAATTGATCCAGGTGTGCCTGGCCATTGGAGTTGTGGTTATGGAGGTCAGACACACCTGGATTAATCAGTTCATCCAGTAATGTCAGACAGGAAACAAAAGAGTTGTCTTAAGATCAAGAATTAGTGGAGATGAGCATAAAGCCAATTGCTTGAGAATAAACTTTTGTTGCAACTTATCAGTTTTGCCGGCCTCCTCTCTTTGTTAAGGTTTGTACAAGTGGGGGCTTGTCGTTCCATGGACCTGGTGTGGTTTGACTTCTGCTGTGGTTGCGTTCGGTGTCGAAGGGGGTGGTGCTACTTGTGGTAGGCTTTTGTTTGCTGGCTGTTTTTTCCTGTTTGGCCTTGTTGTGGGTGCTTGTTGCTCTTCCTGGGCATGGTTATGTGTCTCATGGTTCTGTCCCTGTAGGTCCGAGGAGTCCCTTTGGGTTTCTCAGGCCTGTTATATCCAGCTGTGTTTCTTGTCCCTCTGACAAAATGGAGTCTGTGCCTGTTTGTGCCTAGGAGCTCTCAACTTTTGGGGCTTTTGTGTGGGATGGCGGGGTGTCCCTGATTGGGGCTGGAATCAAAGTCCTGGTGAGCTCTGTTCTGCCATTTTCTGTGGACTCTTTTACAGGAGATGACATCCTGATGAGAGGAATGGAGCTCTCAGTTGTACCTGTTGTTGTGCACAAGTTGGAGTTTAGCTGTGACCTGGTCTACGGTCTGACTTGGGGTACGTCCAGCATTTAACAGTTGCTGGAAGTGGTGCTCTGGTTTGGCCC
>JBAMHX010000023.1:1493664-1508579 GCA_037177515.1 Pseudomugil tenellus | reverse complement strand
AGTTGCTGGAAGTGGGGCTCTGGTTTGGCCCAGTTGCTGGAAGTGGGGCTCTGGTTTGGCCCAGTTGCTGGAAGTGGGGCTCTGGTTTGGCCCAGTTGCTGGAAGTGGTGCTCTTGTTTGGCCCAGTTGCTGGAAGTGGTGCTCTTGTTTGGCCCAGTTGCTGGAAGTGGTGCTCTTGTTTGGCCCAGTTGCTGGAAGTGGTGCTCTGGTTTGGCCCAGTTGCTGGAAGTGGTGCTCTTTTTTTGGCCCAGTTGCCTTCCTAAGCGCTCTGTGTTGTCTGATGCGTTGGATCTTTTTTTGTGCTCATACTCATCATTACTCATCCATCACAAAGGTTCAACAAAACAGTGGCTGATGCTTTGTCTTCAGTACCTTGAATGTGTTTTTTCCTGGTTGATCATCATCCCTGCTGTCAAAGTATTCTTTTTTTTCTTCCAAAATAATTTTTGGGTTGCAGTTTACAGTTGGTGGCCTACTGAGTTGGCGAGTATGGAGTAGTATTTGCAAGTGCTGTCTGATTAGCGGCATGAGGCGCACCTGGCCCCGGTGATGCTCTGCCTCTAAAAAGCTCCACCAGTCCGCACTCTGGCATCTCCCAGGGGCTTGGAGATTACTGGTGCAGGCGTTGCCTGTTTAGGCTGAATTGTTTGAGAATAAACTTTTCTTGTAACTTATCATTTATGCCCACTTTGTTACAGTTTGTAACAATAGAAATAACACAGATCAACAGTGGCCAAACATTTTTTCATATGCCCATTATTCTCTTATGTCTTGGCCTCAGGAGGAAAAAAAACAAAAACAATTTTTTTTTTCTAATAACTACTTATTGTTGCCCAAAAAAATAAGAAGTTTAAGCCTGTAATACTTCAGCACGTCAAGGTTGCATCATATGCATTTCCTGATGTGTTTATCAGGGTGTGTGCATGAAGTGAAAATGATATACGAACAAACCATATAAATGGTTTTAGCTACAGTAATCAAATGGTGTGGAAAAAAAACAGCTTGTGATCCAGAAATTACAGGTTTTTGTTTGTTTTTTGAAGTTTTTTGTACTTAATGTTTGGCAGTGACCTTATTTCACTTTGGTTTTCTGTGTAGAAAATAAAACTTTTATTTTGAATAAATTATTAGGAATCAGTGAGAGGAAAACAACAAGATTCTCTTGGACAGGATATAAATTCTGGAAAACTTCTGTAGATCACATAAATCAGGAGATTTAGGAAATCAGGAGATGCAGTTTGATGTCAAGCTCTGCACAAGTCTACTAATTAAGTCCGATGCGTCTCAGGTGTTTTGCAGCAGGAACTTTTAACACTTGCAGGAGTGCAGCTCTATAGAGGATGTGCGTCACGTGATCCCCATTGTTTACATCGCCACGTTGGGTGGCAAGAATCCAGTGCCAACCACCGCAAGCCGACAAACTAAAGCTTGAATCTGGCATAAAGAAACACACACAGCTAGTTTGGATCTGGTATCGAACACTTGAAAATATATCTGAAATAGCTGGATGCAATTATCTCATTTTGTTGAACTGCGAGGTGAAGTGAGGAGTAGATATTATACTCTATAATCTCTGTGTTTCATTGATAGGCCTACAGTATTTCAAAGAGACGCTCAGCAATGTTCATGAAGGTTCTGCTCCTAACTGGAAAGTTATTCATAATGATCTGGCATCCCTCTCCCACCACTCCTGCTGCGATTCGTATGCACACGTTTCTCTGCGCAGACCTTTCTTGCGCAGCTCTACATGTCTCTCCTCTTTTATAATCTCCTTAAAACGATGTTATTGAAAATGTGTCGCCACGACTAGATACCAACTTTAAAATATTAAAATACGCTCCGGTGTGACTGTCGTGTCTATGCGGTCATGTTTACGTCATCATGTTTACTTCCTGTGTTACAACAAAAGCTGTCCCCTGACCCCATTGGGAGCTAGACATAAGTGATGAATGCAGCTTTCAATTAAATTATTTTAATATCTATATTTAAAAAACTGATTTAAAGAATTTAATAGTGTTTTAAGACGTTTATGTAGATAAATATTAAACTAGATTCTGATGGGTCAGATTTTGTTTTAACAAGATGACCTCACTCACATTATCTCTCTTCATCGTCCATTCATGGTCTTTTAATCAAACAGGATACTTTTTACAGATGTAAAATTTACAGCTTACCTCATATAAAGCATTAACAGCTCGTAGTGCTGTTTTCCCAGTCCTCTGTCTCACACTTACAATCCATTTGTCCCATGATCTCTTGTTTTTTTTCGGTACACTGTAGAACGACAAGCTGTTCTTTTGACCGTGTGTATTTCTACACCCGAATGCGGAGAACAAACACCACAAACACTACAAACTGTCCGAGTTTAACTGGTTTCGAGATCGGTTGGTGCGCTCCAGAGCAAACGTCCCGTGACTCAGTGACATCTGCTGCACGTTCTCTATAGGACTGAGGTTGCATACCTCTAAACGCTCAGATATCACAGAATTACACACTAGTGTTCCTGATGGTAGGAGAGCATTTAAGGTTTGTCCACAAGTTGACATCAACCTAAAGTTGAACATGCTGCCTCCATGTTTCACATACAAACAGTTAAAAATGATTCAACATATGAAAATTTCACTGTTATCATGAACTCCTCACCATTGGGTTTGAGAAACTTCTTGGCATGCAGGTAACTTTCCAACATGCGCTCGTTGAACAGCATGTAGCCCATTGGCTCTGAGATAATGATGTCAACTTGCTCTGGCAGCGTCACCTCCTCCACCTTGCCTGGGATAACCACCACACGTTCACCCAGACGGTTGCTGTTTACCAGCACCTGAACAGAGGAAAACATGTATAAAACACTGGCTGCAGGAACACTCATAGCAACAGTGTAAAGCAAACCTCAGCATGCTGTGCCATGGTGCTGGCTTCCACGGCGTAGACCTTCCGAGCTCCAGCCTGGGCAGCAAAGAAAGAGAGAATCCCCGATCCACAACCCACATCCAGAACTACCTAGAAAAACAAGAGCAGGTTTATCCTTATGATGGTCACCATAAAGGTACACTTAAAATGAGAAAATGGCGAGTTTGATGTAAGAGATTCAGTTAATGTCTAACAGTTCAAAAACTGTAATGTAAGAATAAATTATGTTTAAGATTCATCCACATCTACATTATTCCCTTCATCTAGTCTTCCTCATCTCCAACAGCAGGTTGGTGCTTTTCTTAACAACAAAGGCTTGTACTGCCTTATTATCTATTTTTAAATTGTCTTGCACGGCATTAAAGCAAGCAGAATGATGGTCTGGGTACAGTTTTGTTTTGTCGGAAAAATTTTTATGTTACAGAGTTTGAATAATATGGCATGACTGGAGACAATAGAAAAAAGATAGAAAAAGTTCACAGAATGAGGAAAGTGATGAAAGAACAAAAGGGGGAATTAAATACACCACATTCATAATACATAGATAATACAGCCTCAGATGCTTGGTCACTTATTATCCCTACACTAAAACCCAACACAAGGCGTTTGCCATCCAACATGGTGGTGTAAACAGTTGGAGACCACTGCATGTTCTCTATACCACATAAATACAAGTTAACAATCTTCATCTTTTTATTCAGCAGGGTTTCATCTATATTTGAACCTACTTTATTTAGATACTGGGGTAGTAAATTCAGAGAAATCATATTTGAATGGAAAAAATGAATGAAATTGTGATGATAGAAATCTTCTCATCCTTTTTCTACACTCAGATACAGTTAATGTTTGCACTTTTTAAACCTTTTTTAGCAAAGCAACAATGATGTGATCAGACTGGTGTGATCACAGACCTCTCACAGTTAGGCCTAATCCCATTTCTACGCCTTATCTCTACATTTTGCTCGTTCACGAGAGACAAAGGGCTGTCCCAATTCTCTTGCAGGTAGGGGTGGGGTAAGGGCTGTACACTCCTTCAAACGGAGGGATTTCAGATGCACACGGAACGGAGGGGTAGAAAAGAAACCTACAAATTTAAGCATTTTTGCATAAATAATCATATGATTATTTATAACGTTTATAAAGACATGGTGTCATGGTTTCCGTTTGTAATTTTCCATCAACAGCTGTTTCTCGTGTTTATTACAAACGATATGGTAAAGTAATGAAAACATCCACAACATACATGGCTTACTTGTTATAATCTGGAGGTTATAATTCACATTTCTGATGTATCATAAGCTTTTTTAACACGTCTTGTAATCTTGAGAACCGTAAACTCCAGAGCATAAACCTACTTTTTTTTTCTACGCTTCAAAACACTGCGGCTCATAATCCGGTGCGGCTTATTTATGTTTTTTTTCCGTGGCAGCAAAAAACGTTTGACTAGCAACAGCGGACCAATCAGATTGATGAGATGTCCAGACAGAGGACTGTTAGAATTGTATGATCGATCAAGAGCACTATCACACCTACCGGTATTGCAAATCATTCATTTCTACTAACTCTCGTGGAAAATTCTCTAAGAAAAGCACATTATGCAGCTTTTAAGTTAAAAGAAATCACTATGGCAGGAAATCGAGCTCCTTTTGCCAAAGCAAAATGACCACAAAAGCTTTCAGAGGTAATAGCAGGTGGCCCGAGCTGGAAAACTTCCTGGAAGATTGGATCAACACACAAAGAGCAGGTGGCCGCGTTGTTTCTATTGTCCAAATCAGACTGAAGGCAAAAGCGATAACCACTGAGATGAAAATAGAAGATTTTAGAGGTGTGCCATCGTGGCGTTTTAGATTCATGAAGAGAAAAGGCCTGACAGTTGGGGCATGCACAACTCAGCAGCTCCTCCAAACTGCGAGGAGAAACTTAAACCATTCCACTTAGTCACTAAAACGGAGATAAAGGAGAACTCCATCGAGCCAGATGAGATTATCAATATGGATGAAGTGCCTCTCACATTTGACCTGCCTCGCACTGTAAATAACGTCCATCATAATGAAAACAAGCGGCCACGAGAGAACGCATTTTACCTGTGTTCTGAGTTTCACAGCATCCGGAGTGAAGCTTCCTGGTGATTTTTAAGCTGCTTTGGGAAAAATTCCCAAAAGACATTGTGGTGAAAATGTAGGAGGTTTGCCCTCCTAACTGGCCAAGAATCACCTGATCACACATTCTTGGAAATTAAAAACTCTGTTTCTATTAATCTTGCAATCCTAACAAAGACAGTATTATACAACGACCTTCTGATTATCGAACATTGTTCAAACTGAGATACAATCCTCACATTTCTTATCCATGCAGAAACACTTCTAAAAGTTTGAGAATGTCAGCTTACTGTTTCATTTTCTATCAGGGTCATCGGACATGAAGGATGTCTTACTTTCCACAAAAACACTGTTTGATTCTGTATTTGTAATATAATTTGGTCAAGAAGCCCATTTTATATGATTTCCTGACACATTCAGACTCCTAAACCTGTTTGAATAAAATTTAATTCACGCCTCTGTGTTCGTGTGTGAAATGTGTTTTTTTTTCTTTCATAGAACAATGGCACCATCAAGTGGCCACTTTTATTATAAAGTAAGTAAAATTCAACCTTTTTTCAAACATTAAATTGATGTTTACCTACGTTCTAACGTCTGTTTTAAGACTAAAATTATATATTGAAGATATATATCTGAATTGTTTTATCTAAACAATGTTTTAATATGATTTAAAGATGAGAAAATGGTTTTATAAAGTTTAAGTTTACTTTCGGTTGGACCATTTAACCTATCCTTGGTGCTAAGAACGTATTGACGTTTTATTCACTGATTGGTTTACACAGTAAAGCACACCTCTAAAACTGACTTTAAAAAGCGCTGTATCATTATTTTTTTTTGTTGTTCATGATCCATTTATACGTTTGTTTGTTGCAGCATTTTTACTTTAAAGGGGTAAATTGTTTGACTCAGCCGGAACTCACGTTGAATTAAGAGTGTCCCAAGACTGATCTATAATAAATAAATGTATGAAAATTTCTCACAAGAGTGAGTGGTGCCCCAGTAGCATAATTGTTACAAAAGTAAACAAGAAAGGTTGGATGATGGAGACCACATAACAGAGTCTGTGAAAGCTGCCATCAAGAGCACCAACATCATTCCAGCTGTGATTCCTGGTGCGACCACAAAGTATCTCCAGCCACTGGACATCGATACAATCGGGCATTTAAAGTTGGGAGGCTTGGATGACCAGCGGTGAAGTCTTTTACCAAAACAGGCCACATGCGAAGAGCAGCTTTGAACCAGGCCGTGTCAAAACATCCACCATTACCAATGGATTCAGAAAGGCTGGACTACTGCGGGATGTGGCCAACAGTGTGCACTCAAGTGCTTTTAATTTTAATTAGGTGCGCTCTGTAGTGTGGAATTTACGGTTCTATACTTGTGTTGTAGGTGCTGTTAGGTAAAAAAAGCTGTACAATACTCCGTTTGTAAAAAGATTTTGAACAGTATTTAATTAGTTTCCACAAGGCTTTATTCTTACGGGAGTGATGATATTCAAATTCTAACAAATCCTCTAAATGTCTAAAACTACGGTAAGAAAACAGTATAGCTTCTGATTCTGTACTTGCCCGCAAAGCCACTGTCCTGCTTCATGCTGCGGTCTCCCACTGCACTGAATATTTACTATAAATTAAACAAAACACCCTTCTGACACTTGTTTATCTTAATCTAAGTTTAATCTTAATCTAATCTAAAAACACCTAAAGCATCAATAAAGATAGCATACTGTCAGAATACGAACTTACGAACTGTGCTGAACCGCAGTAATTTTAACAGGCTTGTTGTAAATAATCAACTTGTAAAATAAAATATAAAATAATTTCACATCCCAGCTATAATCCAGTGTGAATTGGCTCCTAGAGGGCTGAAAAATCCAACAGCATCAGTTGCGGCAACAGTTAGCGACGCTAGGTGATGACGACACAGTAATGAGACGGAACAAAGGGTGTCCCATTTCGTAGGGCTGAAATGGTGGCCCCACCCCATAAGACTTATTTTCAAGGGGTAAGCTCAAGCTAGGGGTAAGAGGAAGGGGTAAAAACTGTAAGCATGTGGGACATCTGAGCGGCATATTTAGGATAAATAAAGTTTTCTGGATCTAAATGTGGATTTTTTTTTCGGGCCAAACCTTATCTTTGAAGTCGGTGTGGTTCTGGAGGATGGCCCGTTGGTAGGTCCCTGTCCGAACATAATCCTGCATCATGTTCTGTTGCTGGGAGAGGTAGCCGTAAAACTGTTGGCACACAAAAAAAGAAAATGCGAAACCATTTGGACGTGTCAGATGTTTAACAACTTTCAGGGTCTCTTTTTCTTTTGAGACTCTGTGAAGCTGAACGCTGGGCAACTGCATTTATATGCAACTGTGCAGAAAGAAGAAGTTAACATGTTTACACCAAGACTAGCATGTTTCAGACCCAGTCAAGAACTCTCAGCAGACAATATGAAGGAGAGTGGGCAGGTTCATCACCAGTGGGCTGCCAGGCTCGTATTTCAGAATCAGTTTGCATCACTGAACATGTGGGCTGTGGTTTGGATCCTGATGGTCTGTTTCCTCATGTCTCAGCTTTAAGCTCATTAGTTAAACAGGTTCCTGCTTCCTCAGATGTGTCATTAAGGATGACAAGCATCAAACTGCTGTAATACACAGAGGTGTGCTGCGTGGACAAAAATAAAAGTCCTCCTGAAAACAGGAGAATTGATTGCAGAGCCTTGAATCATACATATCATTAAAAACTACCTTCATTTTCACATCACAGTACAGAAATGGATAAATCTTCAAACACAAACCGCCTGGGCTTTGATGCAGCATTGTGGTTTTACACATGTGGATGTGGGCTGAGGACATATGAAGGGACCTTATGTTTCCAGTGTTCAGGACCAGGAACCAATTTATAAAAGCTTGCTTACGAAAAACACAGGCTTAAAATTTGCGTAAGAATTTTACTGAGCAGTTTGGATTTATAAAAAAAAAAAAAAGACTCAACATAGAAGAGTGTTTACCGCTGCGCCACTGAGCCTGATGTAGTAATAATCGTTTCAAAATTCCTAAAACTATTACCATATAATATTTAAAACCAAAACAGTCATATTTAATGGCTTTTAAGGCATTAAATGCAGATTTGTAAATTCATCACTTTTGTAGAACCTGTGGGAACCCTGGTCACAGGGAAGACAAGTTAGCCTGTCTGATATCTATCTGATAAACTGTTAACATGGTGGACAAAAAAAGAAGTTAAAAAGACGTTTCCACCTTCCAGTCACGTCATCTCACCTGGAAATACTGTACAGCAGAGGACTCCTCTGTTCTTTCACTGAAGACGGAGCGCTCACCAACATGCCCGCGACAGTTCTTCAGAAGGTTGTAAAAGGACTGGAAGTCTGCAGCAGAAGACTCATTGGTAACTTCATTTAAACAACTACATGCTCTATTTCATTCATTGACTTCTCTGCAGCAAAGTTCCAACAGTTTTACTTTTCTTTATTTCTTGAGTTCACAGGAACTCAGCAGTTAATATCATTAGAGCATCTACTGCTGCAAGAACAAGTGTGCGAAGAGAAAACCATCAGACCTAATACAGCAGCTTTTTGACTTAAATTTCCCTCTGGGGATGAATAAAGTATCTATTATTGTTCTTATTCTTATTATTATCATCATCTTCAAATCGAATGTTGACTTTAATCCTTTCTGCCATCCTGAGCAAGCATGAGGCGACAGTGGGAAGGAAAACTCCCTTTTGACAGGAAGACAAAACCCCGACTCTGTATCAGGATGCATATAGTTGTGGAGCTATAAAATGAACTATATCTGGAAATGAGATTTAGGTCATATTCCCCATCCTTGTCTGCATTTTTACATTGCAATTTCATATAAGCTATTTATTAATTAAAATAAAAACAAATTCTATATCGTGCTGTATATTGCTATGAGGATATAAAATGAGCTATATTGTGATATGAGAGTTTGGTCATATAGCCCAGCCGTATACCGAATACCGATCTTCTTTCTACATAGTGCCCCCCCCCCCATTTCATTTGCAGGCTGCAAAACAAAAAAAATGACATGCTAAATGTCTTCTAGATGTAGAAGTATGCGTACCTGCCGGTGAGGAGAACTGCAGGAGGACGCTGTTGCAGCCTAAAGTAATGATGAAGGACTGCTTCCCCACACGACTGCACTCCGTTTCCCGGGAAACTGAACACTTGAACACACTTGTGTCCTCTCCTGTGCAGAAGAAATACAACAACTTCCCATGAACAGTTTATTCATTTAAAATAACAACATGAAAAAGATTAGAGTCCTTCAGTGCTGACAGAAGTGTGTCTTTCTCAAGCCTCTTCAGAGTTTAGGAACTACTATCACCTCTGGATGCTGGTTTATTTCCTCCAAAACGGTATCTAGATATCTATTCTAGATAAACCTGCTGCTGACTCAAAGAAACACAGGTCACGACTTTTCTTAGACTGGAGTCATCAGCTCAAACATGCAATGAGGAAACTTTCTGGGTGTTTATTAAAACCAATTCCAGTTAAAAACTATTGTTACAACCACACCAGGATGAGCAGGTTTGTTCTGCTGTAGGCCATTTCTTCAGCTGGCATGTACAGGAACGTGATTGCCAAAGAGCAAAAAAGAAGGACATTTTGAATGCATGCTAGGGGGGTCCAGGGGTATGTCTCTCCCCCGCACCAAAACATTTGCAAAGATAACATTTCAGAGCACCTGGGGGCCAATTCTCTCATCTCTGAGTCTGTTTTTAGGCTTGATATACTAGTTCTGAGAGTATAAAAAAGTGTACATGAAAACATGTGCAGTGGTGCACATGTTCATCTAACACATTGTCATCAATGTTGATGCTAATGACTAGCTGGTATGCTTATGAGCTCGATACAGATATTTGGCAGAAGAAAATTACCCATTATTCGGCTGATTAATTTGACAACAATATAATAACTAAGTTTTGGTTCCTTAATGCTTACATCAACAAAAAAATGAATTACCGACAGTCGGTTTTTCTCTTTCACAACAGTTTGTAAAATAAATTTATATAATATGCATCAGTAAAAATAAGACAAAAATAGCGTGGAGCATTTTAGTTTTAAATTTGTGCAATGATTTTATCAATGGCACATACATGAATGTTGCTATCAATTGTACTACTTAATTTTATCTTTGCATTTAGCACACATGGGTGTCTGTTTTATTTAACCAACATGAACGAAGTTGGTTAAACATTATATACGCAACATTCAGGTGTCCTTTAAATGTAATTTAAGTTACATTTTGTTTACTCTAATATTTTCTTTGCCATTAAATACATCATGACATATATAATATATAAACACAAATAAGCTCCAGATGTTTCCCCAAATGTCACAGAGATGTCATCTTTGACAGATCTGAACTGATAATTGATCAAAGATGATCTAAACCTACTTGGGTATGGTTGCTAGTTGCATAGTGTTCTTATTGCTAACATTTGCTTATTGCTTATTGCTAACATCTTATTGCTAACATTTCTTATTGCTAACATCACTAAGCCAGGAATCGGAAACTCTGGTCCTACGGAGCAACACTCCTGCAAGTTTCCTGCCACGCACAGGTGACACACATCAGAATTAATTAGCAGACTTGCCCAGAGCTTGACATCAGCTGTGTCTCAATTCAGGGAAACTTACAACACTTGCTCTGTAGGACCGGAGTTGCCAACCGCTGCTCTAAACTAACTTAGCAGACCTTTAGCGATGCCGTCAGTGCAGACTGACACAACGAAGCAACGCATCACTCGTCATAACAAGGACAAACAGAGTTGAACTGACGCTACATGCATGCCGAGTCATTAATTTCCCAACATTTATAAACTTACCTGTTCGGTTGAATGGAGTCACATGGAGTTACACCACTCTGCACCACTACAGCGTTATAAGATATGAAGAATAAATCGGCGTATAATCGGCGAAATTGCCACCGATTATAGACATTTAAAAACACGCCAAGGTCGGGCAATTTAATTGGCCCGCCAATTAATCGGTCGGACTCTGTACATATTTATACCAGTTATTATTATGACTACACTGTCCACTGTTTCCAAGCAACAGATCGACTCAATGCCACCAACTCAACTAAAAAAAGAAAAAAAGAAAAGAAAAAGGTTAAAAAATTAGGTAGGAAGAACATATTGATGGTTACAAGAAATTATAAATCAAATACCTAATAAGATAATATAAACCAATAAAACCATTTTCACAAGTATTAAATTCAGAAAACAGAATCTTATATAATAAAAAATATACATTTAAAATATAGTAATTGTCTAATCCATTACATAAACCTATTCTTTGATTGTTTTTGTTAATGGCTATTTAACCCAAATGCCTATGAAAAGATTTTTTGACACATTCTTTCTGTCATCAATAACATATTGGTACATTCATTAAATTTCATTCTGTAATCAACTGTTAGCATCAACGACGTAGTTTTGATTTCAAAAGTGGAGGGGGGTGTATTTTGTATTAACGTAATCTTTCAGCTCACTGTGTTTTCTAATAGTTATTTTAGCTTCCTACTTCTAAGCATAAAAAGGCGCTATTATGCACATTTCAGAATAAATTGTTTTGCGAGTCCACTGAAGCATAATATGGCATTTTTTCCAAACTCCTTTATTTTTATCACATTAAACCTCGTTGTAGGTTACTGCTAGAAACAAGCAGAAAAGAATGCGTGCTTGTGATTGAACGTTACGGGAACGTGCACGTCAGCTGTTTCATAACAGAAACAGTGGAAGGAAAAGTAAACAAACCAAAGTTGCTCAGTCAATAACGTCAACACAAAACATGCAGCCATACATGGTAACCGGAATCAGACCCATAAAACGTGAACTGCTCATAGATGCAGCACAACGTTGGCTTTCCAGTTAAAGTCGTTATTAGGGAAGTAACGATGCACTCAAGTCACGATTCGATTCACTGATTCTAAAGTCACGATTTCAATTTTTTTATTTTATTCTCGAACAAAATTAACAGCTTTTTCATGGCCACGTTATTTTTGTATTTTTACGCAGCAGCAACGAGTGATGGTCGGTCTGTCTATTATTGCATGTAGTCAGGTAATTACCATCTTTTTGTTTTAAGGATAACCTGGGCAATAATTATATGTAGTCTAAGCTGAAGCTTTTTTACACCAAGCTTCAATATGAAAGTCTGTTAACATAATTTACATGTTATTAAAAAACAAAATGTAATGAATAAAGAATGTATGACAGTGGAATTCATATGCCATAGTTCCCGGAAAAAACGGTGCACTTAATGTTTGGATAAGAAACCTTCCGCAAAGGCTCAGCGTAGTTCAGCCAAAGAGTTTGGACGTGTGTCGGATGTGAGGTTCTGGACAAAGTAACAACGCTGTCGGCCCAGCTGTGTTTTAAAGGTTAACTCCCAGACAGTCTATGTGATCCTGACCCTGCTTTTTCGGCTGAGTTCTGGGATCTGGGCTTGTAACGCGTTTCTTTCAGTTGCAAACAGGCAACTCGCTTGAACTGCAACTGAAAACAGCATGAATTGCTAAGGAGCAAATGATCACACTATTTTATTTTTATGATCATTGAAAACTCAGATCGTAATTGAAATTCGATTACTTGTTTTGGTTAATTAGGTTGTAAAGTTGTGTGTAAGTATTATGAAACTGCATTATTTTTCTGTGAGATAGATGTCTATATTCTCTTCGGGCTCTACGGCGAGATGGACAGTTTTCTCTTCTCTCCCTCCCTTCCTGAGATGAAGTTTACTTTCACTGAGCCAGTTTCCTGACACAAAGAAATTACATTTAAGTTACAGCCAGTCCAAGATCATGCACAAAGAATACACACAGGATCAGGCAATACTGAGGTGCCGCCAGGACCGCTGCACCTTTTCTTAGTTTTGGGGGGAAAAACACACATTTGGGAAATTTGGGAGAAAACGGTATGAAGAGAAGGGATGTCTTTTAAAAAAAGGAGACAAAATGAGTGGTATAGCAAAAGTATAGTACGGTGTGTGTTGCAAAAGCTCCTCAGTGTATGATGGTCTGCAGCAAAAAGCTTATTTAATTTCCGCTTATTTCCACTGTTCCTCTATCGTTTCAAACAGCAGCTTAGTATCAAAGCTATCCAGATGTTTTCCTGCTTTCTAAAGACACGTTCAAAAGCATTTTTTATAATGTATATAAATCCAGGTCTGTTGTATGAGACAAAACTACTGTTAATATGTAGGATTTATTTATTCTGCATAGTGGAGATTAGTTCTTTTATTATTTAGTTACACGGTTATCAATAGATAGAAATAAATACTTCAATGAGAGTTCCTGTAGTTTTTAAATAGCATTTCTACAGTAATTCATTTTTTAATTAACATATCGCATTAATAAACTACTCCTCATCTTATCCTTGTGTGTATTTTCCTGACTTGGTCCTGTCTGTTATGTACTATATGTACTTGGGACCTTAGATTGGCTTTCTACTGTAACCAATTTCGTTGTGCCAGAACGTAAATATACCGGATTTAGCATTATGCTCATTTCCACCGGAAGCACCACAATGGAAATTAATCCATAATCATTCTGAATATTTCTCTGACAATAATTATTCCGAAATAGTTCCGCAATAAAATGAAATCCCTATGCCATCTTTTCCAGATAAGACTTCCATCTGGAATGAAGAAAAATCTATGTCTGGGTAAAAACAGGAGACTTTCGCGTTTTTGCAGGTAAATACATTCCCATAAGTTCCTGTCTGCAATGTGTTTGTATTTCAGCTGAACTCCACAGCAGCAGCATCCTTCAGCGGGACACCACGTTCAACGTGCGGCTGTGATGCGGCCGCCTCGCGCTCAGGTCCGGCCATTGTTCCAGTGAGAACAAAGATCAATGCATAAGTAATGAGGGCCTGGTCTCACTCCGATGCGACAATCAGATGGACAGTTTTTGCCTTGTTAGTACACAGAAATAACAAATAAACCATACAAAGCTTTTATTTTAAAGTGAAACAGTTTGCGGATGGGGAGTTGCGATGGATGCCTCCTCCGCCCGGACCGCAGCGGGTATGGAGCGATGCCCCCGGCTACCAAAACAACTCCCAAATACTCATTTATGCTACAAACATTAAACCCCCCAAATTTCCCTTTTCGTGGGACAGAACCTAACATGGTGATTTCCCAAACCATCTAACATGTCTGTATGGTACAAAACAAAACGTGTGCAATGTTAGCGCATTCCTGCGAAGACAGGCTCGTGGCATTGTTTAACAAGCAGTTGGCCATACAGTTTTAGCTAAGCTGCTTGTAGATCACACTACTCTCCGGTGTTGGACGTTGTGTCCAAGGTGCTTAACTTTTCTGTGGGTGCAAAGAGCCCAAAGTAAGTTCGAACCTGAACCTGACGGTAAAGAAAGATTGGAGTACTACGCACTCCCTCGTGACAACTAGCGAGATGCGATAGCTTGATGTTGGCTAACGTTACTGCTGGACGGATTAGCTGGATGAGCATTAGCCCTGCATAGCATTAGCAGCGACAGTTAACTGAGGCCGAGCATTCGACCAGTGAGAGCGTAAGGTCCACTTACCATTGGAGAGACTGATGAGAGCGGCATCTTGGGAGGATTTCACTTCTAATCGCAGGGGCTGCTGCTCTGAATGCCGCTGTATGTCTCCATTTGCGTCTCCGATTGAGAGGAGCCGCACGCCGGGGAACACAGAGACCGCCATTTTCGATCTGGAAGTAGAGATAGGTCGGTGATGACATCCAAGCACTCACTGCTCTCTGCTGGACACGCCCCGTCGGGCATGCCGATGCCTAAGAGGTGGGGGGGGGGGGGGGGGGGGGAGGGGGGGGGGGGGGGGGGGGGTGGGGGGGGGGGGGGGGGGGGGGGGGGGGGGGGG
>JBAMHX010000023.1:1476547-1489153 GCA_037177515.1 Pseudomugil tenellus | reverse complement strand
AACTCCACATAGAGAACATGTGAACTCCACATAGAGAACATGTGAACTCCACATAGAGAACATGTGAACTCCACATAGAGAACATGTGAACTCCACATAGAGAACATGTGAACTCCACATAGAGAACATGTGAACTCCACATAGAGAACATGTGAACTCCACATAGAGAACATGTGAACTCCACATAGAGAACATGTGAACTCCCCCACACTCCAACAGAGAAACTCCATGCAGAGAATGTAAATTCCCACAGAGAGAACATCTAAACTCAGACAACGTGTAAACTTCATACAGAGAATAAACTGTGACAGAGGAAATGCAAACTTTGACAGAGATGATGTAAATTCCGACACAGAACTTAACTTTACATAGAAAACTTTACATACATAAACTTTGACAGAGAACACGTAACCTTTAACGGAGGTTAATAAATGGAGTATTTGGAGCGGCAGGGTCTGACTAGAGGCGGAAGATAAAAACTCTATTATTTTGCTTTTACTCACAGTTTGGTACATCTAGAGGGGTGAAGTAGAACCGTACAATGGAACAACTCTACACCAGTTTTTCACCGGATGTTGCAGCATCATCTTCCTCTTTTTTTTCTCTACCGGTGTTTGTAATCCTCACCACCTAGTTGTTGACATGTTGGCTGCTATTACTTTTCACTGCAGGTGAACAGAACTTGCCTACTCCAGAGGAGCCAGTGGTCCCAGGTGGATGTGGTTATGCTGCAGGATGCCTGAACCTTCCTCTGTGTGACTTCCTGTCCTAATGAAGTCAAAGTCTCCTCTGTGTGCTTTTGCTGTTTGGACTGTGATCAAGAATTTGGGAAACTGACTGAAACTTGTGATTCCCTCCCTGCACATGGACTGTTCTAAAATAAGTCCAGCCAACAATCCCAGAAGTCACACAATCAACAAAGCCGCCACTGTGCAGCCAAAGTCTGCAGGAAACCATCCTGGATGGTCTTCAGTCTACTACAAACATCTCAAATGAAATTATTTCATTTTCTAACCTAATTTAGTCCAGAAATCTCATCTGACTTTTAATTTTAAAAAAGAACAAAAAGCAAACAAACAACAATAATTAAAAAAAAAAAAAAAAACTTGCCTGTCATGGCGTGCTAAACTTTCATCTAATCATTTTCCCCACTTAGAGTGAAGAAAACATGAATTAATGTATAATTGAATGAAACCTGCAGGATTGTTTAAACTTGGTCAAAGTTGGAAACCGGAGCCAGAACTTCTTACCTTGATCCGGCGGACGCTGGCCTCCAGGCGCAGCTGCTTCACCGCCTTCTGGGCGACGGACAGGCTGCTGTTGGCGGCGCTGTTGTTCGACATGACCGGGTCCGAGTCGCTGGCCCGCTGCTCTGTTCCGACTGCCGCTCAGAGAGAACGCTGCTCGTTGCACAAGTTCCGGTACAGCCTTCAAATTACTGCGTCAGAGGTTGGAAACCGGGTGTAGAAATTCGGACCCTCTTTTTTCTGTATTGATTGTGCTACTTCTCAGCCTTTATAAACATAACAGGCAGAATCAACTTTCTAAATAAAGATAATGAATCAGAACAAGGTTTTTATTTTTAATTGCAGGTAAAAGTTTAGACTAATGTTTTTATACCCAATGGACCTAAAACTGTGTATTTATGTATATGTATATATATAATATTTGTAGGTTATTCTGCATCTTTAGAAATGTGATTTTTGATCAGATTCTGTTTGGTTTGTATTTGATATTCAAGTTTCAGGCGGAAATAACAGAAAATGTAAAAAGTTAATGCTAAACTAAAATACCAGTATGTGGGAAATTTCAGTCGAATTATGGTGATAATTTCTTCATTTCAGACCATTTATAGAAACAAAAATGAACAGCGGTGGTGTAATCGGCCCTATACAATATCATAATGTTGTTAAGGTCTGATGGTGTTTAAATGTGAACAGGTTAATGAAGGACTATTTACATACAAGCTGTAGTTAAATCCAAAAATTAAGTGATTGATTCATGGATCAGACTCTTTGTTTCTGTTTTTTTTAGGTTAGTCATCTTGTCATTGAACAACTTTTGCAATTCTCTCCTAAACATGAAAAAAGTTTAATACAAAATGTACAGAAATTCAAATAAGGTTCACCTGTAAAGGTTATTGTACATTTTTACATTTTATATTCATTCTGACATAATTTTATAATTGAAATATTCCAAACCTTTTGTGAACAGTGCTCGAGGAGGACCCAGAGAAGTTGAGTTTCCCGTCGGTGTTATTTCGGTGCTGCACATGGCTGGAAACGCTGCTTGATCGTGGAACAGCTGAAACATCCAATTACATCTCCATCCAGGTGAAGAACCAGCTGGCTCGATATGCTTTGTGTGCTTGTTTCATGTTGAACTTTGTGTTTCTGTAAAGTCTTCCTCATCATGTAGCTACTGTAGTTTTATTAGCTAGGCGCCATGCTGTCAGAAAAGCAGGTGTGTTTGTGGTTTTGCTGCTGGAGTTTTAACCTATGGATGGTGGTGTTTTAACCTATGGATGGTGGAGTTTTAACCTATGGATGGTGGTGTTTTAACATGTGGATGGTGGTGTTTTAACATGTGGATGAGACTTCGCACAGTCAACCACTAACCTCGCATTTAGGCGTCGCGTTGAAAGTTTGTTATGTTTGGAGCTGCACTCTTCCAGCAGCTTCCTGGAGCATTTCTCGCTGCTTATGTTAGCAGGGTGGCTAAAATTTGCACGAAAAGTGAGTAAACTACTGTTGTGTCTGTGAAAACAAAACAAACAAACAAACAAAAAATACCCCTTCTCTACCAGAAAAACGTGATTTTGCACATCCTCATTTCAGCACAGCTGACTTATGCTCCTCCCGCACGTGCGTTAACTCATGGATGTCTTTTCAAAAGGGAAATAATCAGGCCTTCCATTAGTAAAATATTTATAGTTACAATAAAGATCCAAACTATAAATTACAGTTTGCTCTAGACTTCCATTGTTGAGCCACTTCATATGTTGTTTATCCAATTAATGATCCCAATAGTTCATAAACACACAGACACACTCAAACATATATATATTTCAACTTTTATGTTTTACAACATTCAAAGAGGTTAGTCAACTAAAATCACGTTTTTTCTTTAGTATGACAGTTTTTACATAAAATAACTGTAGAGGACTGTTTTTTCCTGTCAAGGACGAGGACACTGGTTTCTTTAGATAGAGAAAATTATAAATTTAATCATGAAGAATAAAAGCAGTTGAACATACATTAAACATTAAAATAAGAAGGGACAAAACATTAATACATACAGACATGGTACGAGGTTATAACTCGGGAGAATCACTCCCGAGATCCGTCGTCACACAGAAGTCTGGAAATATTCTGTCCTAGTAAGATAGGGGAGCTTTGTTTAAAGACTTTAGTCACGTGCGTCAATCTGAGGCCTGTTCTTTGGCTACGACAACAAGACCGAAGTCTCGCTTGAACATTTCCCTGATGGAAGGACGCCGGCCTTGCAGATGGTTTACTAAAGGTCAGAATGACATCAGTTTAGGAGCCTTATGGTCAGACCTTTCAGCTAGACATTAATTAAAAGCAAGTTCATTAAGCTAATACATGAAATTCCTCTACAATAACTAAGATTTTTTAAAGGCACAATAATTCTAATTCTTTTAAAGCACCACTTTTATGTAATGTCCTCTGTGGTGGACATCAGGCCTTGCTAACTATTTCTATTACATCAGAGAACAGAGACATAAGTGAGGCAGAGAGAATTTCCAAAGACCTGTGGAGGGAGATTCAGACATAGAACTGAAAATGAGCTGGATGAGGGTGTGAGAGGAGGAGATGAAGAATACTTTCAGGATGATTCTTCAGCCATTGAGAAGTTTGATCGCGAATCCGAGCCAGAGCCAGGAAAGAGGATTAATACAGGTGTGTGTTATTAAGTGTAATGGAATAACTATTTGCATTTGTTGCTTGGAACGTTTTCTCCTTTAGGGTTGCATTGTTTACCATAATGTTAACTGGGTTTTTAATCTTTTCACAAAAAAAAAACAAATAAAAAAACATTGAAATGCCCCTGGTATCCAGAAACAAGGAATTCAATATCGTTTCTTAATTTAGTGTCTTAATCTTGTTAAATGTTCATGAAATGAAACAATTTTAAAAGGAATCTATGCAAAAATGAATTCCCTTCATAATATTGCAACATTGCAAGCAAGACCCGATGTCCTCTGCAGAAGATACTCCATAAAAAATTAATAAACTACGTTTTTGAAAAAAAACATGTTTCTTGGAACCACAGTACTTGAATTGGAGATTCATGTAATAAAATGAATTTGTGGTCATGGTACACTGTGCCGCTGGCGTCCCAGCTTGTCTGCTGGAACAAATGCGTGCTTATATGCATAAAAGAAAGTCCTCTCCAGGACTCGACTGCTGCTAATTCTTTTTTATTTGGCGTGCAATGACTTCTGGGTAATTGGAAACAGCAAAGGATACATAACATGAACACTTTGTTTTAAGCTAATTCGGCCCAAAACAAAGTGTGCATTTGAAGTGTGGACCCAGTTTGGGACAGTTCTTCGTCACCTCACTTCGAATCCGCACTTGGAAGCATGCAGTCCTTGGATTGGAACACAGCCACCAATTCAGTTTTGAGTGGTTTGTCATTTTCAGGTTGGCCACTAGGGGAGCTTAAACCTGAAAACTGTTGGCATTATCTATGAAACTTTTCATCCGATTGACCTCAAATTAAGTCCAAATGAAAGGTCATGACCTTAAGATGTACCACAGAATAATGTATGCTTGAATTTTTCTATATTGGTATATGTATATGAGGATTGGGGAAATTGAAGATTGGTGTGTTCAGGGATATAACCCCTAGCCGTTGCCTCTGACAGTGTGGTTTAAAACATTGCTTTCACACTAGGAACTATGTCTGGGACTTGCAGTTTGTGATTTCCACATATTCTTGGCTCGGTTGTCTTAGATGGTGTTTAGTTTTGTCACAACAATGCCCAAGTCAGGTCCTGGAAATCTTTTATCCTGAAGCTTTTAGATGCAACCCTTCTCCAACACACCTGAATCAGATGATCATCTGGTGACCAGGTCTCTGCTGAACTACATGACATAATGATGAGGGCATTTGATTCAGGTGTGTTGAAGGGATGCATGTAAATCCTGCGGGATAATAGATCTCCAGGACTGGACTTAGGTATCCCTGTTCCTGTTGGTATCTTTTTGGTTTTCAATTTTTTGATCACTGATTGGACACCTGTGGTTCGGCTTAAGGGTAATGGCAAAGCTTCAGGGCTTCGAATTCTGGCGGAAGACCCTCAAGGAAGCCCGCTTTGTAGTGGCACCGATGGTGGACCAGAGTGAACTGGCCTGGCGCCTTCTCAGCCGCCGACATGGTGCCCAGCTCTGCTACACCCCCATGCTGCACGCTCAGGTGTTTGTTCGCGATGCCAACTACAGGAGGGAGAACCTATACAGTGAAGTGTGTGAGGAGGACAGACCTCTGATCACACAGGTGAGCCAAAGCGTAGCCAAAACAGCCCCCCCCTTTAGTCATGCAGAGATAAATCACTGTTGTTGTCTTTGCATCAGTTTTGTGCCAATGATCCGGAAGTGTTTGTACAGGCAGCTTTGCTTGCCCAGGACTACTGCGACGCCATTGACCTCAACCTGGGCTGTCCGCAGATGATCGCTAAGAGAGGTACAGACACTCCTCACACAGCAGAGCAGCTCGCTTGCGTGGTAAACTAACCTGCTGCACTGCTTCTCAGGACACTATGGAGTCTTCTTGCAGGATGAGTGGGAGCTGTTGGAGAAAATGAGTAAGTTAACCTCCTTTTGTTTAACCAGCTAACTGATCAGTCACTAATTTAGCTCATGATCCAGTAAACTTCTCAGCTATGTGTTTAGAATCTTTCAGGATGGGGTTGGGCAATGTAAAACTTTGATGATTGACATTTCAATTGACCAATCAGATTCACGAGAACAGCTAGATTCCAAATCCACTTTTATCGGTTTTGACACCGTAAAAACTGATGAGCATATGTTGATGTAATTCTGGCGAATTACAATTGTTGCGTAAATACAGTGAGCCCTTCCTGGGGTCCGTTTCACAAAGAAGGTTCAACAAACCCTGAGTTTGAGAGATAACTCAGAGTTGGAAAACACTGCGATGAGAAACTCAGAGTTTTACTTTTCACAACAGCTGTTCTGACTTAGTTTAGTTAACACCGAGTTGGTTCATCCCGAGTTAACCATGAGCCCCAAGACTTTAAAAAGCCGTCATCAATGGAACCCATTGGGGAAAAAAAGGTCTTTTTTTTTTTCTTTTCCCCGCTGGAATTACAAGTTCTAATGCAGACGTATAGTGATTATATTAGGTTCACACTGAAAAAAAAGAATAATTTGTGGAGGAATTTTTCTCCCTATAAGAATAAACTTGAAATGTCAATAATAAAGTCAAAAGATGTGAATAAAGTCAAAATACAGTCTCTTCAAAGCAAGTATGCTTATTTATTATAATGATGTGTTTATGAGCTAAAAGGGAAATAATTTCCTTGTTGCTGAAGCCAACTCTAAAGTACAAGGTCACTGGCTCATTTTATAAAGTATAAAAATATAATTCAAACATTAAAGCGTGTGCACGTTTTGTTTTATTGGTGATGTACGGCTTGATGAGAGGATGAATATGTTTTAGAGACTGCAGTGAAAAATGGTAATGTTTCAATAGATACGTTTCCGGGCATGAAAAAATGTCTACTCATAGTCTCGCAGCAAATAACTAACTCCCTGTGAAGAAGCACATCCTCTTCGTCAATAGCGTCCTCAATTGATGGACATGCCATGTTTGCAAAAGACGAGACTGACAAAGCGAGTGGGATTTTCATTCAAGGAAATTGAGCGCACGTACTTCTGAGGAGAGTGAGGTAAAATTTCAAGCAGAAAACCTGCTCCTGACCAGGTTAGTTTCAGAGACACTGTTACCATAGCAACTGACTCAGAGTTAAACCTAACTCTCTTTGTTAAACAGGCTAGAGTTTTCCCTGATACTCTGGGTTATTTAACCCCTCTTCCTGAAACTGAAAACCCTAACTCAGTTTTCAATAAACCTGCTTTGTGAAACGGACTCCTGATCTACACTAAAATAGAAACAAATGATTTACGGATTTGTGTGACGAACCTGATGCCTCCCTCTTACCTGTCAAGTCAGGTTAGCCAATGAAAAGCTGTCTGTTCCAATCACATGTAAGATCCGTGTGTTTGAGGACGTGGAAAAGACGGTCTGCTACGCCCAGATGCTGGAGAAGGCTGGTTGCCAGGTTGGTGTCAGCTTCTCTACTCACCCAGGTGAAAGTCTGAGATGCTGATTTAGTAAATGTCCGTCTGTTGCAGCTGCTGACGGTTCACGGCAGAACCAAGGAGCAGAAAGGCGCCATGACAGGCGTTGCGAGCTGGGAGCACATCAGGGCTGTGCGGTAAGCGCCTTCACTTCAACTGCCTGCTGGGTTTTGGTGAGTGTAAAATTAGTCCTGCGTTCCTGATTTGTGCTGTCTGGCTTGATCTGGCTGTAGGAAGGCTGTAAACATCCCAGTGTTTGCTAACGGCAACATCCAGCACCTGAGCGATGTGGAGCGCTGCATCCAGGAAACAGGAGTTCAGGGAGTCATGAGTGCAGGTGACAGCTTCACCTTCACCTGCTTCCACTCAAACATCATTTTAGCTCTTTGTTTGAAAGGAATGTTTCTGTGTTTTGTCCAGAGGGGAACCTCCACAATCCAGCACTGTTTGAGGGCCGGAGCCCCCCGGTGTGGGAAATGACAGAGGAGTATCTGGAGGTGGTGAGGCGCCATCCCCCCTGCTCTCTGTCCTACGTACGAGCTCATCTCTTCAAGCTCTGGCATCACACGTAAGTCATCTTTCTGTTTTTGCTCTTTTTGACGGTGTTGATGTTGTAGAGAAGATTTATCTCCTTATGCTGCAGGAGTTTATGTTCATTCAGCACAAAACGCTAACATTTCCAGGAGGCTTCAGTCTTGTTTGCTCATCTACCATGTGCAGATCTTCACCAATCTGAGAGCTAAACTCGATCTAAAACTTAAATGATCCAACATTCTCACTGTATAATATCAGAAAATGTAGAGAATCTGCAGGAATCTCCGTAATCATGGGACCACACTGGATGCTTTTGGTCTTCTGGGTTAAAAGCAGATATGATTCTCTACTGGAAATCACTCCATGGACTCAGGAAGACTCAGAAATCATTGTCTGTGAAAGACTTCTCTGGACCATGTTCATTTAGGCCCAATCCCATTTCTACCCCTCAGCCCTACGCCTTACACTTATCCCTACATTTTGCATGTTAACGAGAGACAAAGGGCTGTCCCAATTCTCTTTTGCAGGTAGGGGTGGGGGTAGCGCTGTACACTCCTTCAAACGGAGGGATTTCAGATGCACGCTCGAAACGGAGGGGTAGAAAGGAAACAAATAATCATATGATTATTTATAATATTTATTTATAAAAACTGCTGTGTCATGGTTTCTGTTTGTAATTTGTAACCGGCCGATGGTCGGTTTCTATACTTGTGTTGTAGGTGCTGTTGGGTAAACGATGCTCTACAGTACTTTGTAAAAAGATTTTGAACAGTATTTATTTAGTTTCTGCAAGGCTTTGTTGTTATGGGAGTGATGATATTCAAAGTCTAACAAATCCTCTAAATGTCTAAAACTACAGTAAGAAAACAGTATAGCTTCTGTCTCTGTACTTCTCCGACCCACTGTCCTGCTTCACGCTGTGGGAAATCTGCCAGTTTTCTTAAAGGGACAGCTGCACTGAATATTTATTATAAATCAAACAAAACGTCCACATCCCAGCTATAATCCAGTGTGAATTAGTTCCTACAGTGGTGAAAATCCAACAGCACCATCTGCGACTGGCAACAGTTGGTAACGCTGCACGATGACGACACAGTAATGAGACAGAACAAAGGGTGTCCCATTTCGTAGGGCTGAAATGTTGGCCCTACCCCTTACCCCTTATTTTCAAGTGGTAGACTTGAGCTAGGGGTAGGGGAAGGGGTAAACGGAGAAATAGAATTGGGCCGTAAAATGGTCTGAGGCAAAGTGGAAAACTGGATGAAAATGTGAAATTGTTTCTGGAAACCACGAATGGAGTGTCTTGCAGACTAAAGAGAAGAGGGAGCATCCAGCTTGTTGCCAGTGGTACCTATGAGGCAGCTTCCATATCTATGAAGTGCAATCATGGAAATTTTAGAGCAACATCTGCTCCCATCCAGACAATCTCTCATTCAGGGACGACCATGCAGACAACGGTGAACCATGTCCCGCATCGATAAAAGCAATCCTAGGAGAACTGGTCTGCCTGAAGTCCAGATTTAGATCTTTCACAAAACATCTGGAGCATCATGAAAGCAGAGGTCCAGGACTAGAGCAGCTAGAATTCTGCATCAGACTAGAAAGGGACAACATGCCTCTCCTAAAACTCCAGCAACTGGTCTGCTCACTTCCCAGTTTACTCCACTTAAATTGCTGAGCTGAAATTTGTATGTGTCTGTTCAGACTGCAGATCCACCAGGATCTTAGAGAGGAGCTGGCTAAGGTGAAAACTTTGGAGGCCTTGGCTGATGTCAGTAAACAGCTGAAACAGCGCTGCCAGGTAGGACTAGCACTCAGCGAGAAAGAAGCAACTGAGTCTGTGGCTTTGTGGGAAGTGAAACACAAACACGTCTCTATAGGTCGCCATAAACCTCAGTTCAACAGTTACAGTTTGATTCTTTCAGCTTCTTTTGTGTCCATACAGGAAGAGATGGCTACAGCGAAGGGTGTAGAAGACAAAGATGGAGGCCTCCCTTTTCCTCACTGGATCTGCCAACCATACATAAGACCAGTGTGAGTCTCTGCATCCTATCGTACATCGATCTATCAGATTGATTTCTTATAGCAGTGTCTTGAGTATCATTTCCCCTGAAGCTACATATCGAGCCTGAACTTCTCCCCATACAGCCATTAACTTGAACGTGACCCTTACAGGCCAAAACCGCTGGTTAGCAATGGTACCTACCCCATTATGGAGGCAAAGAAGCCTGCGTGCCAGAAGAGAGTGCTGGAGGACTTGGGTGGAGCAGCTGAGACCCTCTCCAAAAATAAGCAGAAGAAAAGATCCCGCAACCCGCACAAAAACTTCTGTCCTGATCAGAAACGTGAGTCTAACTCTGATTCATCACTAGCTTCCTTATACTCACCCTTTACAAGTCTTTTTTTCTTCCCTACTGCAGCCAAATACCTCAAATGTGAGCAGTGTGGCAACCCAAAGGTAGGCAGCACCCCCAACTGATGGTTATTCTGTAAATGTGAATGTTTTAGGTCAGAAACGTCGTCCGGTAAAGCCCTGCTCTTTTCAGGAGCTTCTGGGCCTTCATTTATCAAGCTAGCATTTGCAAAGAAGTGTGCTTATTCTCATTGATCTCTTACAAACATTTCTACAAAAAAACCTGTATTAATGTATCAACTTGTGCACAGAATGTGTAGATTTAACCACAGTTATGTCCATGTGGTAGAACAGAAAACTGCAGTATTTATACAGGCATCCGTCTTTCACAATCACATTCTTTATTTGTTTCAAATAATTTCTAAAATAAAAATAAAACAGACATTAATCTCAAAACATTTCTAAACTTACAAATGACACTTCTCTCTGACTAATACATAGAGATTCTCATATAAGATGTGAAACTCTAGTCAGGTCTTCAAACATCCAGCTGATCTGAGATCATTTCTGCTCAGATGCTGCTTTCCCATCCTGTTAAGACTTCTTTCTTGTTTTAGGATGGGTGTGTGTTGCGAAGTTATATAACTACTATGCTGGTGAATATCCATGTAGGCTGTAAAACAGTGATGGACCAGGTTGGATTCTCCCTGTGATGCTGGGAATTATGTTGAGAATTATGCAGTATGGATGCCGTAATTATGATGCATGGGAACGATGATTGGCATTAGTGCTGTATGTTAATAAAAAAAATGATATATCAGTATTTTTTTTTTACCTGCATCACAATATATGATGCATATTTTCATAATTTTGCCATGTAAACAAAATATTGTTCTTATTAACAGCCTCAAATGCTAAATATGCATTTGATTAAAAGGATCACTAGCACTTTTGCATTAATCAGTTTACTGAAATACAAGTGGCCTTATAAATAAATTAAATTCTCCTAAAACAAAATGGATGAAAGACCCTTTTTAAAGACCAGAGACCTGTACCATGAAGCTGACTTACTTTTGATCGAGCTGTATCACCGCAGCAACAGATGCTGAACGGCTAACCTGCTCTAGAGCAGGTTATGTTCTGGGATCAGTGAGTAAAAAAGCACCACCTCCTGACCAATCAGATCTCATAAAAATTGTCCTCCTTATTTTTAGAGGATCCTGTTGATGTTGCTACACAGATAGTGAGAGTAGCGCTTAGGAAAGGAAGAGCTTCTGTATCAAACATGACCCATCATAGCCGGGCGCTTACTGTCCCGCAGACAGTGCATATTTCATCCATACAACAGATACAGTAATAAAGCCAAGTTACTCTGAATTTTTATAAATGTTCTTTATTTGCTAACAAATTATTTTAGCTCCACTGAGGTTGTTTCCAAAACGGAGGTTCATAATGGTCGTACTTGTTTCCACACATGACATAAATACAGTACATTGAGTTATGGAACAACTTTCTGTGCATTCTTGGTGGCATTGATATATATAATGCTCTAACATGGGAGCGGATCTTTTAAACAATTGGGAAATATGACGTAGAAGAACCATTCAAAGATATGGTGGTGCTGTCAGTGCTGTTAAAACTCCCCAGAAAGGCAAAACCTCCAGCAGAACCCGGCTCAGGTAAGGCATCTGCCTCGACTCGCTGGGGTCAGAGAGGACAGGAAAGAAAACAGGATATCTTGATATAAACTATTTCTTCATTCTATATATTTTGTGAAAAAGCTACATCCATTTGAATATTTTAATTTATATATCCCAGCCTGGGTGTGAAAGTAATGTCACCTCCAGAAAATATTAAACCCAAAAAGAGTCAATGATGAAGATACCCAATTTTAGCTTAATTGACCACTGCAGCTCTTCGGTCAGACAGCACTCATTGTAGTTTATAAGATTTAAGGTAGGTTTGTATTGATACAGCAATTCTTCTGGGTATAGAAGAGTTTCTTGAAATATATAAGAAGAAACATTGTAATAACGTGTACAATTGTAAATGACAGTAACTGTAGACCAGTGTTCAACTTCTATGTCCAACTGTCCATGCTGCTGTCCATGCAGGTGTCCACCATTACACCATTACAGTCATTTAGCAGATGCTTTTCTCCAAAGCGACTTACATCTAAGAATAAGAACAACACAAGCACTAAATCAAACAGTAGAGACATCATAGATAAGTGCAGTCGAACTGCTGTAGTGAAGTTGGGCACAGGTGTTGCCTGCAGTGCTAGGTGCACTAATTTTTTTCCCCCTATGTTAATTAGATCTGAGTTTCTGCAAAGAGCTAGAACAAATTTCTCAAGTTAGTATAATTTCC
>JBAMHX010000023.1:1405356-1416731 GCA_037177515.1 Pseudomugil tenellus | reverse complement strand
GCAAATAGTTCCTACATGAACCAGATCTACTGCAAATAGTTCCTACATGAACCACATCTACTGCAAATAGTTCCTACATGAACCAAATCTACTGCAAATAGTTCCTACATGAACCAGATCTACTGCAAAAAAATCCAACCATTGTTTAATTTGACCATTCACAGATGTTTCCATAATCAGGGACTGATGGCTTCTTGGGATATTTACCGGAATCAAACCTCTTTAACTGCCGGAAAACTGCTCAGCTGGACTTTTTACTTTCTAATGTAGAAAAGCTCCTCATCAAACATCACTCTAACCCCTAACCCACACATCCCATCTTTCTTTGGAGACCAAGACAATCCTTTGTAGTTGGAAAGATGTTCATTTGGAGAAACCCTCCATGGGTACGGTTACATGATGCTTTTAATTCTTTATGATTAATTCTTAATTAATTCCAAATTTAATTAATGAAGCTTTGGGTTTTAATTTCTTAAACTTTAATTTCTAATAAAAGGTTTACAAGTCATCACTTTTATTCTCGCCTCTGAATCCCAACGTGATGGTCGAAGTGACGTCATTACGCAGCAAATCTCTTCCTTGTTTTTAGCTTTAGCGGCTAAATGGAAAACAATCTTATATAAACTGTTTTAGCTTCAATTTTTATTAGATTTTTTAAGTACTAGCTTGTCCCAAGTATACAACTTCACTTTTTTGAGTACCTGAGGAGGAGGAGAAAAATGGACGGGACCGAATATATTGAAGACGAGAGGTGAACTTTAAAAAAAAAAAACAACAACTTTATTGCATTTACCAAACAACATGACGGGAGGCAGAAGACAGTGCCTGTGTGTCATTGCAGTGGAGTAAGCATGCGCAGAAAGACCAGAATTGACCACGAGAGGAATTAGCGGTTTATATGAGTCAGGAATTATTTAATTCTGCTTTAAAATGAGAATAAACAAGCTAGTTTATTAGAAAACCTTCAAAAGAAGCAGATGGTTATCCAAATTTCAAAGTAATAGAAACTAATTTAAAATATTTTTTTACTTCAGTTTAAAAATATATCTGGCTTGACATGACAAAAGCACAAATAGGAATACTTATTATTATTTATTCATTCTATTGCCATTTACTTTATGATTGTAATATTAATAGCAGAATACTCCTTTTTTACAGCCATTAACATTCCAAAAATAATAACATTTGTTGGGTGAAATGAGTAAAATTGTCAGACGATCAGTTTCAGCATGAAAACTATTTGTTCCTGTTTTATCTAAATGTTCGTCCCAGTTCTGTACATCCTGACACGACTTCCTTCTCCGACAGCCACCACATTAGAGCTGCACTCTGTTCAACAACCTGACGGATCTTCCAGCTTCAAAAACAGCTGCGTTTTCAGCCTGCATGCGGGTCTAACTCCACCATGACTGTTACCGAGTTCATGGTGCTGAAATGGATGTCAGTGCCACATCTGTCAGCTTTAACTGAAGAATAATAGTATATACACACACACCCCATCTAAAAATTCTAGAAATAATTGAATAGAAATTAAAAACAGTTGTTTTGTCTGCTGAACATGTATAAAACATATGTGGATAGTTATGCTGGACGTTTGCTGTTCTCAACACATGCAGGTTTGACAAATTGATAAACTTCCTACACAGGAGCAAAAAAACATGTTTTTTATGTTAAACTCACTGAAACCAGTAAAGTGGGTCAAACAGGCGAAACAGGAACATCTATATGTGAAACAAAATGCTGACAGACTGTCCTCTCCAAGCCAATCAGAGCTCAGCATGAAACAGCTGCTGGCCAATCAGAAGCTCTGGTGTATCATAGATTTTTTAATCTTTATTTCTCAATCCTACTGAAAAATGTTAGGAATTCAGCTCCAGTGACAAAAACACTCAATAGCTCTCATTTCACAGAAAAAAATCATGAAATCTCTTCTAATTCTGACTAAACTGAATGAATTTTGATGGTTTTAGGCATGAATCCAGATGTGCATGTCGTATGCTGTCTCTAAACATCCGAGGAACTGAAGGAACCTCAGCAAAGGCGTCGCTTTGGAGCAGAACTTTACACAATGATCCCAATCAGAAAAATATGTCAAGAACTTTATTCATTAAATCATGAATCAGATGATTAAAGTGATGAGACATTTACCAGAGATGCTTATCTGTCAAATTCATGGTTTTTATTCAGAATAAACCTGAAGAGTATTTTACCGAGTTGCTTCTGTAAATCCAAGTAAAGCATTTCATCATTTTTCATTTGGACAAACAAAAGACGCATCTTTAGCATTTCCAGCTGATTCTCCAGATGAATGAAAAGAAACTTTTATAAAAAAAACTCTCCAAAAGCAGGAATCACATTAGTTAAGAGAAAAACCGGTGAAGCTCAGATGCCGGTGAGTTTTCTCTGTAACGAGAATCCCGACGCGAAACATGTCAACATGTGGCGTCGAACATTAATTTGGTTTAAATGAAGCAGAGAGCCAGCAGAACTGCCTGGACTCGTCCCCATCTTCACATTATAAACAGACCCGATTATCAGGATCCAGTTTCCCACTATCTTCATCATCATCTTCTCAAAACAGACCAGGTCCTGCTGCAAGTCCTGACTCAACCTGGAAGCTGTTCAGAACTCGTGGATTTGAAAACCGTGGCCCAACAGATCCGGGTCTCAGTTCTGGTCTCCATCTCATTTCAGAAGTTAAAGTCAATAAAAGATGAGACACAAACTATGGTTTGGATACCTTATTTTTAAATTTACAGGGAACCAGATGTGTTCCTGGTGGTACCGGGTCTGGACAGAGCATCCAAGACCAGCAGGATGCACAAACCGGGCTTCAGACACCAGCAGGAAGTGTTTTATTCATCGGTTTCTTCCTTCGATGGAGCAAAACGTTCTGTCAGCGTGAGAAGAATCCCAGATCTCAGACTGCCTCCATCACTCTGGTGCGAGCAGCCGGTCACAGCTTCAGTCCAGACCCAAAGCAGCCAGATGAACAGAACCCGCTCCACGGCCATGGAAACAGATTTGGGCTCAGTTTCATCATTTGAAGGAAACTTGATGTGAAAGCAGGAAATGAAAACCGAGTCAAAGCAACCAGGAAGCATCGTGAATAACGGATAAGAGACGGGACAAAAATCTGACCCACACTTCAAGGGTTTGCTGAATCCTAAATGAGAAGAAAGTTCTGGACAAATCACAAATACATCCATGATGAAAGGAACCATTGGATCGGCTAGAATCAACACGGTAAAAACACTGAAGTCTGAAACTTCCAGTTTACTGGTGAAAACACACACCAGCACGAGGGGCCCCCACCACCATGCAAACCCAGCCCCTGGGCCCCGACCAACAAGTCTCCACCTTCCTCCTTTCTTTGTCTACATTTGTTGATTGCCGCCCTCCCCCCCGTCCACTCACGCTGGTGTGTCATGCATGTACCCAGATGTGGACGCCATTTATTTTTGGTGAAGGAAGGAGCGATCAATGAACAGAGAGACGGAGGACAGATGGTTTGAAGCAGAGCGAAGAAACAATCAGAGATGTAGTGGAGGAGGGGAGCAGAGGTTTTCTTAAAGAGACAGTACACTGAAAATAAATCTGCTTCTTTCCCGTTTTCTGTCTGTGTGACAGGAAGCAGTTTAGAAAAAACTCTGGAAATATGCTGGGAATTTAAATGTTTTAATCAGAAATGAAAAAACCTACTTTGTTTTTAATCAATTAAATGAAACTTTATACAAAAGATAAAGCTTTATATTAAAAAAAAAAAAGAAAACATTACATACCCGGCACGATAACCTTATGTCACAACATACATATAGACACATACATATATATAAATATATATTTATATATACAAACATATATATAAATATAGATATATAAATTAAACGTGTTGTTCTCTAACAAGATGATTACCACAAACCATAAGAAGCCCCGACTGGATCTATAAATATATAAATAAATATTGACAGCTCAAATCAGTCGTCTTCATCACCCTCATCATATTTAGACATCCTCACACCAAGATGACAACAAACACATGTCTATGTTGTGGTTAACCCATCACTGCTGGTGGATTTGGGTTCTGTTCAGATGAAGGAATTCCCTCGTCTATCTCCTACATTCATGATAAAATATCATTAATTTCAAACCTTTTGTGCTTATTTAACTTAATGTAGGTGATGCTTCAATAACGTCTTAATTTCAACACATGATGCATTCAGGTGCACCTTACTGATACAAACTGATGAACTTGAACGCAGTGAGATGGAGACGTGGTTTTATGTGAGATAATATCGGACCTCCCTGGACAACTGGACCTTTAGACACAGAGTCACCTTTCAGGTAAAAGACGACATTTTACATGTTTTATTCTTATTCTTTATTCTTTGTTTGCTTCACCCTAACTGTGAGGAAAGAAGACTAAAACTTTAGTTTTAT
This sequence comes from Pseudomugil tenellus, assembly GCA_037177515.1. NCBI lineage: Eukaryota > Metazoa > Chordata > Actinopteri > Atheriniformes > Pseudomugilidae > Pseudomugil > Pseudomugil tenellus. The sequence goes on along the minus strand of JBAMHX010000023.1, from coordinate 1,412,291 downwards.
TAATAAAAGACGTGTTTGTTTCTATTCTCTTTGTGTCATGTGGAACAAAAAGAACTACGAGATCATTTAAAATATTATTCTGCTTAACTAAACATGCAAAGTTGCACAAACTCATCTTTTTTACACTGATTCAACTGCTTCATTTTATTTAACCTTTTGTTCTTTACAGAAAATCAGAGTTAAGATTAGTATTAATGTGGATAAAATGAAGCGATAGCTAATAAATCGTTTTATTTAAGTCAATGTTACATTTTCTATTTCTTTATATTCACTTTTAACAGTTTGTGAACATTGAAAACAGATTATTTGATCACGGACATCTGAAAAGGTGGTTTTCTAGTTTATACTCTTTTAGTTTCGGCACCATCTGTCTGACAAAAAAAATAACTGAAAATAAAACATGTTAAACTTTTCTAGGGTTTGTATTTTCTGTAAATAACACGTCAAGTAACTTTGTCTTTAAAAGATAACTTAGACTCCAAAATAAATAACATTCAGTCAACCAGAAACATAACTGAGGAAATAAACTAACTGGAAAGGATAAAAAAAAAGGAATTCAAACATGAAATGCTTAAAAATGCTCAATGCAAAACATTAAAAACACCAAATATAATTAACCGGCTTTATTTCTGCTTTTTATGTCACATCTAACTAAATTCATGCCGTTGCCGCCTGCAAGTCCAAACGAGCTGCTTCATCTGCGTATGTGCGGCACCTCCACCTGTTCGGAACAGCAGCCATGTCCGAAACGCACATCTGGATCTGACATCACACCAGTAAATTCCACATGAAAAGTCCAGGATGTCCTGCCAGCTTTCATTGTTTGATCACATTTCTTTATTTAAATGAGACCCATGACTCGTACAGGGGACGGAAACACCAGGCTGGCTGTTATCTGGGGGGGGGGGGGGGTCACTACACCGCGACGGCATCGTTACATAGTTGAACATTTACAACACGACGCGTTTAAGTTTTAAGGAAGTGAGAAAGTTTTAGAAAAAACATTTTATATTCAACAAGCATGAAATTTTAAAAGAAAATCCAGATTTCTGCTCCTCTAATTAAACCTCATGACCAAAAACAAATCCGGACCAGGACGTCCAAGATGTCAACACACACACACACTGCATGCAACATGAAACACACACACACACACACCATGAAACACACACACCTTTCACCTGAAACCAGTGTTACACATGAGCTACTGATGCAGATGGAGATGATGAAGATGATGCTATGAAGGCAGAGCTGATACAAGTCCAACAGACGGTGGAAACAGAGTCCTGTAGGACCAGCTGGGTTCTGGGACCGAAGGCGGTTCTGAAACCAGTTCGATCAGCAAACCAGCTTAAACAGAACCTGCAGTTGCTCGTTGCAGCTGGATCTAAGACCGTTCACTGAGCTGAGGAAGCGTTCTGCTGGACCTTAGCACCTCAGAACAGGACGGGTCACTACGGAACGGCTCGGTGCTGATCCGAGCGGCGCCGTGAGTACTCCATAAGATCATTCGCGACACATGTGGACCTGAAGCCACACGGGATGAGAGATATTTAGGAGCAAATGAATTTGTCAGGATAAATGCAGACGTGTGTGTGATGGAAAGCGGAAAACAGCCAGAATTACAAAGATTTATTTTCTCTTATTAAAATGATCATAAAGGAGCGTCTGCAAGCAGGAGATGATTCAGTGCGTTTAGGCCAGCTGGATCCAGGTCAGCAGCCATCAGACTGACACACAGTAGTCTTCCTCACTGACCTGAGGACAGCTGGCAGCTAAATGAAAGTAAAAACAAAGCCATCCATTTTAGGAAGCAGTTGGTGTGATCACTTTGCAGCTTAACTATCATAAAAATGAGAAATGCAGCCGCCTGCTTTCCTCCTCGTCCTCCTGAAGACAACAAGCTCATCCAGGCACTCACAGGAGCTGCTGCCAGCCGATTGGTCGCACCCCCCCTTCTTCCCTCCACCCACCAACCCCTCCTCCTCCGCCAGTTGGCCAGCGTAAGAGGGAAGGAAACCCAGCCCAGCCTACCCCCCCCCCAGCAGAACCTTACATGCAGGAAATCTGGCAGCATAACGTTTATGGAACAGACTGAAAACTGGAATTCTGAAGCAACAACAATAAATTCAAGACAACTGCTGTGATGAACAGCTGATGCTGCATTCAGGTTACAGCAGGAACGTCGGGATATTCCAGCCTCAGAAAAACTGGAGAGTTTGACCCTTTTTCATATCACAGCTTAACATGCTGACTTTTAAAACTAGTTTCACTCTGACTGAAAGCCCATCAGCTGAATTCCCTAAACCACCATCTCCAGTCCCAGTTCCCAGAATAATAAACGGTCCCGGTTAGGTTGCTGGTTTGAGTCCCATGCAGTTTACATGATTAATCCTCCTCCGCTTGTGTAACGCACCGCCCTACTGAACTCTGTTATAGATCCACTGGAATCTACTGGAAACTGGTCAAATAAAGTTTGCATGTGGAGGAAAGTGTGTGTAGACACACTGCAGGATGATGCAGAGAAAAATAAAACACGGATAAAAAAATGTGTTGACTGATAAATAATTATTCAAATATTTATAAAGTTAAGTTTATGCTGTTACATATTAAAGCATCTTCACAGGTTTCACGATTCAGCTTCAGTTATTGTGTCTTTGATTCAACAATGTATCCTGATGCATCAGTGTTTCATCTTTAGTTTAATTTTATTACACCACACTTCCCATAAGCAGATAAAGATCAATTTCCTGCATTTCTAATTATATCAGAAAGAAACCAATCTTAATGTCCTCATAATGACAAATTATTTTTAACTTCATTAACGGAAAAAACAGCTCGGGCGAGTTTTTTGTGGTGATGAAATGTGTTTTGTCCATTTAGACTTCCCGTAGTTTGTTAAGTCAAGATAGGAAAGAAATTCAGATGTTTTCATATTATTATGGCCAGAAAATATTTCCCTGCAAGTATTCTAATGAATGTGTAATTAAACACATAATATGGTGGAAACACAGTTTTAATCCATTTAGTTTGATCGTGTCTGCTAACTGTTAGCATAAAATAGTGTTACGCTTAAGCTAACATACTGCTTTTTAATTTTTTATGATTTCACTTAAATGTATTTCCAGTAAGATACTGATGTATTTATTATTGCATATTTATTAGTTTTACTAATTAACCATTTCAAAACAGGTCTTATTGTATAACTAAGGCTGTAATGAAAAAAGTAAAACGCTTTCTACCCAACTTTTTATTCAAGTCTTTTTTTCTACCACATGTCTATAAATACATATTAAGATGAAATTATCACCCAGACCTTCTGGGACGCCAATTACCCGTTAATCTGATAAACAGAGTTTACATGTTTTCTACTTTTAAATAGACTTTTTGTCTGAACAGTGAACAGATATTAATACATTTACAGAATTGTTCATATGTCACAAACACAATAACAGCATGTTTTCAAATATTTAACATTAAAATATATTTCATTTAGAAAAAAACACCATAGCCTAAAATAAACCTGAAAATATTTTTCATAACATTGGAAATAACTTTTACTGACGTGAAAATCAGTTTATTTTTCCCAGACAGAAAATAAATAATAATTAATCAGTTGGATCAAGGAAAAGACACAGAGTCCAGATTTATTAAAGAGATATTATCGCTTGAATAAAAGAATAAAAACTAATCATCTAAAATACTTTTTATAATTAACATATAACCACAATAACGATGTGCTCCTCGTAAATCCTGGTGCAACAGACAACTTCTCATCATCCTCACATGAAATTTATCAGCAAACAAATTAACCAACATGTTTATAGATCCAACATAAAACTAAATTACATCTAAAAGCTTTCAGACTGTTACTGAACCAGCACGTGGCACGTGCACACACCTTGTTTTAAAAGTCTGGACACACAACATGCAGCCATGAAATGTATTCTAAACTTCAGGACGTTTCTGTGTGTGTGTGTGTGTGTGTGTGTGTGTGTGTGTGTGTGTGTGTGTGTGTGTGTGTGTGTGTGTGTGTGGTGGCTCAGTATAAGAAACAACAAAAAAAAAATCATATTGATAAAAATAAAAATGTATTAAAAATATTCCTGCCGTTTTATTTATATTTATATATAAACCAAGAGGAAATTGAAATTTCATCAGATTTATTTTTATTATATCTTCTATAAGAGGCCTGCTTGTTTCTTGGAGCCCCTCGTAACCCCAACCCCCCCTCCAATACACACAATCCACGTCCTGCACACCTCTGCAGCCTGACACACATTCCTGCAACTTCCTCATGAATACGATGACTGTCTGAGAGACTCCGACATTTCCCTCCATGCGCGCATGCACAGCCGCCATGTTGGCAGCATGGTGAGGGGTCAGGGCCCCGCGGCCCCCGCAGCAGCCACACTGAGGCAGAAAGAGCGGGTTGAACAGGTATTGCAGCAGACATCAGACCCCCCCTTGGTCCCTCCCAGGACACACCTCTGTCCAGGCGCCTGGTTTTATCATGTGTTCCCCCCCCCCCTAGAAACTCTGCCAAACTGACCAAAATAATATTTTAATATGTTTAAGTTCAGTACTTTTATAACAATTTGTTAATTTTAGTTTAAAAAAACAAAAACATCCCATTCACTTAAACAGAAGGCTCCAATGGGCGCGTGCACGTTCTGGTGTGGTGTGCGCACGTTCATTTAGAAACAACCGTCCTTTTGTGAATAGATGTGAACGAGGTGGTGGCGCGTGCGGGCTGCTGTGTGAACGGCCATTTTAAGAGAAGCTTCCAAAAACATGGGAACACATTTTAGCAATTTCTTCTCCACTTCCCCATTTCCACGCGTGCACGTGCAGCGGCCTACTGTGGGTTTCTGGTAGGAAATGTCACGAGGCTCTGCAGAAGAGACCCGGAAGGGCAGGAGACGCCGTTTGCACAGTATTCAGCTTCACGCAATCCTGCGCCATTTTGCCTGACGCGCAGCGGTGACGCAGCACGTGCTGTGGTGCCACGAAGAGGCCCACAGACCACCTCTCTGGCCCCCGTGGGTCCAGGTTTCTGGAGGAGACCATGTTGGGGGGGGGGGGGGGGGCTCTCCACGTAAACCACGTTCCTCATTTTCTGCTGCAGTGTTGCGACGTTTTCACTGCGCGCCGCGCAATTTTTAACATCATTAATGTTTATCCAACATGTCGGCATCACGTGTTGGTGTTTATTTAAAACCACTTGCTTCATTGATCATCCTGATCACACGCACACGCACAGGACCGAGTTGTGCACGGTGCTCATCTTCTATCTGTGCCAAAGGTTACAGGCTGATTGGCTGGAAGCGAATTCCAGATCCAGTCAGACCAGTGTGACCATGAAAACACACACACACACACACACACACACACACACACACACACACACACACACACACACACACACACACACACACACAGCGAGCTTCCAGTCATATTAAATCATATCAAGAGGGAAAAATAGGAAAATGTAATTTTCCCCCAACTGGGAATTTTTAAATAAAAAAAATCTTTAATTTTTCATGTAAAAAGTCCAGAAAATGAGCTGAATTTATAAAATAATAAACACACTTTGGTACAAAACCTAAAACTAAACTGATGGAAGTTAAACGTAATTTTTAATCTTAGTTTTAGAGAACGTCTGATTTCATTTTGCTATTTGCATATTTTTAAAGCGAAAATTTATATAAAATTAAAATATGTCCAATAAATTACAAAATTTGATACAAATGAATAAAATGATCAGTTTAATAAAATATTTAGCGGTTATTTGTTTTTTAGTCAATTATGTTAAAAAGTTAAACCATTTTTTCCAAACAAGGTAAAAAATCTGTAAACTACAAATACGCTTTATTTATTTATATACACACACACAGACACACACACACACACACACACACACACACGTTAAATCTCTTCTATAAAAATCAGTGAAATTTCCAAAACAGGGGGGCACTTTGAAATATTTTATCTCCACCTGTTAACTGGATTCAGACCACCATCAGACCTTTACATGGAAGACACAAACCTCGCGCGCACACGCGCACAGCAGACACGCCGTCCACGGTCACGCAAAGATCCCCTAAAACACGCTGCCGCCACACAAGACGTGTAACGCCTGGAAGATGCGCGTGCTCGTGGGCATGCTAACATGTAAGAGCAACATGGCGGCTTCCAGAGGAAGGCCCGCAAACTGGAACACATGAGGAGGAGGAGTGATGAAGAAGCTTCTTACCTTTGTTTCTTGGGGACGGAGTGCTCAACCTCGATCCGTTTCCCATGAAGTTCCACTTTACCTGGAAAACACAGCAGAGGGGGGGCTGAACCCAGCGGCTACATGCTAACTAGCTGTGGAAGGCTCCCAGTACTCCCAGTAAACACACCCTCTACCCCATTATGCCCTCTGCACGCGCTGAAATGTCAAGAAGTGACAGAAACTAAGATTTAAGCATTAATGCACCCCCCCCCCCCCCCCCATCACACTCTGAACTAGTTTCCTCCAGTTTGTTGGGAATTTTACTGGCTGCACAAACTGGTTGTTGTGGGAATGTGGTGGGGGTCCCATTATTAAACAACTTGGAGAAACCAGTGAAAGATCCCCCCACCCCCTGCTGGTACACGTTTCTGTGGACTGGTGCTGCTGGGGGGTCTGGTTTGGGGGGTGGGGGTGAGAAAATATTCCCGTATCTTTGTCAGATGGACTAAAAAGGGGGAGGGGAGGCAGCGAGGCTCCTTTCTGTATTAGGCTGTAGGAGAAAAGCCCACTCTGATTTGGGGGGGGGGGGGGGGGCTAAATGAAAAGGTTGCTGTGTGGTGCTTTTAATACAAATTCTTTCCTTTTTTTCTCAAACCTTTCAACAGGTCACAACTCCAAGTTCCCGCTCCTCTTCCTCCCCCCTGCAAAACTTCAATTG
>JBAMHX010000023.1:1335244-1347179 GCA_037177515.1 Pseudomugil tenellus | reverse complement strand
TATTATTATTATTATATAATATAATATAATATAATATAATATAATATAATATAATATAGTATAATATAATAATAATAATTATTATTATTATACCAATAATAATAATAATAATAATGATGATACTAACAATATTAATTATTAGTATCGCCCCCCCATTCTCTTGAATAAAACTGCTGAAACATTGACTAAAATGAGGAAATAAATAAATAAAACTAAGTAGAAAAATCTGACTCTGCACTGATGTTGATGTGAGGAAAATATATTAAAGGGATCCATCCACACCAGGAGCCACTGCCCCTGGTTTGTCCATGTTTGTGATTGGTCAGAACCTAAATTGCTATTTCACATTTACTGTTTTCTACCAAATACAATGTTTTCCTAGTTGAAAGCAGTAACAATAACAAATATAAAATGTATATATTTTCCATGTAGCTATAAGGAATATATAACTACTTAGGCCCACAGACACACGACAAGCTGAGCTGCAGTAGCTTCAGCTGTTTGTATGAAATGTTTTTATACTGCAGCCTGTTTGTGGTAAAAAGTCCAACATTATTTAAAACTGATGGTAAATTTACATCATGTTGCAGAAAGTTTCCAACATATGAACATCAGACTCACAAAAAGATGATTTGTGAAATTATTTCTTTCATATTGTCTTTAAAACATTTGTAGGAATCATTTAGTCCAAATAATTCTGATTCTGATCCGATTCAAAGCAATAAAATCCATTTAAATGTGTTTCCTGCTGTTTTTATTTCCGGTCGGAAACCCCGCAGAGATCAGCTGATCCACGCTGCGGTCACGTGATTCTGCATATTCACGTGATCCTTCGCTTCAATCAGCGAATTTCAGAGTAGAAAGTCTTCCGTGAACAATGGTCCGGTTCCAGGTCCGGTTCCAGGCCCTGTTCGGCCCGTTTCTACTGGCGCTTTCCTTCAGTGAAGGTAGGACATGAAAACTTCTCATTTCCTGCGTTTAACTGCGAATCCAAAGTTCACATGTTCCCCTGATGTGTGTGTGTGTGTGTGTGTAATGTGTGTGTGTGATGCGTTCAGGGCTCTCCGGGGTCCCCGCGCGTGGGAAAGAAGCGTGGGACTACGTGGAAGTGCGGGACGGGGCCCACATGTTCTGGTGGCTGTATTATGCTGACAGTCCGTCCGCCTCCTACACGGACCTGCCGCTGGTCATGTGGCTCCAGGTACCGGTTACAGAGCGGACCCAGTGGTTCCGGATGGGTTCGGTTACAGAGCGGGCCCAGTGGTTCCGGATGGGTTCTATTTATTCTAAATTACAGAACCACAGGAGAATCTACATGTTTGTATTTCTGCTCATCGTGACTTCTGATTGGATGTTAGGGTCACGTGACACTGCGGCTGCTTTTGCTTGTTATTTTATAAAAAGTGGGTAAAATGGAAACCAGTATGGTTTGTATCAGCATACTGGGATTTAGTTTGCTGGTTCAGTGGTTAAATTACTGATCAATAAGATCATCTGGTGACCTGATCAGTAACTGTTGGGTTATAATGTTTTGCATTTATCTGCAGGGGGGGGGCCGGAGGTTCAGGTTGGATGGGTTATAATGAAATGTTTTGCATTTATCTGAAGGGGGGGCCCGGAGGTTCAGGAAGTGGCTTTGGGAACTTTGAGGAGATCGGACCGCTGGACCGGGATCTGCAGCCCAGAAAGACCAGCTGGGTAGAGTTTTTTCCAGTGTTTTTATGTGTGACCCCCCCTTTATTCTGTGTTAGGAAGTGTGTGTGATGTGTGTGTGTGTGTGTGTGTGTGTGTCCTTCAGGTCCAGGCAGCCAGTGTGTTATTTGTGGACAATCCAGTTGGAACTGGTTTCAGCTACACTGACAGAGACGATCGCTTCGCCACTGATGTGGACATGGTGGCTTCAGACATGATGCTGCTGCTCGCTCACTTCTTCACTCGCAAACCGGAATTCCAGGTTGGTCACCTCTGACCTGTAGGTCTGCCGACCTCTGGCCTGTAGGTCTGCCGACCTCTGGCCTGTAGGTCTACCGACCTCTGGCCTGTAGGTCTGCCGACCTCTGGCCTGTAAGTTTGTCGACCTCTGACCTGTAGGTCTGCCGACCTCTGACCTGTAAGTTTGTCGACCTCTGGCCTGTAGGTCTGCCGACCTCTGGCCTGTAGGTCTGCCGACCTCGGGCTCGTAAGTCGGCCGACGTCTGACCCGTAACTCTGCCGACCTCTGGCCTGTAAGTTTGTCGACCTCTGACCTGTAGGTCTGCCGACCTCTGGCCTGTAAGTTTGCCGACCTTGGGCTCGTAAGTCGGCCGACGTCTGACCCGTAACTCTGCTGACCTCTGACCCGTAAGTCGGCCGACGTCTGACCCGTAACTCTGCTGACCTCTGACCCGTAAGTCGGCCGACCTCTGGCCCGTAACTCTGCTGACCTCTGACCTGTAAGTCTGCTGACCTCTGACCTTTTAAACCTTTGAGTGACCGGTCCACCCAGGCGGTTTTTTGAGGCCCAGGTTTCCATGTTGATGCTTTCTGAAGGTAAAACTTGTTGGTGTGACTCCACAGAGTTTTCCTTTCTACATCTTCTCTGAGTCGTATGGAGGCAAGATGGCGGCTGCCATCTCGCTGGAGCTCGCCAAGGTGAGTCCCACAGAAGATGTCGGAAAGCTGAGTCTGGGATTTGTTCCATCCTGCAGTAATTTGTTGCTTATTTGTGAAATGAAACTTTGAACAGCGTAGTCTCTGCTCTTTTACACGTGTTTTTAGGCCGTAGCCAAAGGACGGATGAAATGTAACTTTGCTGGTGTAGCACTGGGAGACTCGTGGATTTCTCCTCTGGGTTGGTATCGGCTCATTTTCTGACCTCTAGGTCATTTTTTTGTCTTCTGTTTTTATCAGAACCAATCCCACATCTAGAGATTAAAAATGTAATAAAACAGGATTATATCATCTTAAAAACATCAGCAGAGTCTTTTCTCTGCTTTTATTTCTAATAGATTACAATATTAGAACTGTCAGCTCGTCCCAAAAAGAATATTTTTAATCCATAATTACTCCAGAACTTGGCGGTACGGGTTCTTACGAGGCCCAGAGGGCGGCAACACATTTTTCCTGTGTGAAAATCGCTTCTTTGGCTCTCCGTGCGTTTCATGATCGATTTTAAGGTTTTTTTAGTTGCTTATGATTTAATGATCTTGTGCCTTCTTATCAGACCTTCTCTGATAAATGTGTGTGTGAATATGTTTTTTTTTATTAATTCAGTGTGTGAATGTTTTAATTATGTTTGCACTTTGATGCTTATGCATGAAAAGTGCTTTAAAATAAAGTTTGATGATTAGACCACATGTCCTGCTGATCCTGTGATCTGTTAGTGGATCGCTTAGTAGGTGAAACGACGTTTAAACCCAGTTTCAGGTGATGCTGTACATGACTGAGGGCCTCTTATCTCTTGGATCCATTTTAAAGTGGACAGTCGGTGTCTCTCTTGTCTCTCTGTTCAGATTCTGTGATGACCTGGGGACCATACCTCTACACCACCGTAAGTAAAGGAACCATCTGGCCAACTAGGCTGCTAGCCAGGCTGAAGGCCGAACTAGTGATGTACGATATGAAAAATCTCAACCCATATTTTTCTGCTTGTCATAACCGAAAAGTTACCAATATTATTATGTTTACTATAATCTGTAGTTTGTGCTGGATGCAGTGATAGTTAGCTGTAGCTAATCTGTAACGCCAAACAAACAGTTCTGGTTCTTCAAATGTTTCTTTCATGTCGTAGCACAAAAATGTGGTTATTCAAATAAAGTGCATCCCTTTAAAATTCAGTAACAGATGTTCGGCTTATCTCCAAAGGCTTCATATGCACCGACCTCACAATGCTGCGCTACATCAATGCCCAAACAAATACCACCCCCCCACCCAATCTACTGACACACACAAAATTAGACCTAAATAAATATCGGTTGATAATATCGGCCCAGTTAACCGATATCTGAAAAATAGACAAATATCTGCCGATAATACAGACTACATGGAACTATATCAGCTGTTCATAAAGGGAAATGTAATGTTTTGTAGATGTGTGAGGAGTTCCCGTCTTTTCTGCTTATTGCTGGGTTTCACCGGACGTAGCGTTGACCTCATGAAATGCAGATGGGTGTCAGGAAGTAAACAAAGCAGCACAAAACCACGTTTCCCTCCAATACCTCAACGTCAAAATGCCCAAATTCTGTGCTGTGTATGGTTGTTGACGTCGATATAATCTCAAGAAAGAAACACTTTCCCCCTTTTTTGTCACAATGGAGTTAATTTTAAAGAACTTTAAAAAAAGATGAACAAAGTGGAAAAACAATCTGTAGCTAAAAGCAGGTGGAGCAGAAATTGACAGTGCCAGAGTTTGCAGTGACCACTTTATAGGTAAGGATGATATAGTTTATTTAATCATATTTTATTAACATTTAATCAATTATGATTAATTTTAATCATAATTGGACAGTTATTAAATAAATCTGGTTAGCTCATTGTTAGCGTTAGCAATACCACTCATAAGCCAGTTATTTAACACAACTCACTACTCACCTTTGCAAAAACAAGACGACAGCCATTAAAGCCTCTTTGGATCGTAAAAGGCTGACCCAACCTGAAACTACATGATAAGCTTCGAGGCTTTTGAAAGCTTTTATTTGGCTCCCAGTATAGTACGAAGTCTGGAGCACCAGATAATTTATGGTAATCGTCTCAACACTGAATAAATCCTCCAAGTTTTATGTAAAGTCCAACTTATTTAAATGATATGGATCATATCTTAAATGTACTTTTGTTTACTCATTTAGGTCCATTGCAGTTTAGAGCTGAGGCTCATTTTGCATGTTTTATATGTTTGGGTTTAAAACATGGGTTTGGGGTGGAAAACACCTCAAACTTGACTGGCAGTCGACTTGAATTCAAACCACATTAGAAACTTATTTATCTGAAGGTTGTAAATGCTTCTCTGTTGGATGTTTTAATTATGTGCTGAGCTTTAGACGTGTTCTTAAAGAGACGGTAGTTTTTCCGGGACTTCCTGGTTAAATAAATGGGGTGGGGGCATGTGGCTCACTGTGTGCAGTCCCTGCTGGACGACTTCGGCCTGGCTGACGTGAACAGTGCGGCGGAGAAGGTAAAGCAGGCTGTGGATCAGCAGCAGTTCCTGCAGGCCACTGAGCTGTGGTCCATGACGGAGACGGTGGTGGAGAAGGTTGGTAGCGCTGAAGAGGATCCTTCACGGTACAGAAATGTTTATCTCAATCACATGTTCACACGTTCTCTGCAGAACACCAACGGGGTCAACTTCTACAACATCCTGACCCAGGAACCGGACGAAGAACTGGTTTCTTCTGCAGGACTGGACTTCGTCTGTACGCCACAAACCTCCTCCAGTAAACAGATGTGGGTTTTACTGACGTCTCTGCTGAAATGAGCCGTTTTTTGTCTCTAGCTCTGCAGGTTCGGCGCCACATTCGACCCCTCCACAGACAGTCGCTCAGCCAGCTCATGAATGGACCAATCAGGAAGAAGCTGGCTATTATCCCTCAGAACGTCACCTGGGGAGGTACCTGCTCAGAGAACCCCCCCGCCTGACAGGACCTGACTCCTAAATGACCGTTTTGTGTTTGTGCTGCACGTTCAGGTCAGGCGGAGGACGTCTTCCGCAACATGGCAGGAGACTTTATGAAGCCAGTGGTGGACGTGGTGGATCAGCTGCTGGCTGCCGGCGTCAATGTCACCGTCTACAACGGACAACTAGACCTGATTGTGGACACTATGGGTACGTTTCTGCAGCAGAACTATTGGAGAGTCCTAACCGGGTCCAGCATCACCAAGGATCGTTTGTCTTCACAGGTCAGGAGCTGTGGGTCAAGCGGCTGAAGTGGGCAGGACTTCCCGGGTTCAACAATCTCCGATGGACCCCCCTGGATGATCCAGCTTCTCCGGGTGTTACCGGAGCCTTCTTTAAGACTTACAAGAACTTCTCCTTTTACTGGATCCTGAAAGCTGGTCACATGGTAAGAAATGGTCTGAGAAGAACCCTAATCTGGAGTTCCTCCTTTTGGCCTTCGCCAGTCTGTCTGGTCCTAGATGAGTCGGATCAGTGGTTCCCATCCCGAAGACCCTGATCCACCCAAAGTGTCCTCAGAGAGTCTTTGGTGTTTTATGGATCCTGTGATGGATCAAATGAAGTACCTGTCAAGCGGCGTCTCAACTTTTCCTCATCTGGACATTTTGTCCACCTGCGTCTTTGGAAACAGTAATAATTGAAACCAGGTCCGATAAATAATAAACAACCTCACAGCAAAACTTAATTTTCTTTAGGAACCAGTTAAATAAAGCAGTTCTGTGGTTTAGGAGGTCAGGGAGCTGGTGGAGCTACAGGTGTAGTTATTGTCGGTCCTTGTAAACATTTCTGAAATGAAAAATAATTTATTAATCCAGGAGGAATTTGGTTCAGCTGGTTGTGGTTTAAGTGGAACAAGGCAGGATGTTTTCCACATTACCGGTATTCTTTTCTGACTCAGACTGGTGTTGAACTGGTGCTGGAGAATGGGATGGTGGGACTGACACCATCTGGACCTGCAGACTTGTTCTGGTTCAGATTCATTAGTTATTATCCTGCAACCTTTCTTTTAATGTGGAAAACCAGACAATGGCCAGAAACCAGCGTAAAGCATCGAAATAAGCAATGATTCAGCTCGGGGGGGTGAATGCTCACCAGAAAGTCAGCAGATTGTAGTGAACGTGATTTGTCTCCTTAGATTCCCTCGGACCAGGGGCCCATGGCCCTGCAGATGCTGAAGATGATCACCCAGCAGCACTGATCCCGTAAACGCTGCGGCGCGCCGACAATCACACGACCTCACCAAACTCTGATCATCTGCTCACTCAATAAAGATTTGTACTTTGTTTTTTTGTCTTATTTGTTCTGAAGTTCAGCATCACTAGACTCTTATCTGTTCTTCCAACAGTACGTCTTCATTTCAAGCTGGAGCTGTAGAACAGCGCTCCTCCGCGGGGGGGTCTGCTAGAAGGTTCTGAACATTTTTATTTAGACGCATTAAAGAACCCAGCATCTTGTTGGGAATTAATGAGACAACTTTCACTCAGAAATGTTTACTCTTCAACAACCAGTTCAAACTGGGACCCAGTCTACCCCCCCAGTACACGACCTCATCAGCTCATCAAAGGAAATGATCTTGTCGTTAATAATCCGTATTTTCCCCCCTGATTTCTGATGTGTGCTGACTAGAACAGCCAGTGTCTGGATCAGTCCATCCTGCACATATTGTTTTAGTTCCTCTGATCCAACATTTTGGTCAAGCTGAGGAATTAAAACACATTTGACTGAATGAAAAGCAGCTCTGAGGTCTAAAAGTACAGATGAGTCTACAGTAGGAGGGTTTAAAGCACTGCGCTCCGTAGGAAAGAGGAAAACCTGGGATGATGGCGTTCCACCATCTGACTGACCCAGATCTGGAATCACATTTAACCTCATCGTGTACTTTTATATTAATTTGCTCTAATTTTCCAGATGTGAGAAGAGAATTTTCATAACTGCCTCTAACATGATGAAACATGGTGATTCCATAGAAACCAGTTCGATGCAGAAAACCAGAAAACATGCAGAGAAATGTTTCGAGAAAATAAGTTTAATCTGACAGATCAGAGAATAAAGAATCACATTTAGTGATTAATAAAAGTATTTGGCAGAGCTGATGGAGGAAATGTGATCCCAACATGTCAAGAAGGTAGTTCAGTCTGGAGGTTGATGGAAGACAGCACAACGTTCCCAGTTTGTCCTGGAATCCGTCAGATTGTCCCAGCAGAAACCAGTAAGGACAGAACAGTTGGAAGCAGGTTGTCTGGATCAGACATCGTTTCCAATCCCAGTTAGTTCTCATTTAACTGGTTTTAAACCTGGCAGCTGTCTCCGTGTTCAGCTTCGATATGAAGCTTCTAAACCGTTTCCTGCATGTTCGCTCCGATCAGCAGTCACTCATCCCGCCTGCTAAACTGCTTTTCTGGCAGGATGGACGGAAAAGAGGAGAAACTTCATGGATCTGCCAGGTTTCCAGAAGCTTCTGACTCCTGGAAGCAGCTCCAGACCTGCTTTATGAACATTTCCTCGCAGTGTTTCCTGAAGACATGACGGATCTCAGCTTTTTTTATCAAAAGAAAATGAAGAAAAAAAAGTAAAAAGTCTGTAAAGGTCAAACTTTCCAGCCTGAAAGCTTCTCGTTAGATAAACGTAGAAAGCGTCTCCAGATTCCTGGTGTGGATCACAGAGCAGACTCCTCCATGTAGCTGAGCTGTCTTCTCCCCCAGTGGCTTTCAGGGACCAGGACCCCCTTCCTGATCACTGGTTCCACCACCAGCTCCAAACTGCCGGGTGGATCGGGGACGAGCAGCTCCGTCACCCTGAAAAGACTGGAGAAGGCCCGGCCCACTAGCACCAGCGGGCTCGGAGGGATTCGTGGATCAGGTCCTCTCAGCCGTCGCCAGTACACCCTGAAGTAACGCACCAGTTCCAGGGGGTAGTCCCAGCGCAGAGTGGCATTAAGGTGGAGGGTAGAGGAGCTGGTGTGGGGGGGGGAAGCAGCACCACGCAGCCAGACAACGTCATTTATACACAAGCCTGTAACACGAGGAGGAGGCGCCTGCAGATCAGCCACATCCACCAGCTGAAAGCAGAACAGATCCATGAATGCCTGAAGCTGTGATGTGCTACAAATAATAACTTTATTTATAAATCTAAAGCTTTGTCACATTTAAAATGTTCTTATGGTGGCATGAGGAGTAAAGCTTCTGCAGAAACCCCCCCAGGCTGCAACTTTTCAAATGTTTGACAGATAAGAATATTTTTGTAGAAACGCTAAACTGGAGACTTGAGCTCCGTAATGTCGGCTCTGCTTAAAAAGCAGAAACAAACACGCTGTAGTGGAAACACGAGCATTTATAGGCGACACTTCCGAGCCAGATGTTGTAGTTTACAGTGTGAAAAGCTAAGATGATACTACAAGAGAATTATTTTCAAAAGCAGCTGTAACTTTAGCCACCAGATGAAGTAAAGACATGCGAGTGGAGGGATTTCGCTAAAAGCATATAAGTGACTGTAAAGAATGGCACCAGAATCTAAATAAGACATAGATGCGAGTCATTGGCTTTGAATAGGGGGGTGACTTTGCCTAGATTTAAAAACTATAACACCTGTTTGTAGAGACAAGGAAAAGACATAAAAAGCTTATAGTTTATAGATGGATTGTTTCACCTGTTTGATAAGTAATACGTATATGCTGTCATGGTCCGATGTTTAACCGCTCAATGACAACACTTATTTTCTGACTATCAAGCAGCTTAAAAACTGACATAATAGGAAATAAAATTATTCATAAAATCCACACATTCATCACAATCTGGGATTTCATTAGCTAATTTATTATTAATACCTACAAAGATGTTTACATTAATATGTTCCATTATAATATATCTTATGTGTTGTTTAGAGATTCTTCTATAAAAACAGATGTGGATCTTTTGAAGACGCTGATTTGTTTAGTTTAGATTTGACATTATAAGATAAGATAACTTAATAAGTTCCTTCCTGAAATGTTTCCTTTTAGCAGGTCTGACAGAATTTGCATATTTATTTTGCAAAGACATGTAAACAGCATGTGTATGTAAGTAGGACTCAAATATAGCCTACTGTTTGTGGTTTTCTGGTTATTTTCTGGTTTATAATTTTGAGTTAAAATAAAATGAACATGACCAACGAGGCGTGTTCTTTCTGCCCCGTCTGATATCACATACCCTAAATTCAGTTACTTAACTGATCCCAGAGTGAAATTGCAACGTTGTCGCAGCTATTTGTAATTTAAAAAATAAAAGCTGCGTTCTGGAACCGCTGGTCCTGGACCGGAAGAAGCCTCCATCTGAACACTCTGCTTTGTTCAGAAGATGTGATCAAGTATCGGTTATGCACATATGTACAACTACAAGGCCTGTATGTATAATCCTGATCTCTACAGAAAGCCGAGATTACTGCTGATTCAGAAAAAAGAAAACAGTTCATGATGGGAAGAGGGACTAAAGCGGAAACAGGGGAACGGGATGCATCTAATTTCACACCAGGCTGACCAGTAACACCGTAAGGAGCTCACCATCAGCTCTCCCAACCTGCAGCTGAAAGGCATGTCCTGAGGTTCTCCAGCCCGTTGGATGAGGACACAAACCTCCCGGAGGATGCAGCTGTTAAGCTCCAGCTGTGAGCGTCTGGTAAAACAGTGACATTAAGACAGAAGGAAGACTTTTAACCCTGAAACAATACTTACATAATGTTTGACCATCCTCACCTGATCGTCCAATCAGCTGCATCCAGGTTAAACTGGTCACCAGTAACTAAACACAAAACAAGATGATCATTCATCACATTTGTGGTTGATGCTGCAGCAGGAAAACATGGTGAATAAAAACAGCAGTGTTCTGGTTCTGCACTGTCACATGACTGCACAGGTCTCCGGTCTGGCTCATGACTTCTGTGTTGATGTGAGAAGATTCACTGAGATTGTTCTCAAAAAGTAAATGTTAGACTCGCACTAGAATAATCTGAACAGGAGGATTTTGAACCAACTCACATGCGACCTCCCGGACGTCGATGTGAGTGCAGACACTTGCATTTGTTGTCTTCAGCTGCAAGGAGATGCTAATCCCAGCCGAGGCCTTGTAGACAACGGACACCAGGGTCTTCGGAGCCAGAGGGACATGAAGGGAGAAGATCCTGATGGGTGGAAGAAAACAAGCTGTAGGTGTGATGCACATATACCGGACCCTAAAACCAGCCCCCACTAGTCCCTGTAACGCCTCATTCCCTGCACAGCACTACTGCACGCTTTCTGTTGGTGATTCAGACACAAAGCTGGCTTTTTCTTCTTGCTGCAGACTGCCAGCTGTCACCATGACAACCACAACATGTCATCTTATTCCAAATCCAAACTCGTATAAAAATGATATTTCCTTATTTTGTACTTTTTTCTTTCTTTGCTTCATATCTATAAAATGAAAAAGGATTTAAAATGAATTCTCCACATATTTTTTTTACTTCTCAGGATGCATTGTGGTCTACATTAACCGTCTAGTGACCACTGAAGCAATTTACTTCTCAGGATGCTTTGTGGTCTACATTAACCGTCTAGTGACCACTGAAGCAATTTACTTCTCAGGATGCTTTGTGGTCTACATTAACCCGTCTAGTGACCACTGAAGCGTTTTACTTCTCAGGATGCGTTGTGGTCTACATTAACCCGTCTAGTGAACACTGAAGCGTTTTACTTGTCAGGATGCTTTGTGGTCTACATTAACCCGTCTAGTGACCACTGAAGCGTTTTACTTCTCAGGATGCATTGTGGTCTACATTAACCGTTTAGTGACCACTGAAGCGTTTTACTTCTCAGGATGCTTTGTGGTCTACATTAACCGTCTAGTGACCACTGAAGCGTTTTACTTCTCAGGATGCATTGTGGTCTACATTAACCGTCTAGTGACCACTGAAGCGTTTTACTTCTCAGGATGCGTTGTGGTCTACATTAACCGTCTAGTGACCACTGAAGCGTTTTACTTCTCAGGATGCTTTGTGGTCTACATTAACTGTCTAGTGACCACTGAAGCGATTTACTTCTCAGGATGCTTTGTGGTCTACATTAACCGTCTAGTGACCACTGAAGCGATTTACTTCTCAGGATGCTTTGTGGTCTACATTAACCCGTCTAGTGACCACTGAAGCGTTTTACTTCTCAGGATGCATTGTGGTCTACATTAACCGTTTAGTGACCACTGAAGCGATTTACTTCTCAGGATGCTTTGTGGTCTACATTAACCGTCTAGTGACCACTGAAGCGATTTACTTCTCAGGATGCTT
>JBAMHX010000023.1:1267814-1284438 GCA_037177515.1 Pseudomugil tenellus | reverse complement strand
AAACTCTGTTGGCTCTGCAGAGTCCTTATCTACTTTCACCAGCAGGATAAAGACGCAGCTCTTTAAGCAACATTTCTACACTTAGTATAATTTCCTACTGATCACAACTAACTTGAGAAATTTATTCTGGCTCTTTGCAGAAACTCAGATCTAATGAACATAAGAAAAAAAAAAGTTCACCTATCACTTTGTAACACGTGTGCCCAACTAAACTACAGCAGTTCGACTGCACTTATCTATGATGTCTCTACTGTTTTATGTTGTTCTTATTCTCAGATGTAAGTCGCTTTGGAGAAAAGCGTCTGATAAATTACTGTAATGTAAATAACTGTAATGTAATGTAATGTTTATAACTATATGTCATAATTCTTATTGTATAATCTTTTTCTTTCTGATGCTCATTAACTCAGATTGTGTTCTACAGAAGTCTTCACCATAAAATGATGCAAAATGTCTGACAAACTAAACGTATCATACATGTCAGGCTGGGTTCTTAAAATCCTTACGTTCTGAGTCGGTTCTGTTTGATCAGAACCAGCTGATAGTACTTTTGGTTCATGGCTGCTTGTTGTGTGCAGCGTGGCACCCGGCAGACTGCTAGTGTTTCCATGAAAGGCTGCTTGCTCAGCTTGGGTTCAGTCTGCACAGGAACTTATACACACATGAACATTTGAGCTCCTGCCAACCTTTAACTCTTCTCACCTCCCATGTTGGGTCCTTAACCCACAGAGCAGACTTGGGTGGTGTTAGGAGTCCAGATGTGGATCATTTACATTTCTGGGATCCTGGTAAAAGTTTAAGCCGACATTGGCCTGAATTCAGATCCACTAATGAGGAGAATGACATAAAAATATTGTAATTATTATTGAATTATTCACCAGTACCTATGAATCTAAATAAAAAAGACGTCATCGTATCCGTCTCAACCCAGCGGATGTGTCCAGATCAGACAAACAGCATTACTTTATAACACATACAGCCAAACCAAACCCTGTTCTCTATAAACGCCATTTCGTTTTGATGCCGTGATGTGGTTGTAATTTATTTAGAGCAGAGAACAGCAGCATGTTGTATAAAGCAGGGACAGCATGTGGACAAACCCTCCTTGTTTCCTGATGACCCCTGGGACCTGACCTTTCCAAAGGTCAGAAGTCAACCTCCAGGCCTGCTGCGGCTGATGAATGGCATCCTGAGAAGTGAGTGTGAGAGTGTGTGTGGGTTTATTGTGCAAGAGAGACGAAGCGTTTCTCTCCACGCATTGTTTCTGCGGGTTTGACACCACGTAGGTTCAAGAGCAGCCAGGACAGATAGAAAGTCCTGTTGTCCCCCTGCATGTGTGACACAGAGTGACTGAGTTCATCCATAATCTGGAATAGAGTTGTGATAATTTCATTAGGAATGATGTCATTATGGAGCCAGATCCTGAGTGGAAATGGGCCACACACAGCGCTGCGGAACAGCACACACCCAGGAGAACAGAGGGTGTTTGTATACCTGCCTCCTCGGGGTATATCTGCCTCCAAAGGGGGGGCTGCTGGATGTATATACACACACATATATTTATAGGAGTTTTTGCTCCATGTGGGTACAATGTTATGTAAAGATGTTAACCTACGTTAGCATCAAGCTTTGTAACAATACTAATCTAGTTTTTGGCTAGTTCTAGATTAGTGTTTAGATAATGTGGTAAAACCACGTATTGCTCAGTTTTCAGAGTGTATTTAGGGACTTAACAAGATTTTCACACTGCAGCTGAAATAAACTATAAAGATGCTAAAAGAGAACATCAGTGTTTGTGTTAGCATTGACTAAACTGGTGCTAAATGATCCAGTTTCATGTAAACAGGAGGTTAGCATGGTGCTGCAGCGGTTAGCACTGTAGCATGAAAGCTAAAAGGTTGCTGGTTTGAGCCTCGGCTGGTGGGGGGGTCAGAACAGTTTCTCTCGAGGTACTCTGGCTTCCTCCCACCATCCACAGACATGCGTGTTAGGTTACCACTCTAAATTCTCCGAGGTGTTACCCCGTGATGAACTGGTGACCTTTCCAGGGTGTACTCTGCCTCTCGCCCAGTGACTACTGGGATTGACTCCAGCTACCCCGAGAACCTTCATTGGAATAAGCGGTTAAGAAAATGGATGAAAAGGAGGTTAGAAAAGGATGCTAGTTAAAGGTTGTCATGAAAAATGTGGAAAGTACATCCTATAGCCAGTCTGATTCTGTAGAGAAAGTTATTTCTGATGTGTTATTGAAGAGAAAGGACACAGAAATAATGATGATTTCTCACGTAAACAAAAATATTATGTGTCTCCTTAATAATGTGTAATAATCAACAGATGTATTTGTCTCACAGAAAATTAGTTCTGCTTTGCTCCACACTTTTAAAAAAGAAATTTGTTTAAGTAGAGCTAACAGGACAATGCATGCTGTAATGTTTTACTGACCTATGGCGGATCTAACATACCCAACATTCATGCACACTGATCGCAATGTTTCTATTCTGATCAGAGACATTTAATGTGAATTACATGAGTTGGATCATGGAGACACCTTAGATCTGTGGAACTGCATCCCTGGACGACTGAAGCTGTTTACCCCCCCGCTTTACATGATGGAAACATGTAATATGATGGGAACGATACTGATATGCACAATCTGGACTAATTAGGAAGAAGAAGATTTTCTCTGAACAACTAATTATTTTAACTGTGAAGATGCTCAATAATCCTGAAATCTCCACGTTGTATCCTCCACATTTCTGTTCTCCTGCCCCCATTTTTCAAGTCTTCCCTGAAACTCATTATGTCTCCCAACCTCAGCAAATGATAAACAGCAATATTATCACCTCACACACATTAACACACACACACACACAGACATGAGTCCAACCTCTTTCAGACCCAAAACAGCAAAGCTGCTGGTTGGAAAGCTTTAAAACAAGCTTTTACAACAACAAATTTAATAAAGATTATGGTTTTGGTGGATGAAAAAGGACAAATGAGAGAGAAAAACACACATGTGCATAAAAACAGCTGAATATTATCATCATGCTGCCAATTTTATCTGCAGAAGTGAAACACAATAAATGTGTTTATGGAACTTGTGCGTAAAAGGAAACAGCAGTGGGCTCTGCAGAGATGCACAGTAGGCTAGTTCACTAAGAAAATAGATCTCATTAGCTCGCTCCCACACACACACACACACACGCACACACACACACCCACACACACCCACGCACACACACACACACACACAAACACACACACAGAAAATAGATATCATTAGCTAGCTGCTGCACAACTGCACATGCACACATGTATACACACACGCACAGGGAAAATAGATATCATTAACTGGCTGCTGCATGCACACACACACACGCACACACACACACACACGCACACACACGCACAGGGAAAATAGATATCATTAGCCGGCTGTTTAGTATTCATACCCATTGCCTCTACCTCTGCTGCACACAGGCAGAAATTAGCCAGCAGCACCTGACACTCCATCATGGTGTCACAGAGGGGTTTGTGCGCGTGCACGTCCATCTGTGTGTGTGTGAAAGGGTGAAAGTGTGCAACATAGCTGAGCCTGGGAGGAAGAGGAAGAGGAGGCCTGAAGCTATTAGCTTACAACCCCCACCGCCACAACCCCCACCCTCCTGCAGAGACAAAGAGAGACACGATGGATGGACAAATATTCAGACTTGCCAGGTCTGATGATTCCAAACAACTTTGGTATTTTGTTGTTGAAAGTAACTTATGTTTTTTCTTTGTTTTGGATTCAATTACAGTTACATAAAAATAAACATGTGGGAAAAAAGAAATAGGCTTTGATAAAATGAATTCAATTGAATATTCAACTGATGGATAAGGATTACATAAAAACAAATAATAGATAAATCAAATAAAAATGTAAACACAGAAAACAGTAGATGAATAAAAATAACTAGAAATGAAATCAATGAAAAACAAAAAAAAAAGAGCTTGTTAATTCATGACAACTGCGACGCTCCAGGAAGCCACTTTGCCATCTGTCAGTTTGCAGCAGTGACTTATAAAAACTATCTGAAACACATTTTATTCCAAATAGGAATACTAAACTTTACATTGTACACAAGGTTTAACAAAAAAACTAGCATAAGCACATCACTTTATTTTTATCTTATCCACCACGTTCCTGTTATGACCCCGGGTGTCGCCATGACAACTGGTCCCCCCGATGCTCGGCTGTTCACTTCCGGTCTTTGCTAACTAGCAGGCATAACAGTCTATTTGATTTGATTCGATATATTCACCGAAACGTCTTCTGGACCTGTGCTGTTGTTGGATACATACACAACTCGAGGAAACTTCCAGATTTTATGAATGGAGCATGTTATGACCATAAAGTCACTCGCAAGGTGATGCAGAGAGATGAGGTGATTTCACAACAATGAGTCACAGCGCAGAAGTTAAAACTCCCACCAACAGGATCTTCTTCTGCTCTTTGATCATAAACGGACAGAACTGCATCCAGATTGAGAATTATATCTGAGCTACGAACGATCAGCTAACTAGATAGCATGATGCAGCTGATCAGACACCTGCAGCAGCCTCGTAAGTAATCTGATTACTCGTGCAGGTTAGCTCATGAAGTATTTTTATTTAGTTTCAAACAATCATGCAGGAACAGTCCACGGTTTCCATCACATCCTCTCGTCATTACCCGCCAGATGTTTACATGTGTCAGTGCGTTGACTTGGATCCATTTTAGCTTTCAACACAGTAAATCTTCCTTTCTACCCCATAATTCCCTATTTTTCCCTGTAGTTATAAACTTCTATGCATCTGTAGTTACAGAGTTCATCGCCATCCACACCCTCACTAAAAACAAAGTCATTTACCATGACAACGTATCTAACGTCGGTCCGCTGCTTCATGTGATTCTCTTAAAGTCGATGGATAGGACACTAATCTTCTTTTGATAAATAATGCGACCCATGTGTCCATCTTAGAGATTTCTACATTGTTTGAGTAATGGAAATGTTATTTTTAAGATTTTTCTGAAGTAGTTTTGTGCTTTAAAACTACTAGTTTATTGTTATTGCTAATGTAGCCGGAAGGATTAAAGCGACTTCCGCCTAATTAACGCAAAGGATCATGGGAACGGTTATCCTCCAAGAATGTGGTGGATTGACTGAATCCCATAAAAAACTGCCGACCACGCAGCAGAAACACGATCACATGATGTCCTGCATAGTTGATTTGTGTTGCATGCAAATGACATAACAGGACATTCGACCCCTCCCACATTAAAGGGTCCTGAGTTGTAACAGAAAACGACACATTTGCAGAATATTTATGTTAACTGTCTGTTTCCTTACAGAGACTGTTACCCATAATGCACCTGGCTTATTGCAGTTGTGCCTTTTTTTAAGTTGCATGATTTTTGTTTGTGGCCTGACTGCCATCCATCTCCCATTCTGGGCTAATCATGTGTGTGTGAGTTCTGTGTGAGTTTTTAACCACACACACACACACACACACCTGTCTCTCCTTCCATTAAACACACTTCAGTAAATTCAGGTAGAAGCTATTGGAGTCTGCCCATTTTTCTAACTGAGTTATTTGACGTATGAGTGAGAATAAGCTAAAACACACTCTGTAAGTTTACACCGCTGGTTCATGGACGAGGTCGTCTGAACAGACAGGAAGTGACATCACTACATTGTTCTGCATCAGGATGGTATATCTGTGTTCATCCTTGTGTAAATCTGAGCTGCTTGCTCGCTGAGTGTTAGGAATGATTTTATTTCGGTGGGTCAGTAGTGATAAAAACCAGGTTTATCAGTTTATTTATCATAAATATGTAACACAGACCTGGCAGGATGTGATGTTTTCTATATAATAGTGTGATTAAAAACACTGCTGTGAAGGATATAAATAACGGAATGACGTCACGCAATCCAACGGTGGAAATTAATTCAGCTTTTAAAGAGTTTAAAATTCAGAGTTTAAGTTACTTTCAACAGTTTTCTACTCTGGATTGAAGCTGAAGTGCAGGTAAAAAAGTATTTCTGTTAGTTAAAACTTTCTCCGCTCCCTGAGCAGGTCTGGATCTATTCCTTATGTTTTATGTGATTATGGACACAAAGGAAAGGACACGAACAGCAGAGGAGAAGCTGGAGAAGAGACGATGAAACGTGGCGTTGCAGAGCAGGAAGGAGGCCACGCTCCAGGCTCTCTGCTGTCTTTGCAGCTTCACACTCATTTGCATAAGAAACACACATCATACGTGCACAAACATGCGTGCGCACACATGCACACAGCATGAAGAAGCATAAAGTTGGCACAGCTGCAGTCCTGAGCGGGGGTTCTGCTGGGTGGGGGGGTGTACTGCCGAAGGGGAAACACTCTGATGTGTGTGTGCTTTAAACGCTTAGCACTGTTCAGAGTGTGTACATCTGTATGTGTGTGTGTGAGTGAGTGTGTGAGTGTGTATGGAGGTCCTGACCCCCATCAGTCTCACTCAGGACTCACTTACCAGAACCAGGGGGGGTTCCAGCAGAACCAGCTCGCTGTGATGGGACGCTGCAAACCCACGGATGGGTGGACCGCCATGTCGGTTTTATGTAATGATCAGACAAAACACACACACACACACACACACACACACACACACACACACACACACACACACACACACACACACACACACACAAACACACACACACACAAACACACACACACACACACACACGCACACATCGCTTTGTTAGCTCATCCAGCTGCCCAGTAACCTTTACGTCATGTGATTCAGAATCATTTATTTATTACAAATGTTACAATTATTTACTTTTATTTTGACTTATTTGTTGTTTCTTTTATACTTTGCTTCTTGCCGCGTGTTTGTTTTCCTGGCAGCACGACGCCGTTTCAGTCTTCTCTACATCCTCCACATCGGTGGAATCACCACTTCATGAGTTCCTGTTTGTGCTCCCATCCACTTCTCCCAGCTTATCCCGAGGTGTTCCCAGTCCAGCTCAGAGACAAAGTGGGAGCTTTCACCTTGTTATGGCACCATGGTGCCGGTTCTCAGATATTTGGACCCAGCTGCTGCTTCAGACTGAAAAAACCTGTAAAAACTCTAAAAACTGAGGATTCTTCATGACATCCTGTATAATGTCATCATGGAGGGACAGGACTGGGTGTCACACTCGTACTGGTGTCGATAAAGCTGTGTAAGTTCACACACTACTGTATCAAATGCTGGGTTTTAATGTTTAAATTTAAACTTTAAATTAAATTAAAATGAAAGTTTACATGAAAAACTGGCCAATAACTTTTAGAAAGGGAAGAATAAATACTATAGCAGTAAAAAAAGAGGAATGAAGTGGATGTTGTGTCAGATGTTCATCATTCCTGCTACTGGACTGTCACCAGAAGAAGAAGCTGAAACCTTCACCCGTCTTCCTCAGATGAAGAGGATGACTTCCACCATCATTAAAAACAGAGTTCAGATCCACTGAGGCTGATCAATCACTGGCTACTTCTCTATTTTCATCTATATGACTGAAATCTGTCTGATCAGAGACTCCAGCTGTTAACACAAAAGATAAAGCGATCCATCGGCTGTGATGCAATCCTTTTGACAGGACGAACCTCCTGGTTCAGCAGAAGACAGAATTAAATCCTCCTACATGATTTCATTTATTCCCAGTAGGACATAAACATCACATCAGATAACAAATCATTTAGGGTAAAATATGAGCTGATTCTAACTGATGCAGCAACTCGTCTGTAAAAAGTTGTGATGAAGAGAGAGATGATGACGATGTTCATAACAGGATTATTTCTGCCTGGATGAGTTAATGAAAGAAAAACTCGGATCCATCTGGTGTCTTTTACCAAGTAGAACTGATTTATATCAACACAGTTGTTATAAACTGGACTGGTGTGGATTAGTTTTTACTGGATTAACTGGTCTGTGTTGGAGATGAAATACAAGCCAGAGCAGAGAAATCTGATTGGTTCTGGAGTAGATGTGTGAAATGTAAACAGACTCATCTTCTCTACGTTTGTATTTTAAGATGCGTCATGGTCGTTTTTTCAGACATGCAGAATCATTCAGTACTTCTGTTTTTCTCCCTCCCTGTACGTTATAAATAAAGCTTTAAATGCTGCTTTTAAATCCACTACACGGGGAAATATTTTCAGGAGTTGAATTATCTTCAGATTTAAGTTTGAACTTGTTTATTGTTGCTCATGTTTTTCACGTTTTCATGTTTTTCATGTTTTCATGTTTTCATGTTTTCATGTGTCTCAAACACATCTGGATGCTTTTATAGACGAAACATTAATGATAAAACTTTATTAAATCAATAAAGTTAAACTTTATGTGTTAGAAACAGTGACTGGTTAGTGGCGGTGAGTGGTTAGTTTAACTCATCATCATGTTATTTAACTTAACTTAGTGATCAAAAGCTGATCAGGTTAACATTATCTGCAGTGTGTGTAACACACAAGCCCACACACACACACATACACACACACACAGATTCAGAAAAAATGTGGAAGATTTAATGATCTTAGATGTGACTAAAAAACCTGACAAAATAACAAAAGGACCTTTCTCTCTCTCTCTCTCTCTCTCTCTCTTTGTACACGGACGGGCGATCAAACCCCGCCTCCTCCCATTTTACTTAATTATTCTCTTTTCTTTGCCATTGGTGGATCCATCTTTCTCCTGGAAGCTGATTGGTTTGAAGCTCTCTCTCTCTTTCCATCTCTAGCACTCTATCTCTGCCTCTCTCTCTCTCGCTTTCTCTCTCTCTCTCCAGCCCCTCTCTCTACCTTTATTCCTATCCAATCATTGAGTGGGCGATCAATCAGCTCTGACAGGACAAGAGGCCCACTTGAAAAGCGGGAGAGAGAGCATCACCAACTGTTTTGTTTTTTACTGGGTGCAGAGGGAGGGAGGAGAGAGAGAGGGTGGGGCGAGCATTAATCAAACTAACTCCTTGAAACAGTGTCACACACACAAACACACACACACAAACACACACAAACACACACAAACACACACACACAAACACACACATCAGTTCATGCACATGAATTACTCTCTTATTTACCACACTTATAGTTCATCACAAAGTGCACAAGCATTACAGATATTACAGATTCTCCTTTTAGATCCCCCCCCCCCCCCCCAACACCCCTCCCCCCCTCTCTGAGCCCAGCTGGTGGTAGAAGTGTGTTTAATTCCCTGTGGAGGAGGAGGGCAGCTGGCAGAGCTTCTGGTGTCGAGGGACGTGGACCCACTGGAGTCTGCTCTGGCTACATACTGCCTGACACTCACACAGATAGATGAATGTGACACTAAAATTATGTGTGTAGCTGTGGAAGTGATTCACTGCAGTGTGGGGGTGGCATGTTTGGAAGCGGGGTGGGTGTGGTTGGAGGTGGGGTCGTCAGAAAGTAGAAAGAAATGAAGAAAAAACATCTGACAGCAACCGAATTCTGCATTTAAGGGCAGTTTCTGTTTTTAAAGACGTAAAGTGTCCAACGTGCACCACAGATCAGCAGCGTGCAGAGTAGTGACTCTTTAAATGTAAATAAAAGCAGAAAATGCAACGATTTCCGGATCTCAGGAAACAATCTTTTATTCCTAGAAGACAAACATCATCTCAGATGATGAAAATGAGACATTTTATCATTTGATGGAAAATATGAACTGATTGTGAATCTGATGGCAGCAACAAAAGGCTGGAAAAATAATTTCCACAATTTCAATTCAGCTTTATTTAAACAGCGTTGTCTCAGGGCGCTTCAAAATAAATAGCCTAAATAAGGGAAACCAAAAGGTTGTCTTGACTCTGATGCAATCCAGCGTTACCAGGTCGGCCCCTCGCCGGGCTTTTGCTCGCCATCGCTACGTTTGCTGTGAGGATCTTTGGGTACATTTTTATTTTTCAGGTTATCTGGTCTTAAACACACACAAAAAGGAGGGACTGCAGTTATATATTCACAGACATTCATATGAAATAAACGCTTGCAACTTTAGACAGACAGAAGGCGCCAGTGTAATTATCCTTTAATTGTCTGCATGTCGCCTGGTTGGCAGCGTCCTCCCAGGAAACAGACTGGCCTCTCTGCTTCCTCAGCATTGTGTTTGCTTTCCTTCTGTCTCATTTAATGAAAATGAAGTTGGCAGTGATATCCCAGAGATTTATCCCGGTGGCTTTCCTTCACATCAGCTGCTTACTATGTAGCTCAAGTAGAATTGGACGTTGATGTTTCCCGATTTTCCGCATTTTTCTGCTGTTCCTGATGTTCTTCTTGGCCTTGTTGATGTTGTTTTCAAGATGGTCTATTTGTTGTTCCTGATGTTGACAAGATGTTTTCTGCAACAGTTATTATTAAATCAGTTATTATTAAATCAAATCAAATCAAACTTTATTTATAAGCGCTTTTCAAACAAGTGCTTTACATTAGAAATGAAAACATTAGACATTAAAAACAATTCTGCATGTCCACTTTGGTAAACTTTGTTGTTTAAAAAGAGCTTTATGAATAAAGTTAGGTTGAACTGAATCATACCCTGAAAGGAATCAAAGCCTAATAACTTTTCAAATAGCTTAAAATCCCCATAAATCATCATGTTGTTCATTCTGCTGCTATACTTTTTATTTTTATTTACTAGAAAAAGCCGTCTTCTTCTGGTCTTTCCTGCGTGTCAGACTGAAAACATGCAGACCAGGGTGGGTACAGAGGTTTAAAGAGGATCAGGCATGTATGGAGTTTTAGTTCTACGCTTTATGTAACTATCACATTCACTCATGAGGTGTATGGAAATGAGTCGTTCTGATAGCAGAACATTAACAGGATCAATCTTTCTTTATCCACCAAATACCCAAACATAAAAACCTGCTGGGAAGAAGACACTTACACATTTACATGGAGTATGAACACAAGCCGGGCTGACAGTGATGGATGGATGTGGAACCTACAGCAGCCAATGGAATGACCTCTAAGCCATTGAAAAGCAAGTTTTGTGACCTTTAGACCAATCTCAGCACTTCCAGGTCAAACGTAGCTGGAGGGCGAGTGCAGAGACAATCTGTAATCTGGGAATGAATAGATGGAGGAGACAATGGAGGAAAGGCAGACGTGAAGACAGGGAGCTGTTTCTGTTCATCAGCAAAGATAAGGGTGTCATCCTGTAACCATCTGTACATCTGATGGTTGCATCATATCATGAGGTTACCAGGCACCCAAAGATTTTATTTGTCACCATCAGCATTTACACAACATTTCAATAATCAGAAATTACTTCTCACACAAATAATCCACTTTTTCTTCGTCTTGGTGGTTTCATGGCTCCTTGATATAACTGGTAAAAACAAGGCCTATGCCTTACATAAGGCATAAAGGATGACTAGCGGTTCGTCCCCGAATGCCCCCAATCCTCCAATTCCCCAATCTTCAAATAGACACAGTAATATAAACATGTTCAGTCATGGATGAGAGCCGCCCGGAGTTTCTTAAGGCTCTGGATGTTGTGGAGCTATCCTGGCTGCAGTACTGCATGAACATCGGGGACAGTGCCCCCGGACTGGCGGAGTCAGGGTGGTGGTCCCCCTCTTCAAAAGGGGGATTGGAAGGTGTGCTCCAACTACAGGGGGGATCACACTCCTCAGTCTCCCCGGAAAAGTCAGGGGCCCTGGAGAGGAGTGTTCGTCGGATAATCAGACCTCGGATTGAGGAGGAGCAGTGTGGTTTTCGTCCTGGCCGTGGAACAGTGGACCAGCTCCATACCCTCCTCAGGGTCCTGAGGGGAGCATGGGAGTTCGCCCAACCAGTCTACATGTATTTTGTGGTCTTGGAGAAGGCATTTGACCGTGTCCCCCGGAGACTCCTGTGGGGGGTGCTCTGGGAGTATGGGGTACCGGACCCCCTTGTACGAGCTGTTCGGTCCTTGTACGACCGGTGTCAGAGCTTGATCCGCATTGCCGGCAGTAAGTCGGATTCGTTGAGAGTTGGACTCCTCCAAAGCTGCCCTTTATCATCGTTCCTGTTCATAACCTATATGGAAAGGATTTCTAGGCGAAGCCAGGGTATTGAGGGGAACTGGTTTGGTGGCCTTAAAATCAGGTCTCAGATTTTGCAGATGAAGTGTTTCTTTGGCTTCATCTGGTCATGATCTCCAGCTCACAGGAGAGATTACATCTCCCAGCTGGCCTGGGAACGCCTCAGGATCCCTCCCGATGAGCTGGCAGATGTGGCTGGGAAGAGGAAAGTCTGGGTTTCCCTCTTTAGGCTGCTGCCCCCACGACCCAACCCCAGAAAAGTGGTAGAAAGTTAAATGCCCGAACAAATCAATGAAAGAATGAGTAAACCGGAAGTACTCGCGTGCACACTCGCCGTCAGAACTTAACCCGGCGCCATGTTGTGCACGTAGTCAATTAGCTGCTTAAACAGTTGATGATGATCTGGAAACCTGGAGGCTGTTCGCTCGTCTTTAATACAGTTATACAGAATATATTTGTATTTCCTAAAATGATCCTTCCACATGAAAGCCATGAAACAAATCAGTCAAATATGTGAATGAACTGTCTTAGTACAGTTCTCTTGTTGTGAAAATAATTCAATAAACAAAAGATTTCCTGTAGCTTGGTATTATTCCATCAGGATGCATTTGGACTTTGTGCTTTTTTCTGACTTTTTCAGAGTGATTGATCAGCAGGGTTTTTTTTTTATAAAGTCTAACAAGATAGTTAATTAAATGTAAACTTGCAATAATGTATTTGT
Organism: Pseudomugil tenellus; assembly: GCA_037177515.1. Taxonomy (NCBI): domain Eukaryota; kingdom Metazoa; phylum Chordata; class Actinopteri; order Atheriniformes; family Pseudomugilidae; genus Pseudomugil; species Pseudomugil tenellus. Next base: position 1,271,640 of record JBAMHX010000023.1, on the reverse strand, counting down.
ACTCAAAGATAACAATGTGGATTTTTCATTATTTATGAGTTATAATGTTGTTATTTTAATGATCTGAATGAGGGTGGTGCTGAATGTGGAACCTGAACTAAGTTGACTCCTGGGTTGGATGGAGTGGAGCTGATGTTTATGGAGAAGGTTTAGACTTTGTTAATTAAAGACTTAGCTTGTTCTAACACAGTGATGTAGTGAGATGCTAACTTTGACTAACTAGCAGGTAATGATCTGGTTGAGGAGGACGGGATTTCTTTATCTGCTCGTTTACTCCCACTGGTTGTCAGTCACATCGGGTCGAACAAACAAATACGGAGAGTGTGCATGTGGGTGGGAGAAGGAGCTTCATCATTACAGCCATGTGTTAAAGATTACAACCAATCAGAGAGGGTAACACACACAGAGCAGGAGGAAAATCATGGCATGTGGATTACAGCTTGGTTAGAGTGATGGATAGATGTTGGAGCTGCTTTCTATTCTGCAGCAGCCATATGGAAATCACACACCAACACACCGTTGTGTTTGTTTACAGCTGGTGTCAGGCATCAGAGATTGATTATAAATGAACTCTGGCTCATGATTACCTCCGACATGACGGTGTGTGTGATATATGCCTCCCAGAGAGCTGTACCTTAATAATTAGCTTTAAATTTATCCAGAGAATAATTACTTACTGTGGATTGTATGTGTGTGTGTGTGTGTGTGTGTTTTATGGCATTAGATGAGATGCAGACCTTTAAAAAGTGCCTCCAATTAGGTGCAGCATGTTGATTTATCACACACAACTTTATACATTTATTTATTTATGTTCCTTTTTTCTCCATCTGCTGCTTTGTGTTCTCAGTGTCCTCTGCTTCATTCAGATGTCTTTAAATGAATATTTACTCATTCATACAAGAAAAAGACAAAGAATCACAGAATGAAGTATCTGTAAATGGATCAGAGGTCCGAGGTCAGATTTGCAAAAACAAGCCAGAATCACAGATCCAGCGCTCTGAAAGCGACCCACTTGATGCTGAGGTCCAGAAGCCACGCTGGTCTGCAGTCTGGGCAGCTTTCAGGAAGCCTCGATCATGCTTTCTCTCACTCACATGAATACTTTCAACCATAGAAAAGAGTCTTATTATAATATTGAGGAGCATTACAAAACTTTAAAACTTGGATTTTTTTCTAAAGCAACATATAGAGCAGTAGGAGGTCAGGAACAGCTGTTTTTACTCTCTTCATCTCCTCTACTATCACCTGGAACAGTAGTGTGGAATAAATTAGGATGTATTGTTTAGTCTTTAGGTGATCAATGGATGTTTTCCAGGCATTTCTATCCTGTCAAGGTTTACAATCTAAAGTGTAGTGTTTATTCAGAGACTCTACATGGTAAATCCACAATAATCCATGATAAAACCATTATTTTTCATATTTTCATCCTAAGACAGATCATTATGTATACTATGTTCCCAAGAGACCTCTATTTTCACCTGGAAATCATGATGAAGTCACCTTGTGTCAAACTTCCACCAATCAGAGAGCTTACGTTGACAGTAATGTTCAATTAGGAGCCGCTAAACATCAACATGTAAGCAAATAATGATTCTCTGTGTCTGGAACGTTGGTTCTGATGCAGCTTTCTGAGGATAAAATGTAAACAGCTGCAGAAAAAGGTGAAAAGGAAGAAAAAGCATCATGTAAGTGTAAAAAATGTAAATATCTGTTTGTTTCAGTACCAATGCCAAGACTGGTTCTGATGGATGGTCTGCAGACTGGTTCTGATGGATAGTCTGCAGACTGGTTCTGATGGATAGTCTGCAGACTGGTACTGATGGATGGTCTGCAGAATGGTTCTGATGCTTTTCTGTAGACTGGTTCTGATTGATGGTCTGTAGACCGGTTCTGATGCTGTTCTGTAGACTGGTTCTGATGGATGGTCTGCAGACTGGTTCTGATGGATGGTCTGCAGACTGGTTCTGATGCTGTTCTGTAGACTGGTTCTGATTGATGGTCTGTAGACTGGTTCTGATGGATGGTCTGCAGACTGGTTCTGGTGGATGGTCTGCAGACTGGTTCTGATGCTGTTCTGTAGACTGGTTCTGATTGATGGTCTATAGACTGGTTCGGATTGATGTTCTGTAGACTGGTTCTGATGGACAGTCTGCAGACTGGTTCTAATGGATGGTCTGCAGACTGGTTCTAATGGATAGTCTGCAGACTGGTTCTGATTGATGTTCTGTAGACTGGTTCTGATGGATGTTCCATAGACTGGTTCTGATTGATGTCCTGTAGACTGGTTCTAATGGATAGTCTGCAGACTGGTTCTGATTGATGTTCTGCAGACTGGTTCTAATGGATAGTCTGCAGACTGGTTCTGATGGATGTTCCATAGACTGGTTCTGATTGATGTTCTGTAGACTGGTTCTGATGGATGGTCTGCAGACTGGTTCTGATTGATGTTCTGCAGACTGGTTCTGATGGATGGTCTGCAGACTGGTTCTGATGGATAGTCTGCAGACTGGTTCTGATGGATGGTTTGCAGACTGGTTCTGATGGATAGTCTGCAGACTGGTTCTGATGGATGGTCTGCAGACTGGTTCTGATTGATGTTCTGTAGACTGGTTTTGATGGATGGTCTGCAGACTGGTTCTAATGGATAGTCTGCAGACTGGTTCTGATTGATGTTCTGTAGACTGGTTCTGATGGATGTTCTGCAGACTGGTTCTGATGGATGGTCTGCAGACTGGTTCTGATGGATAGTCTGCAGACTGGTTCTGATGGATGGTCTGCAGACTGGTTCTGATGGATAGTCTGCAGACTGGTATTGATTGATGGTCTGCAGAATGGTTCTGAAGATGTTCTGTAGACTGGTTCTGATTGATGGTCTGTAGACCGGTTCTGATGCTGTTCTGCAGACTGGTTCTAATGGATGGTCTGCAGACTGGTTCTGATGGATGGTCTGCAGACTGGTTCTGATGCTGTTCTGTAGACTGGTTCTGATTGATGGTCTGTAGACTGGTTCTGATGGATGGTCTGCAGACTGGTTCTGGTGGATGGTCTGCAGACTGGTTCTGATGCTGTTCTGTAGACTGGTTCTGATTGATGGTCTATAGACTGGTTCTGATTGATGTTCTGTAGACTGGTTCTGATGGATGGTCTGCAGACTGGTTCTGATTGATGTTCTGCAGACTGGTTCTGATGGATGGTCTGCAAACTGGTTCTAATGGATGTTCCGTAGACTGGTTCTGATGGATGGTCTGTAGACTAGTTCTGATGAATGGTCTGTAGACTGGTTCTGATGGATGGTCTGCAGGCTGGTTCTGATGAATGGTCTGTAGACTGGTTCTGATGGATGTTCTGCAGACTGGTTCTAATGGATGGTCTGCAAACTGGTTCTAATGGATTTTCTGCAGACTGGTTCTGAAGGATGGTCTGTAGACTGGTTGTGATGGCTGGTCTGCAGACTGGTTCTGATTGATGTTCTGCAGACTGGTTCTGATGGATGTTCTGCAGACTGGTTCTAATGGATGGTCTGCAGACTGGTTCTGATGGATGTTCTGCAGACTGGTTCTAATGGATGGTCTGCAGACTGGTTCTGATGGATGGTCTGTAGACTGGTTGTGATGGCTGGTCTGCAGACTGGTTCTGATGGATGCTCTGCAGACTGGTTCTGATAGATGTGCTGCAGACTGGTTCTGATGGATGGTCTGCAGACTGGTTCTGATTGATTTTCTGCAGACTGGTTCTGATGGATAGTCTGTAGACTGGTTCTGATGGATAGTCTGTAGACTGGTTGTGATGGATGTTCTGCAGACTGGTTCTAAAGGATGTTCTGCAG
>JBAMHX010000023.1:1251437-1261992 GCA_037177515.1 Pseudomugil tenellus | reverse complement strand
CACCAGGTCCCAAGTTAGTAAAACCAGGTCCCGAGGTGGTGAAACCAGGTCCAGAGATGGTGACACCAGGTCCCAAGCTAGTAAAACCAGGTCCCGAGGTGGTGAAACCAGGTCCAGAGATGGTGACACCAGGTCCCAAGTTAGTAAAACCAGGTCCCGAGGTGGTAAAACCGGGTCCCGTCGTGGTGAAACCAGGTCCAGAGATGGTGAAACCAGGTCCCACATTAGTAAAACCAGGTCCCGTCGTGGTGAACCCAGGTCCCGAGATGGTGATACCAGTTCCTGAGGTGGTTAAACCAGGCCCCGAGATGATGACACCAGGTCCAGAGGTGGTGAAACCAGCTCCCAAGATGGTGAAACTAGTTCCTTAGGTGTTGAAACCAGGTCCAGAGGTGGTGAAACCAGATCCCGAGGTGGTTAAACCAGGTCCCGAGATGGTTAAACCAGGTCCAGAGGTGGTAAAACCAGGTCCAGAGATAGTGACACCAGGTCCCGAGATGGTTAAACCAGGTCCAGAAGTGGTGAAACCAGTTCGTATCGTGGTGAAACCAGGTCCAGAGATGGTGCAACCAGGTCCCACGTTAGTAAAACCAGGTCCTGAGGTGGTGAAAACAGTTCCCGTCATGGTGAAACCAGGTCCCAAACTGGTGACACCAGGTCCCGAGATGGTGAAACCAGGTCCCGAGATGGTGATACCAGTTCCTGAGGTGGTTAAACAAGGCCCGAGATGGTGAAACCAGGTCCAGAGGTGGTGAAACCAGCTCCCAAGATGATGAAACCAGTTCCTTAGGTGTTGAAACCAGGTCCAGAGGTGGTGAAACCAGATCCCGAGGTGGTTAAACCAGGTCCCGAGATGGTGAAACCAGGTCCCACGTTAGTAAAACCAGGTCCCGTCATGGTGAAACCAGGTCCCAAGATGTCGACACCAGGTCCCGAGGTAGTAAAACCAGGTCCCGAGGTGGTTAAACTAGGTCCCGAGATGGTGAAACCATATCCTACGTTAGTAAAACCAGGTCCTGAGGTGGTGACAACAGGTCCCGAGATGCTGACACCAGGTGCAAAGGTGGTTAAACCAGGCCACAAGACGGTGATACCAGGTTCTGAGGTGGTAAAACTAGGTCCAGAGGTGTTGAAACGAGGTCCCGAGATGGTTACACCAGGTCCCAAGGTGGTCAACACCAGGTCCCGAGATGGTGATACCAGTTCTTGAGGTGGTGAAACCAGGTCCCGAGGTTGTGAAACTAGGTACCGAGGTGGACAGGTTTGAAAGCTCCATTGTCAGTGTTCCATCATGACAATGCAACTGTGGAACTGATGGATATGACGTCAATGAATAGGCGCTAAACGCTCGTTGGTGACCAACTAAGTGGTGCAGCTCCAGACAATCCTGGCTTGTACTGTTCTGCTGTACTATCAACAGCAGGAGCAAGCAGACATGAAGCAGAGTGCATGTATGATGTTATATTAACTTCCTGCAAGATGCAGGAACAGTGGAACAAGCTGGGCTAGCATAATCTTAGTTTTCAATATCTTATCTGGGAAATAGCAGCCATGTAACTGGAACATAAATAACACACCACAGTACTATACTGGTTTGGTTCATGTGCATCTGGGAACGATGTTCTGCTGCTGGATGTTAGTCCAGACACCAACCATCCATCTGATGAGTCAGGATGTGAATTGAGCAGATGAAACTCATCTTCCTGCTGTGCATGTGTGCTGCAGTCTTTGGTACTGCCACCTGCTGGATCAGGTGATAATTACACTAAACTAGAAATTACGTCATGTGACACATCTCCAGGTCACGACCTTTTATTTGCACTTTATTTTAGATGGTAAAGGTTTGGATTGGAAACCCATCTTTGGCAGCCAGTGAGTTCCAGATTCCCAGTCAGAACTGTGGGTTTGGTGCTGGTTTGGTTCTAAACTTCAGTAATCCGCCTTTCTGCAGAACAAGATTCTTCTAGTCAAGTCTGGCTTGGTGACCCCGATTCACTCCTTTAGTGTTGCTGCTTCATGCTGAGGTTCTGGGGGATGTCCCATGATGCACTGGGCTCCTCTTTACTCTTTGTATAGAAATTTCTGACATTGTTGTTGTCATTTATTTGTGTTTGTCTTCTTTTTTCTCTGCAGGATTAGAGTTATGCCACTTTTGGACCCTCCTACTTGTCCTCTCCAACACAAACCGGTCCAGGAATGTAGACCTGATTCTGATACAGGTTTCTCTTCCTGATTCTGATGTTAGTTTTTTAATTATTTTTAACTGGTTTATATGAAAACAATGATCATAAAGTGGACTAATGTTGATCATGTGATGGATTTTCTTCCTGATCAGAATTTGACTTTATCTATAAAAGTAACTTGAGATGTTTTTCCTGTGAACTGGAGTTTAAATAAAACTGAATTGAACCCACACTGAGGGGCAACACCTGATTCCGGGTGGGACCTCTCCATCTCATGGTGGGCATCGAGTTGGTTTGGTGGGGGTATCTGTGGCTGCCGTGCCCCCTTGCTGACTGGTAAAAAGTTGATTGCCAGGGTGGAGGCATTCTGCCGTTGGGTCATGAACAGCACCTGTACAGGTGACCTTCTAAGCGTGAACCCTATTTCACCTCTTGGCCCTACCCCTACGTTTTGGGTGTTCACGTGTAGGGGTGTCCCAATTCCCATGAGGACAGAGGGGAAGGGGTAAGTGATAGGGCTATATACGCCTTCAATTTTTCAGGAGCACACTTCAAACCAAGGGGTATGAAAAATTTCCCAGAATACCTTGCGATTTACCGACGTGATGGCCACTGCCGAGTCTAAAGAAGTTCACGAATGTATTTTCTGCACTGAAGTTTTTTAAAATTATGACAAACGTTGATTTGTTTAGTTTAACGTCATTTTAATATGTAGTAGTCAATCTCTTATTAAAATGCACTCGGAAAAAAGTCGCTAGCCGCGAAGGGGTGTCCGACATCTTAGGACTAACTTTTCAGCCCAACCACTTGTAGCTCCGTTTGAAGGGGTGAGGGGTGAGGGGTAATAATGAGAAACGGGATTGGGCCTAAGACTCTACTCACAAGTTTTTACACATTTTGTACTCAATGGCTGTGTTCCATTTCATCCACTGCACGCTTCGAAGTACGCAGTGTCCTCTGCAGTCTGCGTACTCCTGAGTACAGACCTCCGTTGCCTAGCAACTTCATATGTTGTTTAGCCAATTAATGATCCCAATAATTCACGAAAACACAAAGATATAAAAATAAATGACAGAAAATCATCTCAGTACCTTAAATTTGATTTATTTTTAATTAGATGTGTGTCTAAATTAAAACATTGTCAGTGAAAAATAATCCTGGTCAGATGTAATAAAACGGTACACAGTACTGGTTCCGTCCCAGTTTGTCTGCTGGAACAAATATGTGCTTATATGCATAAAGAACGTCCTCTCCAGCACTGCTGTTGATTCTTTTCTATCTGCCGCAATGACTTCTGGGAGATTGGAGACAGCAGAGGACACATAGCATGAATTTGAAGCTAATTCTGCCTCAAACAAAGTGTGGATTGAAGTATAGATCCTAAATACACTTCCATTTGGGACTTTGCACGCATGACATCAGCACACTTTGAAGCGTGCACTGCATGGATTGGAACGCAGCCGTAGTCTCTGGGTGTGTATGTGGTAGGATGGAGAGATGAAGCTGCTTTTCAATGTGCAAAGCACTTTGTGGTGCTTTTCATTTATGGAAAGTGTTTTATAAATAAAGCTGGAATTGAATTGACATGTAAAAGTGAAATAGTGAAGATTTAGCTGAGATCTGATGGAGGAATGTTTCTGCTCATCACAAAGTCTCCATCTAATCTCATCTTTCTTTTCCTGATTATTACAGTAAAATGATGATCTAAGACCAACTAACAGTAAAAACTGCATGACATCGAGGTTTAGACGAAGCCGAATTCTATGTCTGATTGAGGGAAGTCTGGAACACATCTTTCTATATTTAGAGAAGATAAAATGATTTGTTCAGACCAACCAGCTGATTCTGATGAAGTTCATTTGGTCTGAAACTCCTCTGATGTGATGATTTAATCCAAGTTTCAGAAAAAAAAAAACACAGAGAGAGAGATTTGGTTTCAAATGCAGCATCAGAGGAAACCGGTTTCACCTCCAGAGGAGAGGAAGAGATAAAGGAGAGGAGGAGGAATATGGAGAAGAGAGAGGAAAAGGAGGAAGAGCAAAGTAAAGCAGAGAAGAGAAAAAGAAGATGGAGATAAGAAATGACAGATAAAGGAAGGAAAGAAAGAAGATGAGGAAAAAAGAGGAAAAGAAAGAGGTGTATGATGGGAGTTAAATAAAACAGGAAAAAGAAAAAAGGAGTGAAGAAAGAGAGAGAATATCAAGATTCATGACGTATTAACAGTAAAAAGCAACATCAAACCCACATCTGTAATGACGTCACACATCGTGACAGAGTTTCAGACTGATGTTCCGGATGAAACACGTTGATCAAACCGTTTAATGTCTCACCTGCACACAGGTAAATGTGTTTCATCCAGTTTCTGCATCCATCTCACTTCAGACTGAGAAAAGGCTGCTTAACAGGCATAACCCCCCCCCAGAAATCAGAACATGTTGTCCCCTGTAGGATGCCAGTAGCCTCTTCCACACCATCTCAGTTTTATTTTGCCAAGCAATTAACAGCCCCCCCTACACACACACACATTAACCTTTAGATTCAGAACCGTCGGAACCAGAACCAAGTAGAAAAACCTTCATGAGAACCAGGAACATGAATCAGTTGTTTTTACCATATTTCTGCATCATTTCATAATTATTGATTAAAATTTTTGATAATTACATTTCATGTCAACTGATTTAAATCAGTACAAAAAAATTCCAGCAGTTTGAGGCTTCAGCCAATCAAATGGCTGGGAATTAAAACCAGAACGAATCATTGGCTAAGAGCAGAGCATGTGATCAACAGCGCTGATCTACCAATCACAGCGTTGGCCCCGCCCCCAGCTCAAACCTGCCTCATCAATATTAATATTCAGCAGGGCCACAGAGTTCTGCCCTCTGATTGGCTCAGAGAGAAAACAGATTATAAGTTGGATATATTTGCTTCTTTTCTTCTGACAAAAAGGAATTTTATTAAATAGTTAAAGAAATAGATGAAAATAAATGAGACATAAATCAAGAAATGCATTTTATTATCACAAACAGCAGAGATTAAATGCCCGTTTTTTATTTTTATATATACATATATTTTTTAAACATTTTTTAACTAATATTTTTCTTACTCAGTAGGGGACAAATAACATTTCCAATTTTTCTAAAAAAGATATTAAACATCTGGAGTAACAGCAGTAAATCCCTACAAACAGCAGACATGAAAAAACATTGAAATAAACAATAAGCATTAAACATTAAGTGGCTGCGAATAGAAAGACGATTCACATGATTTTATTCCCCAAAACAACAGAAAACAAACAGCGCTGGTCATGTGACCCGGGATCACATGATCTGAAACTGACCAAATGAATTGGTTTTAGTAGCAGATGTGGAAATCCGAGTGCGGCAGTTTCTTCTCTTACACATAGTTTAGCTGATTAAATGACATTTTTGCACATTTAATCACTCCCAAATAGATGAACACACGTCTGAACGCCAGCCTGTTGCCTTCTAGGCCACCAGTCATGCAATCACCTTCCTTCAGGATCATGACATCATCACATGATCCAGCTGTTTTCCTTCAAAGCTCATTTCAGGATGGACCATTTGATCTGCTCCTTGGCCGACTGCAGAACCTGAAAACCAGGAAAGAATAAACACAAAAAACTGATGCAGTGAAATATTAATCGGTTACTAAAACAAGAGCAGATTTATAAATATTAAACACACTCTGAACCATCATTTGTGTATGATGCTATAACATTAAGCAGCTTTTCCCCTTTCATGGATGAATAATGAAAAAGAACAATTTCATGATTACATTTTATGTCATTTCATTTACGCTCCTGATTCTGTAAACACGCAACATTTCTTAAATATTCTATTAAAAAATTAGAACAGCATCATTTTTTTAATCTAAACCTGGTTTTATGCAAAAAAAAAAAAACAGTTAAAAAAATTTTTTTAAATTGTTGAAACCATTTCTGGCATTTTCTTTAAATTAATTGATATTTTATTGTATATTTTCCAGTCCAGCTATATTTACTGTAATTGTTTTATGTTATAATTGTGCATTTAGGCGCTGAGAGGTTCTCACTGTTGCAGTTTTGTCTTTGGACAGCAGAGGTCAGATAGAGCTCAGACTCCCAGTTGAACCCATCCAACCAGACCAGGTTCCAGATGAGATGGGTTTGGGAAGTCAGAGCATGTCTGCTTTGGCGAGGTGAGGCGTTCATAAAACTGTCAGAATACTTATACTACATATGCAATGACTACATTTCACAGTGGGTTCTGTCTTTATGTCCACTTCACAACATCAGTGTTGTTCAACATTCACACAGCAGGGGGCGCGTGATATTTATTAATCATTCCTACATCTGGTGTTTAATGTGCCAAAGCCTGAAACGTCAGATCACAGTGAGATGTTAGGATTTACAGAAGAGGAAGATGCTGTCTGTGCTCTCATGATACGTGCTGAAATGGGGGCTTTTGAAACTTTTCAGGCAGAACACAACTGAGATGGTTACAAAACACTTTTCTATTCATTCTGAGAAACTATAAATTTTATCTTAAAAACAAATGCATTTATATGAACTTCTGGAGGAGTATTCAGATTTACACCATGTGTGATTGTTACGGAGGAAAGTCATGAAAAAAAAACTATTTGTTACTATTTACATTTTTTAGAAATTTTAAATACAATATAAATCCATGTTGTTGGTTTTATAATTAATAAAAAACTAAATTACAAGAGTTGTTGAGCAACTGTTCAATCACTAAAATACATTTAACAGAAAAACACATTTGGATCTCTTTAATATGGATTTATGGAAAAACACATTTTATGTTTTTTTTCCTCAGAAAACAGAAACTTTACGTCTGAATCCGAAACTCACTCGCCTGCAATAACACGTCAACACGTCAATAACACGCAGAGACACGGTGACGTGACACGTCTGCGGCGACACGTCAGCGGCGACATGTCTGCGGCGACACGTCTGCGGCGACACGTCTGCAGTGACGGCGACACGTCTGTGGCGACATGTCTGCGGCGACACGTCTGCAGTGACGGCGACACGTCTGTGGCGACACGTCTGCGGCGACACGTCTGCAGTGGCGGCGACACGTCTGCAGTGACGGCGACACGTCTGTGGCGACACGTCAGCGGCGACACGTCTGCGGCGACACGTCTGCAGTGATGGCGACACGTCTGCGGCGACACGTTTGCGGCGACACGTTTGCGGCGACACGTCTGTGGCGACATGTCTGCAGTGACGGCAACACGTCTGCAGTGACGGCGACACGTCTGCGGCGACACGTCTGCAGTGATGGCGACACGTCTGCAGTGATGGCGACACGTCTGCAGTGATGGCGACACGTCAGTGGCGACACGTCTGCGGCGACATGTCTGCAGTGATGGCGACACGTCAGCGGCGACACGTCTGCAGTGACGGCAACACGTCTGCAGTGACGGCGACACGTCTGCGGTGACATGTCTGCGGCGACACGTCTGCGGCGACACGTCTGCAGTGACAGCGACACGTCTACAGTGACGGCGACACGTCTGTGGCGACACGTCAGCGGCGACACGTCAGCGGCGACACGTCAGCGGCGACACGTCAGCGGCGACACGTCAGCGGCGACACGTCTGCAGTGATGGCGACACGTCTGCGGCGACACGTCTGCGGCGACACGTCTGCGGCGACACGTCTGCGGCGACACGTCTGCGGCGACAGGTCTGCGGCGACACGTTTGCGGCGACACGTCTGTGGCGACACGTCTGCAGTGATGGCGACACGTCTGCGGCGACACGTCAGCGGCGACACGTCTGCGGCGACACATCTGCGGCGACAGGTCTGCGGCGACACGTCTGCGGCGACACGTCTGCGGCGACACGTCTGCGGCGACACGTCAGCGGCGACACGTCAGCGGCGACACGTCAGCGGCGACACGTCAGCGGCGACATGTCAGCGGCGACACGTCAGCGGCGACACGTCTGTGGTGACATGTCTGCGGCGACACGTCAGCGGCGACACGTCTGCAGTGACGGCGACACGTCTGCAGTGACGGCGACACGTCTGCAGTGACGGCGACACGTCTGCAGTGAAGGCGACACGTCTGCGGCGACACGTTTGCGGCGACATGTCTGCGGCGACACGTTTGCGGCGACACGTCAGCGGCAACACGTCTGCAGTGACGGCGACACGTCTGCAGTGACGGCGACACGTCTGCGGCGACACGTCTGCGGCAACATGTCTGCAGTGCGTCTGTCAGTTAAAAGCGTGTGAACTTGCAGGTATGAAGCAGAACAGATGTGAAGAATCTTGTTAGTAGAAACTTACGTTAGAGGTCAGTGCTAGTTTCTCTGTTAGCTGCTGTCGGGTTTGAAGCAAAAAGGGGAAAAAAGAAACTTGGTAAGTTACACATTCATACATGCATATACATGAAATGTATTAGAAGCAACACGTGTGTTACATGAGCAGGAAGACACGTTTTACCCACTAACGCTGTTAATCTGCAGACATGGATACATGCTGCTGTGTCAGACAGCTGTCAATCAATGTGTCAGCAATGTCAGCGTTAACGTGTGTAAACAAGCAGCTGAGTGTTTGCATGTAGAAACCTTCTGCATCACATGCAGTTTCACAACAAACTCACTAACAGCCAAACCTACGAAGCCACTGCTTTCTGACCAGATCACATCTTACATCATAAACCGCATGACAGAAGCTAGAAATTCAGCTAATCAGAGCTGATCCTGTCTGTAGCAGGTCATCATCTCCGGTCCCGGCGCGCTTCCGTACTGCAGGTGGTGGCTTTTTCCTGGTACACACACCTGATTTAAATGAAAAGTTGCGTTCCAATCCATGCACCGCACGTTACACACAATGAGACAGCCAGGGTAAAGGCATCACAGATGTGCTTCAGACCTCCGTTGCCTAGCAACTGCATATGAATTTTATCCAATTAATGATCCCAATAGTGCACAAAAACACAAGATATTTATAAAAAACAGAAAGTATTGGATTGTTTTTATTTGCATGTGTGTATAAACTAAAACATCAGGGAAAAATAATCTGACCAAATGTAATAAAATTCATGTGTGGTCATCGTCCACAGCGCTGCTGCCGTCCCAGTTTGTCTGCTGGAACAAATATGTGCATAAAAGAACGTCGTCTCCAGCACTCGGCCGCTGCTAATTCTTTTCTATCTGGCGTGCAATGACTTCTGGGTAATTGGAGGCCGCAAAGGATGCATAGCATGAACACTTAGTTTTAAGCTAATTCGGCCGCAAACAAACTTGGAATTGCAACAGTACTTTTGTGCCAGTATGGCGTCAGCGCACTTCGAAGCACTGCATGGATTGGAACACAGCCGTTGGGTCAGGTGTGTTGCAGGTGGGAAACACTGAAACCTGCAGGATGGTAGCTCTCGAGGAGCGGACTTTTTGACCCCTGTAGCATAGCTTATATTTCATCTGATGCCACCAGACACGGAAATTCCTGCTTCAGAAAGTGAACGTTCATTGCATTTTTATTTAGGCAACAGAGTAAAAACATGCTGTGTAATTGTTATCTGCACATGTGTTAATGGGAGGAGACGAGGCGGTTCTGATCCAGATCCAAGTCAGTTGAGATTCAGAAATAAAAGATGTGACGAACAAGCGTACAAAGGTGTTCATGCATCATATCATCAGTTCCTTTTGCGACAGCGGTGGCTCACTAACTAACCTAAAGATCCGTTTCTGCTGGATGTAAAAGACGAGAAGACCAGTTCCGTTAAAGCTTCTGTGTCGCTTTGGTCTTTCAGTCATTTAACTCAGAAAATGGTGCAATGAAGAGGAGCAGGAGGAGGTCCAGGTAGGACAGAAATACTGTTATTCTTCAAAGCACCTGAACTGGAAACCATTCCAGAGTGCAGGAAGGAGACCAGCAGGAGCACCGCTTAAAGATCAGCGTCGTGGTTGTTTAACATTAGAACTGATTGTTTACATGACATATCAGTGTTTTTACCGTGTGTGTGTGTTTACCTGGGTCACGCTTTGTTCTGATAACGGGTTTTCGTCCATCTGGAAGAGAAAAGGACAACACAGGAATCACAGCACGCATCGTCAGACGTGTCGGAACGTCACACGCTTTAACCAGGTGACCTAACAGCCGGTTAGTGCTGGTTAACAGCTCATTGGGGGGGTTTGAAGGGTTCAGGTTTAGTGATTTTCCCTTACAGCTTCCCTTTCAGCTTTTAGCGCCACCAAGAGGTGAAATGATAGAAGCATTAGTCTGCATGCTGGCTCGCCCAGGCAATCTTTAAAGAAAGGCTAAGGATTTTTAATGTGGAGCTGAGGAATGCAAGACAATCCTTCTTTTCTAACATCATTGCTAAGAACAGTAATAATGC
>JBAMHX010000023.1:1176127-1188245 GCA_037177515.1 Pseudomugil tenellus | reverse complement strand
TATGTAAGGAGAAGGATTTTAAACTCTATCCTAAATTTAACAGGGAGCCAATGAAGAGATGCTAAAACTAGAGAAATTAGTTAGTAGATCATCATTATAAAAATCCATTCACTTCAAAAGGAGGTATTTACCTTCAAAGAGTGAATTAACTGTTGCAGCTCTTTCAAAACGTGTGTGTCCATTATGGTCCTACCTGAAAGTTGAAGGTGTGGTGACGCATCAGAACCTGATCAAAAGGTTGGACAGCCATGAGGTCATTCAGGTGCAAAGGAGATTAATAGAGGCAGTTCTTTCTCATGGTGTTCAGAAGAGTTTAGGGTCTTGGATCAAAGAGTGTCTGCTTTCATACACATGATGACCACAAACACTTGATCCTTGGGATGAAAAGCAAACCTCCTCACTGAACTGTAGGTCCAGCTGGTTAGTCCTTTCTGACTCAGACCAACTGAAAATATGTCTTTCAGAATAATGATAATGGTGATTAATGAGTTATTCACAATGTTTACAGTTACATTAGCAGCTCCAGTCTGTCCAAACTCACATCCAGCTAGTCCATACTGTGGAGAGTCCATACATGATGGGGTTCACTCAGTATATACTGTGTTTTGATCTGTCCATAGTGGGGTCCAGTTAGTCCATATTGAAGTCGTATCCGTCCATGCCAAGTTCCTATTGTCCAGCTCTGCAGAGGTTTGTGCAGTTGTGTGATAGCTTGGCAGAGGTCTGCTCTCCGAGTGCTTTTCTAGTTTTTAAAGAATTCTAAGGATTGCTCCACTCCATTCTAGGATTATTTTGCTTATTCTCATTCTTAAAAGAATCGGGCTGCTTGATTTACACTGAAGGTAATGTGATATTTTTCAGGAGGAGATAACATTTACATATTTTATTTTGTTCCAGGTGAATATACTCTGACACAATATTACACATCTCAATTCTGTAATCATCCCAAATATCTACGCTTTCTCTAGATACATTTTACATACAGCCTTTATACTGTAGGTTTAAAGATATACTTCTCTTAGATTGAGAATGTCATTTCAGAAAAGAAGCTGAAAAATAAGCCTCACTAAGAAGATGTTAAGTAAAGCAGAAGGTACAGACAGGTGATATGGATTTAATGCCGCATAACTAACAGCATGTTTGGGTTACTGCTGAGGCTTGATTCTGGCATAATTTTTAGATTGCTATGTCTTCGTTCATGTTGGTTAGTAGAAAAGGTAATAGGATATATTAGTGTTAGTGTCTGCTTTATGTTCTTATCCATGAAATTTTCACACAATGTGGCAGCAAACAACTTCTGGCAACCATTTTGAAATATGACTGTTGCCGTGACCAGGGGATGAATTTATGATGTCACAATATCCAATTATGTTAACTGTACATCTAAAACATGCCCATTAAATTAGGTCCTTTTATCACAAAGTGAACAGTATGTTATTTTGAGCTTTTCCTCCCCAGTATGTTTCTGACCTTGTACATTAAACTGTCTGTCATCAGCTTTTGTCTACAGACGATTTATATGTTGCAAGTTTTACTTACCTTTCAAATTTTCCACAGTTTGCTGGAATATTCTGCCCCTGTGTGAAGTGGAACTCCATCCATTCGTTATTATTCCCAAACGTGGTCGCGGGGCGGGAGCTAATCTCAGCTGACATTGGGCGAGCGCCGGGGGACACCCTGGATGGGTCGCCTGTCCATCACTGGGCCAACACACATAGACAGTATCATTAGCTCTCTTAGTCATAATAATTTAATATCATGGATTTCACTCTGAGTCTCCCGGTCAGGCTATAAAATCTTGAGCTACATCCAGAGACATGCAGTCCATTTGATCCTGCTGTAATGCCATTTTTTCTACTTAATTAAAATCTAATAAAATCTGCTTAGTTTTGACCTAATTTTGATCTAGTTATAATTTAATTCATTCTAATTTGAAGCTGTGATTTAATCTATTTAATACATGTTGAGATAATGCTATCTAGCTAAGGAAACAAAGCATCCTATTGCATTGGATTTTGGATTTTCTGTGTTTAAGAAATCTTTGAAATCTAAACTTAGATATCATATTTATTTACAATGAGCAACCTTACAGAGAAATAATGAAGCATGTGTGATTGTGAGCAGCTTTCCCAGGTTTGCCCTCACAAAAAAAAAAAAAGACGTTTCTACGTTTGCTTCACATGTAGAATCACAACTGGCTTTTCAATACGAGAAAACTGCACAAAAACTGCTAAAATAAACTGCATCTTTTTGAGAAATAGTCTTATCATCTACTGGAGTTATTATTTTATTTAGGCTTATTATGAGCCTCGCCTGCGGGGGGTGGGGTTATTGAGCAGTCTTGCATATACAAGTTATCGTGGGGATCACATAGGAGTCTACAAGAAAGGAAATTTTCCATTGAGAGAAAAACATAAAATAAAAAGGAGCAAGGGAAGAGGGGACTGAAAATATAAAGAGAATTAAATTGGCGCAACCATAAAAAACTTATATAGACATCTGTGTATGCTATGCACATGTGTACATTCTGTACAATTCACAGGACATCATGAATAAAAGAACCAAGACATGACAGCTGGTACAAGGGGGAAACTTAAAACAAAAGTTTAGCAGACATTTCCTTACACATCTTTTTAGCAGACTTATTCGACATCTGCTTTAGGGAGGAGCAATACAACATAAATTCATTTTTAAGGCAGGAAGGTTTGGCTTTTTGTTTCTCCATTTACAGCAGTGTATATGATATTACCCAAAAGAATAACAACACTAATAATGTCAGTAATATTAGGATCCAGATCATCCATAAAACAAAACATGACATAATCCCTAAATAATGGAATATTATTTATCTTGAGAGAGCCAATCTCTTATGTTAACCCAGAAGCTGAAAAGGAGCAAGAAAAAAACATGTTCTAAAGATTCAACCGCCACATCACAAAACACACAAGGATTTATTTCAAATGTAAATCTGTGCTTTAGGAACTCTGCCACTGGATAGATGTTATTGATCACATTGAAATTTACTTCCTTAATTTTAGGACCCAGCGGCCATTTCAAGTATTTATACTGGGTTTTTTCAGCCAGGAGGAGTGCAGTGTTAGTGAAGGACTGGCAACCTGTCCAGGTGTACCCTGCCTCTCACCCACATGGTTGCTGGTTTGGCTCCAGCTTCTCCGCGACTTTTTATTGGATAGAGTTGTTTAAGAAAATGACTGATGTTGAGTTATTACAACTTGCAAAAACTTTCTCATGCTTGGTTGGACTAATAGAAAAAAACATTTACCTAATTAGAATAAAATATGTCAAAATTATAATGTTACTGGTGGTTATATACTGCTGGTTGATACACTTCCTGTATCACTCTTATTCTTGCATCTGATGCATCCATCAGTTCTGTGAATATGTGTGCGATTGTTAAGAAAAACACTTTTTATTGATGGGTGAAAAGAGCTGGATATATCCACTACATCTTTGGTAGAGTCGTCTTAAAACCCCGACGAGTCAACAAAAATGTGTTGATCAGACCCAACAGAGATCTTCAACGTTGTGTTGGGTAAAAACGAACAGAGTCTGTGTGGGATGGGTTCTAAAGGCCAGTTGATCAGCAATACAACAACTTTGGTACATCATACATTAATCCAGAGCTGTTGTGCTTTTCTACAGTCTGATATTTATATTAGTATTTATTAGTATTTACTTTCCTAAGATACATTATCACACACAAAACTACCATCTAGAGCAGCAGGGCTGGGATTTCTGTCTGGACCAAAGATGGTTCTGAACAACTGGGATCCAACTGGGAATGGAACAAAGACAAAGAGGGGGGGCCGATAAACAGAAGGGAATAAATGAGAAGAGGCAGGGAGAAATAAATCTGTTTAAGCTTGGACTGGTCTGCCTTTGCTGCAGGACAGAGGAGAGCTGAAAAAAGTGACTTTTTTTCATTTGAATTGAGCATAAGAGAACAAATTTTAGTTAATCAGCAACTGAAAGTCACTTGCAGAATCAATAAGAGTGTAAATACCATAACAAAATCATAAAAGACTAATGAATTTAAATAAAATAAAATAAGATACAATTTTACAAAAAGAGAAAGAAAAACCTGTCCATTCTCTTTATGGTTGCGCTCAACACGTGGACAGCTGTGTAGTGTCAACAAGTGTGTATGTAGATCAGCCACAGTCCTTTAATAAGCTTTACAGCCTGTGAAAAAACGTCTCTTTTATTTTTATTTTCTTTTAAAGCAATGTGTGGTGAGGGTGGCCGATATTATTTAGGATTATTCTGATAAAGCACTGAAACAATGTTAAAGAAAATCTGAAATAGTTGCCTCATAAAGATTTGGTGGAATGTGAGAATACCTGCATGGATAGAATGTGTCTCAGGTTTAAAATGAACAAAGGGACATTAGTACTTTATGAGAAGGACAATGCCAGTTTGTGAGCCAAGTCATTAGGCCCTAAAATGTACAAGAGAAGAACTTACAGTCTGCTTAAAAGAAACATTAAAACAAATTACCAAAAGCATCAAGTTGATGAAGCAGATCTGCGACTGTAGTTGTAAAGATCAATTCAACCAGAATCCAGAAATGTGAGCAATGAAGAAGTTACCGACTTCATGTTGGGAAAACCAGACTGCTTTCAGGAAAACTGGATCACTGTTAAACATTCAGGCATCAAAACAAATCTGGATTTCTCACAATACACACCGCACCATGCATTCTGACCTCTGTTCCTGAGCTTGGCCTGTAGGCGGCAATGCAGCGTGACAGATGCTTCCTCCGTGTGTGTGCTTGAAGAAAGCAAAACTCTTAACCACCATAAGAAATTCCTAATAATCCATTTATCTCTTTTTAATGTCTGAAGAGTGAAAGGGAACTGACTAAAATAAAACTTAGATCTTTCTGAAACACTCTCTCTCTCTCTCTCTCCCTCTCTCTCTCTCACACACACACACACACACACACACACACACACAAACACAGTACTGCTAACAAAGATGGATTCCCTCTGGCAGTTGTGAGATTATTCATGGAACAAAAAGAGTTTTATTTCTACTTCATCAAAGTGTAATCGTCATCCTGTTTAAGGATGGGGTCTGTCGGGGTGTTTTTAACCTTTTTGGTCTTAAAATCTAAAATCTGACTTTATCCAGTTGTGTGTTTAAGATGTGTTTACCGGTATCTGATGGTTCAGCTTGAGGAGTAAATTACATCTGTGCATCATGTGTTTGAGATTTCACAATTTCAAAGTCATAAACACACGTTTAGTATAATTCTGATCAACATTTGTGGGTCACTCTGATTTACTGCATTATTAGAAAGCAAAAAAGTCCCCCAAACTACTTTTAAATTAATACAGATTAATATTTCTCTCATTTTTCTTATCAAATCACTCAGTTAACTTAAGTCCTCATGTGCAATTGTTCAAATAATCTAACCCTATAATCAGTTTATTCACATGATACCACATATTTATAAAAATAAATACACTAAAATATTAGTAATAAATTTGGGTTATATTTCAGATAATTTCTGGGTTCCACTGGGATGACTCCAGAGCAAAGTTCTTAGCTCCCCAATTGCTTCCCAGTCACTGAAAAATGGGAGCGCTAATTGATGTCCTGACATGCATTTATAAGTTACCAGTATATGTACTAATTGGTATGTTTCATAAAATAATATATAACTGGATAATCCAAAAGTATATTTGAATGTTCATTTAGAGTACAAAAAGTAAGTTACTGTTACTTACTGTTAAATTCATTTTAGATCAAATTGACTGGGGTTTAATTTAATGTTACAATATCACCGGAGTTACTGTCACTTGCTAAAAGTGTATATTCACAAACCTTAAAAACTACCTGAACTGCACATGTGCAGTAGAAGTAAGTGAACCCGCCTGACTCCACTCTGAAATGCTGAATCTCATCGTGTAAAGCACAGTGGGATAAGTTTTCTTTTTTTTTAGTTCAGGGTTCAGTTATAATCATTCATCTGTGAAATGTCAGCTTAGTTAAAGTTATTTTAACCAAAAGTTGGGGTATTCATGCTTCAAACATATGTAAATGTCCATTTAGTTTCTTTCTACCTTATTGGTCATAAGTTTGAACTGCGCTAAACTGATTGGATGGTCATAGTTAGTGCCCATCTCTACACACACGGTAGTAATGGCTGCAGGAAGCAACTGAAAAGGAAGAAACTGTAAGAACCATGGGTTTAGAAGTAGTTTTTCAGAGTGGAAGACAAAAGTAATTGATATATTGGTGGATTAATGATCTATGACGAAGCTGACGTTGCTAACAGTCGATAAGCCAACGCTAGCTAGGCTAAATTTGAGTTGTCTTGCTTGTGTGGAAAAATATGAGATGCATTAACAACCGGAAGTCTTTCAGGGCGCTTTGGTGAGTTTTTTCCACTTAAAAATGTTGTAAATTGCTTCGATATACTCGCTGCAGCTCAGAACAGTCATTACCTGTATATATCTGTATCTGTCTACTGTGTGTTTGGTTTTAGCTGTACCTGAAACTTGAATTTCCCTCGGGGGATTAATAAAGTATTCATTATTGTTATTATTATTAAGTGTATTTCGTTGTGTGTCCTGCGTGTATGATTAATTCTTATATTCACGGCTTATAAACGTTTTGTGTGTCATTGTCAGCTGTCACTCCTTTTGTTGCACCGTACACACCACTTAGCAAACAATAAATCTTCTTGATAATAAAAGTCTGGTAGACCTCCGATAAGCTGGAAAATTAGGTGACAATCACTGTGAAATAGAGGCACAAAAACTATCCTCTCGGTCCGATATGTAACTCCAGCGTGTGTGTTGTAGACACGCAGCAATCCGACACACCCGCTGGCAGTCAGACACTTTTAGCTTCATAAATGTCCATACAGGCTTCAGATCTGTTCTCCAAAAAAGAAAAAAGTTCATCTTTTTTTTTGGCTACACACACATTGGTGGCTGTAGCTCAGGTGGAAGAGCAGTCGTCTTTCAACTGGAAAGTTGTGAGATTGATTCCAGGCTTCGCCTGACTACATGTCGAACTGTCCTTGGGCAAGACAATGAACCCTAAGCTGCCCGCCAATGTGCCTATCGGGGTGTGAGTGTGTCTGTGAATGTATACTATGTAGTGTAAAGCGCTTTGAGCGGTCAACATGACTGGAAAAGCGCTATATAAGTACAAGGCCATACAAGGCCAAGGCCATTCTTCAAACTCACCCAAAGAGTTAAGCCCTTATTTTGATTGTGGTCCTTTAGCAGGAACTTAAGAGGTGCGTAATGTAACTCCATAGGAGTCATTTGCACTGTAGTATAAAACTTCATGAACGAAAAACATGTATCCATCCAGCGATTTGTAAGCTTTCAAGGCTTCAGCTGTGTTCAACGCAGGAGTGTTTATTAAATAGTACCAAATGTAGCCAAACTAGACAGGCGGCCACTTCAACAAGTTATTGTTCCACTGCTTTTCAGGTTGTTGTCCCACAATTATTGTCCTACTGCGGAGTGTGGAACAAAAGTACACACTCTGCTTGAAATGAGGCAGCCAGGGCAAGAGCATCACAGATGTGCTCCGGACATCCGTTGCATAGCAACTTCATATGATTTTTATCCAATTAATGATCCCAATAGTTCACAAAAACACAAATATATATAAAAAAAAGTCACATGAAATTGCCTCGGTACCTAGAATTGTATTTATTTTTTATTTACATGTGTGTCAAAACTAAAACATCATCAGTATAAAATAATCCTGATCATATTTAATAAAATTCATATGTGGTCATGGTACACAGTGCTGCTGCTGTCCCAGTTTGTCTTCTGGAACAAAAATGTGCTTATATGTATAAAAGAATGTCTTCTCCAGCACTCGACCGCTGCTAATTCTTTTCTATCTGGCGCGCAATGACTTCTGAGTGACTGGAGACCACGAAGGATACATAGCATGAAAACTTCGAATCCGTACTTTGAAGCATGTACTACATGGATGGGAACACTGCCGATATGCCTCCCACGCTCACCTCAACCTCAAGGCAGCCAGACTTCACAGGAGGTCAATACAGTTTTCACATCAGGCCATTTAGGCTTTTAAATGGGTCACCTTCTCCTTCCAGGTGGGCGGGGCTACAGTCGTGACTTCCTCTAGACACGCGTTTGTGGTCAGCATGTAACGAGAGGGACCTCTGATGAGTTTACTTACCTATTAGTATAAAGATATTTAGGAGGGAAAGGGCCAGGAACTAATATAGAAAGTCTTTTTTTAAAGCCACATTGAAGAAAATAGCTTACCAAAATGGACTTCAAAACGGCTTCCTGTAGGTCATGTGATAAATTAAGCCTTTTTTTATGGTTTCCCCCTTTTTTTTGTTGGATCATTTAAAGGAATGAATTATGGAGATGTGACAAAACAAAGGTGGATGTGTTGCCTGAGAGCAACAATGCACCACAGAGCACACAAGCTGCTCTGAATTATCCTGCATTCATGGTTCATATAGTTGTATTGCGCTAGAATGCCTGAACATGGACAACAGATGAACAGATTGATGCACCACTTTCCATATATCTATTCATTACTAACCACAAGTCAGTTTTATTGACTATCTATTCATGAAAATGTGTCTTTTACAGTGTTAAAAAAGATTGATGGCTTTAAATATTAAAATGTGGAACTCATATAAGTTTCCATCTATAATAAAAGAAATGAAACATTACTTTTCAACCATTCTGTACTTGTAACATTGAATTAGATCCTTATCTTAGTCAGAATCTTTGCTGCCTCCTACAGAATCCTAGAAAATAGAAGAATGTCTGCCGTGTTTTTCTTTTGCTCACGCCAGGGATAATCTCGGCAGTAACCTGACCAAAAGCGTATCGATGGTAATGATTTAATTTAAAGTGACACTGGCTTTAACTAGCACATCACATCTTAAAAGTTTGATATAATCTGCTGTGAACCGAATAAATTTACATCCAATAAGTTTGCTCTCCTCCAATTGGTTATCCATATTTTGCTAGTTGAACAAATTTCTGAGCACATGCACAAACGAAGCTTTTTTTTTTACAAAAAAAAGTAAAACACATGAAGCAACCGTGATGAACAAGCAGATATGTAAACTCCTCATCCAGATAAATTTAGAGTTCATCTCCTGTTTGTCAATAGGAAGGTTAAAAAACATAATCATGGTCATTATTTTGGACTGTTGAATGACATACGAGAGTCCAGGATAAACAGATGCCAAAAAACAAACAAGCAAACAAAATGATAATTCATACAAGTAGGCTACTATTCTTCACACCATGCACATAAACATGTTTTTTGTTGAAATTTTCTGCAAATGTGAAAATGTTTGAACCATGGACAGGGGTCACCAACACCAGTCCTACTACTATCCACAAGGTTTTAGTGTTTTCCTGGTACAACACACCTGAGGCCTGTCCTAAAAAACGGGATAAACACAGCCCGCACTTATCTCATTTAGGAACTGGGGTAAGTTGTATTACGACGCTGGTTATCAAGTCCAGAACTCAACCCAGAACTTTCCACTTAAGATTCTTCACAAATACGAGGAATTTTAAAATATATGCAATATAAGCTAAATATAAGCAAAAGTAAAACTGTTGCTGCAGCAAAAGCAGAAAATAGCCGTTAATGCGGAAGTTCATCACATCATCTGATATTAATTAATGGGACAATATAAACTGGCAGCACTCAGATCACTGGATTCCAGTACAAACATTACTGGGAATGTTTTATCTACATCATATTTCCCAGTTCTTTAAATGATCCGCTCCCATGTGAGTGGATTATATATATCAATTCCTCCACCATAAATGCACCCATAGTTATTCCTTAACTCAATGTACTTTATTTAAGTCATGTGTGGAAACGACTGTCCACCATAATGAGCCTCCGTTTTAGAAGCAACCCCAATGGAGCTAAAAGGATTTTGGAGCAAATAAAAAACAATTATAAGAACATAATTTAGAGCTACAAAACATTATTACTGTATCTACTGTATGGATGAAACCTCACTGTCTGTCACAGTCACTGACAGTAACTGGACTGCGGGACCCAACTGCGATGGATCATGTTTGATACAGATACTCCAACAGCTGCATATGTATCTCATCCCATCTGATGAAATTCGGTAGCCTACTCTTGGTACAATATGTCTTCAGGAAAGTCTAACGGGTTGGATCTGTCCCTGAAGACTCTTCCTCTCTTTAACGCTATTTCACTATCCGTGCTCCCGTGTCATCAGGATCCTCTAAAAAGGGAAGGACATTTTTTTACAAGATCTGATTGGTCAGAAAGTATTTTCATACTTACTTTTCCCAGAACATAACCTGCTCCGGAGCAGGTTAGCCGTTCATCATGTGTTGCTGCAGTGAAACAGCTGGATGAAAAGTAAACCAGCTTCATAGTACAGAAAATCCAGAAGTAATTCCTGACATTATCCGGATAAGTGAAAATCCAGCTTCGTAGTACAGGCCTCTGATTCAAAAGAAAAGTTTCTCCAACAACTTGTTATCTTCTGCACCAGCTTGTTAATGAGTCATTGATTTGAATCAGGTATGTTGTAGGAGGAAAACACTAAAACCTTCTGGGTGGCCCTCCATTACCGGAGTTGTTGACCCCTGCATTGGTAGAAACGTCACATTCACTGTGCACATGGCTTCCTGAAAGGACTGCTCCTCTGCAGTCACATGCACTTCAATCCCACTTTTTACTGAACACAGACATGTCTGGTGACATTTAGTTTTTATTCTTTCTATGTGTTTAAAAAGTAAAAGGGGGTAGTGTGAGGACCTGATATGTGTTTTGTCGCCTGAGGCCACACCAAACTGTAGAGGATTAGAGTTTGATCCAAGCATTCTCCATTCCTTGGACATATTTTTACATCACTTTCATATTTATACATTTCAATTACCTTTATAGATCTGTTGACAATTCTTCTGCTTTCCTAAAAGATTCAGAATCATCAGTGCAGCACTCAATCAAAAATTGAAATGTCTCACAGAAGCCCAGAAACTGACTGACCTTTTGTGTACTCTGATTACAAGCAAACAAAGGATGTTTACGTTTAATAGCCACTTAAAACCTGTTTGTGTCAGCTTGTGTACATTTTATCAGGAAAAAACATGAGGGTAAATTTAATCTCTGGGTCATTTGGGGAGTTTTACAGTAGTAGTAATATATTACTTCAAGTTTTTTCTTATTTCATGTGTTATCTAAAAAAATGGCAGAAAAATCACAGTGCATATTACCTTATGAGCATAACTGTCAGTGTGTAAAAGGCCCCTTTAATCCATCAGACTGTGTAGCTGTAACCAAACTCAAAAGCAGCAGAGCGTAACTGCAGTGGAAATTTCCCAAACACTGGCACCCAGACTCGATATAGACACCGAAAACACAAGAAAGTAGAAAAAGAAGCAAAAGATGAGTGTGCAAAGATTTACTGACATCCATACTCTTTGGACTGGTTTTAAGTGTGACACAAACACACATGCAGTCTATAACAAAGTGGAAAAGTTTATTTAACATCCTATTGAAAAGAAAAGCAAACAAATACACCCATTTTCCTCTCTCTGGAAAGTTTTTGTTCTTTCATTCTGTCTGTGTCTTTCATCGGTCTGATAACAAGACTGTAAGAGCTCGTTAACCTCTCACAAACACCGCAGTTCAACCCGAAACCACAGCAGCACTGTGTGAGTCTTTCACTCTCTCTCCTTCTGTCATCGCCTGATTTGAAAATACTTAGGATGAAGTAATATTTGCTTCAAACCATTTGTGTGTGTTTGCAAAAGAGGAGAGGGAATGTTTAACTAAGGCTTAACAACCATGTATGTTGGCTGTAGCTTGCGGTGTCAAGCTGCTTTCCCGGCAACAAGGTAACCATGCAAACCAACACTGAGAGCAACCAATAACAAATCAGAATTTACCACTGATTTAAAATCACAAATAGACAAACTCTGACTTCAGTTCAGCTTTATTTTAAATTCACAACAAAGTAATCTCTGATCTTTACAGACATAATGCATCCATCCATCCATCCATCCATCCATCCATCCATCATCCATCCATCCATCCATCCATCCATCCATCCATCCATCCA
>JBAMHX010000023.1:1152586-1175321 GCA_037177515.1 Pseudomugil tenellus | reverse complement strand
ATCCATCCATCCATCCATCCATCCATCCATCCATCCATCCATCCATCCATCCATCCATCCATCCATCCATCCCCCCCTCATTAGACACCTCATCCACGGGGATTTTGAAACGTGTTCCCTTATCATGTAGGTGTCCAAGAGGCATCCTGTCTGGATACAAGTCACTTCTAATCGCTGTACTTCGATCTCCTGGCTTCCGTTTCTAAGGGAGACGTGACCATTATGCGGAGGAAACTTATTCCAGCCACTTGTATTCATGATCTTGTTTTTCCAAGTTCTACCCAGAGTTTGTGATCCAAGGTGAGGGTAGGAACAGAGACAGCCAGGTAAATCCAGAGCTTCTCCTTTCCGCTCAGCTCCATCGGCATCAGCATGTACCGATGCGAGTCCACTTCACTGCACCAGCTTTACCATTCCTTCTACAGATCTCCAATTCCATCCTTCCTTCACCCATTACCAAAATCCAGGCATTCTGGACAGGACCTCATTCTTTCTGCCACTGATGGATTTACTTTATTTCTTCAACAATCTGAAACTAAGCAGCGTGAAAACTACCCCAGTTTTTCTATAAATAAGATATAAAATTATTTAAATTAAAACCGTTCAGTCCACTCAGATCCATCCATATATTCCTTGAAGTTCTTGCTTATGTCTTGTCTCTCTCTGGTTATTTTTCAGATTTTTTTAAACATATCGTTATTCACCTGCTACTAAAGAAACCCAATTTTGATTCCTTATCCACAAGTAGCAGATCCATCTGCAAGCTGTCTTTTTATCTGAGTTTCTGGAGGAAAACATCTGCAGGGCTGATACCATTTATTAATAAAAACACAATCTCTAACAGCTTCTATTACATCGTTGATGGACAGTATTTAAACAGCACTTTTCTAGTCTTGTTGACAACTTAACGTTATTTTATACTACAAGTTCTCAAACACACTCAGCTTATGGAGGGGTTCCATATTTGCCACTAAAATGTTTAATATGTCTGATGCCTGATGAGGCTGCGTCTCAAACCACCAAGTTTTCACATCCACCCAGTGTGGCTTAAGCATACTTCATGTGACCGAAGCAGAACTTGTTTAGGTGACCAGTGACCTGCTGCTGGGCTCAACTGTGTGCATAAAAACCAATTAAGCAATTTAAATAAATATAACTTTTTAAAATGTATTAATATTTTGAGAATACTACATTTTTCTGATAGATTACAGTTTCTTCTAGCTTAATGGTATCATCAGTATGTTGGTGGATCAGCTGTGTGAAAATCAAAACAAGCTTTCTGCTTTTAGTTTGTCTTTCTAAAGTTAAATCTTGTGAAATCCCAGTGTTTATTATTATTATTGTTGTTGTTGTTTGTTGTTAAATTATTATTCACATCAATATTATAAAATGATGCAGCAAAATTAAGCTCTAAAATATTTATTTATTAGTCAAAAGTTTGGGCAAATCTTCCCATTAAATCCTGTAACAAAGTGTTCCAAACCTTTGTCTGTTAGTGTATCTCTGACAGACTTTCTATGTTTTAAGTCTTTAAAAGAGCAGCAACACTGTTATATTAACAGTAAAAGTGAAGTAGATGACACAGTTTCATGGTGTGAGATTTAAATATATTTATAATGTTGTGTTTTCCTGATAATAATCAATGAAACAATTTAAGTTTCAGCTAAAAGTTTTGCTCAAACCTGGCCAGTTCCTTGTGGTCTGTTGTTTGTTGCAGTAAATGTATTCAATGTGTGTTTTCCGTGTAGATACATGCAGCTGTTTCTCTCCTAAGATTCCAGTAGGTGGCAGTGCAGTGTGTCAGGATTTTGCATGTGTGTGTTTATGTGCTGCTGATACATGCACATGTGCTTTTGTATCTAAAACTGCTGCAGCTTTGCTAGACAACAAACGTCATCACCACAGATGATGTTTTTGCTAGACGTTAGTTCTCTACCTTGTTTTTGTCCAGCTCTGATCCAGCAAAAGCGCTGACTGTGTGATCATGTATATGTGCTGCACTGTCTCAGTTGTACTAACCTTTTAATTGAAAGCTGATGGCAGAGGCTAACAGAGACTGCTGCAGCACACAGAGAGCTGGGAAGGTGTTTGGCAACACTCCAAAGAGGTACTGACAGATCTGCTCAGCAAACCCTCCCCTGCACACACATCCCTCCTCCCTCTCTTCACACTCTGGGTGACCCTGACAGCAGTCCTGCAGTCTCTCCATCACTGTGTTGCCCTAGCAACAGGGCTTAGGGTATGCCTGTGCAGTATTGCTGTGAAAGTGTTTCCAAGTGTTGTCAATGATACTAAACTGCTTCGGATTTCTGAGGCATTTTTTTAAGCTGAACCAACATTTCAGTTTGTGGTTTTCCATCAGAAACAATAAGTGAAAGTTCAGGTAAATCTGTAAAGGAAAACTAGAAATAATTTGTGTAGAAGAGTCCATGTTACTGTTACTGTGCAGGTTTCTGTGGAGAAGGAATGTGGAGGCAGACCATGATCTAATACTGCGTGTGTGTTTCTTTAACAGTGAGAAGCAGATAGCCTCTTGACATTTCAGAATGTTATCATGGAGTAGGAGGCTTAACACCTCACACAGCACTCCAGCTTATCTCAGGCCCCTCCTCCAGTGGACTGTTGACAACCCTAGGGGGCAGTCTGCGCTGTATCTGAGTTGGAAGCTAAAACTGAATGTTATATTTGTAGCTTTAAAAAGTTCAAATATGACCTCAGTCTGGATTTTTTGTTAAATGTAAAGTGCTCACAGTTTGGATAATCAGAATATTTTCTGATTTGTGAGCTAAAACGGAATTTTCTCTTCATCTCAAACAGTCCCCAGGAGTTTCACTGCAGCTCAAGTAAACACTGTACTCATGTGATAAGTTTTTACTCTGTATTTATACTGTCATTAGAGTTTCATAGACACAATGTCTACACGGCAACATATTGCATGGAACTGAGTTAGCTGCAGCACTTTGTCATTAGCACACTACATAGAGATAACATAAAGTAAGTCTGTCTGTCTGTCTGTCTGTCTATCAAGCAAGGTCAATCACACAAGAAACAGCGGAGCCAATAGTGCCTGACAGGTCTGTCTTTATGATAACGAAATAATGTTTTTGCACAGTAAAAGAAGTGCAGGGAACCAAAACAGCTCCACTACTTTTTGAACTTAAAACAGCTTCCTTTCTTTCATTACTGGACAAACTGATTAATCCAGGTGTGTCTGGCCATTGCAGTTGTGGTTACTGAGTATAAATATATACGTTGTCAATGTTGTATCTGACATAGTAACCAGTCTATTCCATAATGGCACCATATTCCCCAAAGTATCTCCCAGCCCGTGTGTTCATACAGAACCAGTTTGGGGGCACATTAGTGCACACTTAAGAAAAACCGCAGTGCTTTACACTGAACCTTTTCACTGTGAGACTGTTTACAGTGACCCTAAATCCCTGCTGCATAGTCCAGGATGGGCAGACACAGGATCTGTAAAGATCAGTATAAGTTTTATAGCTAGGTCATGACATGCCTTAACTTAATTTATAACTGCTCCGAAAGCTCTCCCAGCTGACTTATTTGTTTCATTATTTGATATGTTATTTATGTTATGTATTATTTATGTTTAGTTATGTAAAAATCCCTGTATTCTGTTTTTATTTACATGTGTTTTCCTAATGACTGAAATCAGTCATTAGGAAAGATTCTAAGATTCCTGTTATTCCTAAATGTGTCGTCATTTCTTTTGTTATCTGACCATGAAACTTCAACCTGCTTCGTTTCTGCCACAACAAAATAAACTCCTTTGGTTCAACCATGTGTTTTCTTTGCTTTTCTTCTTCCATGAGTTATATGTTCCCTTATATGACAGAAAACTCCCAGGAATTCAAGATGCTGAAGGAGAAGCTTGTTGTCCTTTAGCATGTCAGTTACTCCGTGGTTGCCATGGTTGAAGTGTTGGCTGGGGTCAGGACCTGACGGGATCTGACTTTAAATGAGGTTTGGTTGGAATTCATGGTAATGTGTGATGGTTGCTATAGCAACAGTGGTTGCTGTCTCTCCCCTCTGTACCCCTACTCAACCCCTTTGCTCTTTAAATCACTGTCTTTTTTCTAAGTAAAATAAAAATGTAAAAGCTTTAAAAGTCCCCTGCAGGATAAGATACCATATTATATTGGAATATTTGTCTTTTTTACTCTGCTGTAGTTCATCCATGGCTTTTTTCTGGAGGACATGCGACAGCAGATCATGCTTCTAATCTGTTAAAAAAGTGAAATCATGAATGTGATCAACACATGAGGAGACAAAGCTGAAAGGTTGAAAAATCTGAACAAACTACAGCAGAATCATCTGATCCATCTTTTCCTAAACACCTGTCAAACCTTCCTCACATCACTGTGTGGCAGAGCCGGATCATGTCACTAGATCATGTTGCCAGCAATGCACAGTGAAATAATCCCTCACTGTATACACACACACACACACACACAAACAAGCACACATTAGCATGTAAATTAAGCTCCATTCAACGGCAATTTACCAACCGTCCTCTTTTATTTGACCACAGATCAATCTACAGGTCCAAACACACACATACTCACATGTATGTGCACAAACAACACACATATAAAAGAAAGTGATGTTCAGCTGCTTATCAGTGTACAGTGGAATTTAAAGTTTTGCCTTGCTTTCCTAGACAAATTAAATTATTACAGCTAATCCAGTTTGTTTAATAGTTTGTTCAATGGTTTGATCAAAACTCCTTCCCAATACGACTCTATGCAAAATAACTTTCTATAAATATGCTCCAAGAATACAATGACTTATAGTGGGGAAAAATGCTGAAATAGTGTGATGTAAACTAAGACATGATCTGAGAAATGAATAGAAACAACCATGCAACAGTAGATGATGATCTAAGTGAGAGAAGCACACTGACAACACTACAACCAAACTGTGTCGGAAATATTTCTTTACTTGGATTACAGTATGAACTCATCCATGTAAAGAGCATGTCCTCTTCATTCCAAGTCCTCCCATTGTCTCTGCCCTGTACAACACCTAAGGCCACCCAGAGGACAAGAGTTTCAACATAATCAATCTTTTTTGATTTTATCTGGATATGAGGATGGTTATTACCTCAGACTCTGAACCATGTCACAAATCACAAAGAAATACTCTGTGCTGCTGATAACTAACATAAAAATAGTGCACAGCTTTTACTGCAAATCTCCTCTTACTGTAATCAGATCAATGTTTTATATATTAAAATGAGGATAGTCAGTTATTAAAATGTGTTTCTCTCAGATGATTCATAGTATTTGCATATTACATGTCTATTGCAGTATATTACATTACATTAGTATTACATTATATATTATTACATTAAATTATTATATTACATGTATATTATTATACATGGTATTACAGGTTACATGTATGACCAGTGTGAAAAATGGAATCACTTTGAGAACTTCAGTTAGATCCCCAAATAAATGTAGACCCTTGCCTAATGTCCTCAGCTCAGATGTCCATGTCAGCAGGTATGAGGTCATCAGGGTAGCACAGGAGAAAATCAGAGGTTCGAATCAGGATTCCCCTGATTACATGCCTCCTTGGCAAACTGCGTCCTGTGCCCTTCTGATCTTTGTATGGTATGTGAGTGTGTCATGTAGTGAAAAGCGTTGAGTGATCGACATGACTGGAAAAGTGCTCTAAAACTACAAGTCCATTTAGCATTTTGCCCATATTTGGTTAAAGCCATGTTTGATTGTAAGGAGATGCCGATTGGAGAGGAGTTCAGCACTGTGGTCAGATGGAGGCTCTGATCTTGTATGTTCCCTCCCTGGAGAAATACTATCTGCTGTTCTTTCTTCATTAAAGACCGTTCAGCTATTTTGCATCTGTGATCAGTCTCACTATGTTTGGGCGCATTTGGATCAGATCAGTTAAATGAACTGTCACTTCATATTTCTCAGGAAGAAGGCGTCCTTCTTGCTTTTCCTTCTCTCTCTCTTTAACTCCTTTTTGATCCTCAGTTTCTTTCAAAACCTTCTCGTTCTTTTTGTTGTGGCTTGTTGTAGAGTTAATAAACCACATGATATTCAAATCAAATCAAACTTTATTTATGAAACACAGAGGTAACACAAAGTGCTTTCCAATATAAAAGCACTTAAAATTAAAGTTGTTACACACGATACATGTAACAATTGACAGATCTATCATAACTACAGAAACACACACACACACACACACACAAACAACCCTAAAATGTGACTCCATGACTTTTGTCTCTTGATTTTAAAAACGTATTTAAATCTATGAAAATAACATCTGGATTGGTACGGACATTGATGTGAGGAAAAAATAACAACCAAAAAAACCAACAAAACTGACTTTCTGATTTCAAGTACATCTCTGAAATTAGAGACTTGAGTTGATTGAGGTTCACCAAGTTGCTGTCTAATGTAGCACAGGGGCATGATGAGAATATCTGTCTTTTCAGAAATTCAGTTGGAGACTATTGTCAGTTAACCACTGTGACAGGCAGTTGATTAACGAATTAAGTTTGTGAGTTTGTTGTTTAAGGAAAACACCAGAATGGATTGAATCTTGTCTGCAATCCAATTTCCCATCTGAAGCAAGCACAGTTGTGGCCTGCAGCAGTGGGAAGAAACTTTAAACAGGAAAAAATCCGGCTCAAGGTTAGAGTCAAGAGGACAGGAAAGAAAAATCAACAAGCAAATAATGTCACTGCCAGCCAGGAAGACCTGCTGCGACGAGAGTAACACAAGTTAATGAAGCCAATACTGTCAGAAGTTTATTCATGGCAAATAAAGACCTGTGCTAAGTTATTTCTACAATTGTCCATTCAATGTCAGTCACATTATTAATCAGCCAATTACATCACAGGTCCAAACTTTGCTGCAGAATAAAGGATCTGTGGCGTCAGCGCCAGTTAGAGCCATATTATACCATAATATCCCCGACACTTAATTCAAGGGGTTAAAAATCAACATGAGAGATTGTACTTGTGACAGAAAAGCCGATCATGTGATCATTACAGTCGCTTTTGTGATCAGTGGCAAACTTAGCCATTTGGGTCTCCAATCAAACAGTCATTTGGGGGGCTTGCATCTACCAATCTAATGTACCTGTAGGTATATTCCTTGGATATTGGAAGTGATTCTGAAAAAATAAAATTAACTGCTAATTTATTACCATCATTCCTCATTTTCTGTATAGCTTAATATCGTTCATGGTTGAGGGGGGGCTGGGGCATCACCAGTCACCACTCCATCACATCCGTGTGGAATCATTTTTGATAAATTACTGTATTCTGGGTGATTAAAAACACAATCTAAACCTGGTTGTATCAAATCCAGATGGGTAATGTTGCATGTAAAATTCTTAACCCTTTTTTGATGACATCATCGTAGGTGTACTGCCTCACCTGCCCTAAGTCATCATCACCAGAGGTTTGCAGGAAGGTCTGCAACATCTTGGTTTAGACATTAAGGGATCTTAGTTTCCTTCAGAAGCAGAAACTGCTCTGTCCGTATTGTAGATGCCTCTGGGTTGCATTTCCAGGTTCTTGCAGAAAAACTGCAGATTCTCGTATCATCCAACCATTCCAACTCTTGTTGGGATGTGGGGGAAAAGGTGATTTTCATCACGGATCAGCCGCAGCTGTGTGATGTCATGTCAATATGGAGTAAATCTCTGAGGAATGTTATAACACCATGTTGAATGTAATACACTAACCATTGCACGAGAGGTCTGACCTGGTACTATTAGATGGTCCTGATAAAGACAATGGGCTTGTACTACAAAGTGGAGTACAAACAGTGGATGCTGAGTGTTACATGCTAAATATGTGACATCATGTTTTAAGATCAAAAGTTTTATTTAGAAATAAACAGCTTGAAGGAAAATGTAATATTTATTCCTTTAGGCTTTAGACTTGCTATAAAGGAGAAGAAAACAAAGCACAAGAAATTGACTGATATTCACTAATTTTAGAAAAGAAATCAGAAAACCATCCTCCCCTGAAGTGAAATAATTCTACCACAACTTACAGACAAACAAATCGCTGATTCAAATTTCTACATTTTTCATATTGCTTAATTTTTTGTTAGTGTGACTACAGATACTTCTAAATTCTTCCTTCAGATCAAGCAGAGCCATGTTTCTCTACAAAACTATTCCCAAAACAAGTGATTAAATAAAAAAAAAAAACAGGAGAGAAAGAACCCTTTTTTTGTCAAGTGGCCCTAATACTCTTCTGTAGGAAGAGAAGAAAATTTAAAAAACTGGAAAAAGTTTCTCAGCCATTAAATTTAGCAAATTTAGCAAATGCAGGAGAAAATGGATGGATGGAAATTATCAGAAAGAGATTAATAGTAAGATATAATTTCATTGTGATCAATAGTTTATTTGCATAAATGCGCAACCAAGTTTCCACCTAAAATAGTGGTGATATTTACTATTTCTTTTTTTATTGTATCAATGATGCTCAGCGAAGGGAATAGATGATGGCAACTTACCAATCTGCTAGAAGGCATGTTAGGGTCCTACTGACCCATTCAAATGGACTGATAACATACTGATAATGGTCATTCAATTGAGGGATAACATTTTAATCAGTAGTGCAGACTTTGCAGGAGCGCCATGTGGTTACTCAACTAGTCCAAATGTGATGAAAAATGGGCGCCTGTATAGTGTGCATGTGATGGTAAAGGGTTTGACCATCAGACTGCTGACGTATGGGGAGTAAGAATGTGTTGGAGGAAAAAAATGATTTTTATGAAAATTTCTTTCCTCCACACCATTGAAATCAAAAGTTCAAACAGACTGACGTGAAAGCGTGAAATGTTAACTGTACTCAGTGAGCCTCAGGTGTCGCGATTGTAACGTTACGTGATTAATCCTGATCATTTATTAATAAAGCTTTTCATAATTAGACTTTTTATCAGATCCCAACTTTAACTTTTAGATACTCTATCAGGAATATATGGCCTCATTTCCAAACTGTTCTTATGACCTATTTTACAAAGATCGTGGGATTCACCAGTATGTTCAAATCTTGATTTATTTTTATGAAATCAAATTCTAAAAAAACCCTCAGGGGAACTTGTACAAACGTTTATGTACCAACAAGTTCTAACCAAACCTGCATTTGTGTGTTTTTTTTTTTCTGCTGTTGAAATCATCATGTTGTTTGATCAGTTTTCAGATCATTTCTTTCATACTATCAATCTTGGAGTTAAATGCAAGAGTAAAACTATTTCTGCTGTCAGCACAGTACCATGGAGAGAAGTGATTATCCACACTCACACACACACACACACACACACACACTCACACACACACATGCAGTCTTTGTTGCGTGCTGGGTCAGGTGTTGCAGAGAGAAATGTCAAGCATCTCTTGGCCCAACCTCACTGTGACCCCAAGAAAGGTCACTACAGGTCAACGAAACTCGAGTCCCAAAGGGTGAGCTATCTCTTCACTCACCCAGATGGAGACTGGTGGTGATGCTGTTAGGACTGAGTGTCAACCTGTGAAAATGAGCAGATGCTCAAAGTTAAAAACATTCCTGTTTGTTAAGCTGTTTGTTCAGTTCCACCATCGCATCTGACAGTCTGAATTTATCCTGCATCATGTTCGACTGTGGGGCAATATCTATATATAAAACATGCATGTTGTTTATTATGATCATTATATGATTATTAAGGAAGCTAGCTGTTAGTTAAGACAAATGTTTTCCTGTAAACATATTGCATTTTAATCTAAAATCCTGCATGAATAAAAAATGGTAAATTCTTTTCTGGGAACAATCGAATATAGCAAAGGTTCCCTAACTGTGGGATCTGTTCCCTCGGGGCAAAGTTACAAATGTAAGGAGGTCAGACAGACTAAATAAAACAAGGATGTATTACGTACTTTGTACGCCATAACAATATGAAACCAGAAAATTCCACAACAATAAAACATATCATTTCTGCACTGCTTCATAATAATAACACATTTGTACCAATTGATACAAACAATGATGAATGAACAACAAGGATTTCAAACACAAAAAGACATGAAAGGTAAACAAGACAGATTTAGTCCTGGTCTTCACCAAAAAAGATGTCTACGGTGGGTAATGACAGACCAGTTTGTTCTCATTTCAGCAAGCGACAGAACAAAGAAACATGAGGACATCTCATGTTGAACACAAAGAAAAGTCGGTTTATTACTTTAGAAATAAACAACCCAACTGTCATAAATTGCAGGGTTGTTTTACTAAAGCATCATCTGTCATCAAATTCTCAACTCACTTAGTATCAAGCAGTGTGCAGAGTATCTATTTATAAAAGTTCCATGCTCTTAAGAAGATCACTATTTCCACCACTGACATGTTATGGACGTAAACTTGTTGTCCGTGAAAGGGGAATGAGAACCTTAACGACTTTACTGTGTATTTCTCATTGGATATATATGTATTTTTATAAAAGGGACTTCTTGAAATGTATAAACAAAAAGGCTTTTGGTTATAATGCTGGCATAGCTAAATTTATTCACTAATTAATTTTCTTTACCGCTTAATCAAATTCATCCAATTGAGGATTCCTGGAGGCTTGAGCATATGGAGCAGGCGAGAGGCAGGAACATCTGCACATGTCGGTAATCGCAGGGCCAGAATAAAAAAAAATGTTCACACGAAATAAACCTACTGTAGGGAGAAAACTTTAGGTCTTTATTTGGCTTTATTGAAGAAGAAACATCGAGAATAAGAGTAAACTGTAAAAGGTGGAGAATTTTCCTTATAGAGAAAAGATACAACAGAAAACAGCAACCTCTCTTAAATAACTTCAAATTTTTATTATTTTTGCTTTCAGCGTGAATAACAAAATGTTTTCCTGTAATCTCTGAAATTAAACTAATACGTTTTTGTTAATCTCATTTTAACCAAAGCTATGTGTTGTATTAAGATAAAGAAAGGAGGAAATAAAGAATGACAATAATGAAAATGTAAGTTCTTCATGTTGAATAATGAGGTTTAATGTAGCTGGACCAGGGTCGATCTTGGACAAGGATTACGCCTGCTTCCTCTGGACTGAGTTAAATAAAGGAAAGGAAGAAGGAAACCAGGATTGTGACCTTGCTGATGACTCTCTGCTATATCTTATGTTTAGGAAACAGTGAAGTAAATATCATTCACATCCGTAATCGGGGGCAATATGAGGATTGGTAGTCATAAAAAGAAGATGGACGACTGAAAACCCTGTAATTAACCAAGCACCTCAAGTCCGCACGAGAAAACGAGAAAGAAATAATATCTGTGTCAACAAATCTGGAGGCTAAGAAGCCAGCTATTGACAAGACAGGAAGACAAAATCAGTAGCTCAGCCGTGTGTCAGACAAAAAACTGGCAACCTTAATGTGACCTGGCAGCAAAAAGGAAACACACAAAAATGAAAAAATGCCCATTTCATGTGTCCACATGAGCCATAAAAGTAGGATGAAGAGCTCCAAAACCATTGTTTCCAGCAACAACATTATGTCAGTCATGTCTGGAACAATATCATAGAAACAAGACAGTTGTCATAGCTGGCAACCCAAGCTTTGTAGTGCGGTGGGTCAGAACCACAGAGTGTGCTCTGGCCATTCATAAAGCCAAGCTATTGCTATTGTGGTTATGACCTCACTGTCTGGTGTAAAGAGATCAGTTTGCTCCAGTTACACCAGTGGGTCAGAGAAAGCCCAGACTGACTGTCATAGAAGTCGTAATAAAGATGTGACAGAGATTCAAGGTGCAGCAGAGCAGGTCCTCATATGAACCATTAGTCTGCACAGGTCAGAGTTTGGTACGTGAAGCAAACACGTGCTGTAAAGATGGACAAAGTGGAAGCAGTCAGTTCTCACTGTGTTTTCTGGGTTTGGATGTTCTCCTCGTTCAGGTGTGGGTCACAAACATGATGTCAGCTTTAACTGGTGATTCGGATCTGACCTGATTGCGAAATCTGATGGCAGCATCTGTAAAAAGTAGAACAGCAGCAATAAAGGGCTAGAAAAGTAATTGATCATCAGAAAAAATAATTGAACAACTATGCACTCAGAGAACTCAGATGTGCTGCAGGCCATTGTCTTTCTTTCCTTTTTATTTGTCAGTGATAAAAGCTTTTATTACCTCCATCTAGACAGTTTGTGTTTTCAGCCGCTTTGATCTGTTTGTCTGCAGCAAAACTCAAACTGTTTTTTATGAAATTTTGAGAAAATGTCAGAAATGAAGTAATGAACAAGTAATTATGTTCACTGTCTTTTTTCAAGGATTCTTTACAATGGAAATGTAGAGATCATTTTAACATTAGCAATGCTACAGGGCTCTGTTCCTGAAAGCAGGTTGTGTAACATATCTGCCTAAGCCAGTTATTAACCCTCAACTTTCAATTCCAAAAACTGAGGTAACTATCAGAATACATATGTAACCATAGCAACATACTCTCTCAGCATAACCTGCTTTTAAACAATTCTGTACAGTTCGCTGAACACAAACTGCTGTATGTTATTAAAGAAGAGTTCCACAGAAATTTAGAATGTTCAGATTTAATTTGAAAAAAATCACTTTAATTAAAGTTTTGTAAAAACAATGCTCCTTATTTCTGAAAGAAAAATGAATTTATATTAATTAATTTCCATAAGATTAACATGAAACAGATTAATCTTCACATACTGTTCCCACCGTAAGCTGATTCTCCAGTATTTCTACTTCAAGTTTGGCCTCTTGAATGGCTCATTTTCTCCTCCATGTTAAGCTGCATAATTACCTCTACAAAGGTGGTCATGTTTTTATGTTTTGTTGTTTTACGTTTGTTGGTTTGCTGAATGTGCAAACTGGTGCATTCAGCCCTCGTTTTTTTCTGCCCTGCTGCCCGTCTGGGAATTTAAACATTGATTAGGATCCCTACTTATAACAAGTTATGGCTATGAAAGTTTTTATTACAGTGTTACGTTTAAACCCAAGCATGCTCGCTGCTATATATCTTTAAAGTATAGATGCCATTGCAATAAAACAAAACAAATGAGAATTACTTAATTAACTTCACGGCAGGAAAAAATAACTAAGGGCTAAATTTACTAAAATGTGGTATCTAGAATTTAGGTGATCTACTAAGATTGCTCACGCAAATGACAGCGGGTGCAAAGTGTTGGAGACACGCCTATTTAAATGAGGATTTAGCGTGTGTCATGGTTTTCATGATAACTTTAGCGAAAATAAAAGTTTGATCCGATGGAATCAGAGGTGTTGGTGGAAGAAGCCAATAAAATGTCCAAAGAGCTACAGCGAATAAATCTGACAGCAGCTCAAAGGAAGGTTGGTTATGATGCCAAATGCATCACATACGTACTGCAGATTCAACGAATGGGTGTTTTCAGTTTCTGTATATATGCTCAGAGTTTGTGGGAGGCATAAGCTGCACATGAGTGCAGTCAGTTGCTCCTATAACACCGGGGAATCCAGCTACCTAAAAAAAACTTGTTTTGTCTTATTCAAACAATCTCGATTGTGTGGAAACCTAATAAAACGTGCCATCCGGCGCGACATTGCATTTAGGAAAACAGCAAGACTAGATAGGCGATATGTTTTAATAATTAGTTTTCTCTGTCATTCCAAACATGTTAACACGAGGAGGAAATATGCGTTCTCTCCGTCGTCTTTCATTATTTCTGTCTTCGTATTGCAACAATCATGCAGCCATGTGTGCGTAATTACGCATTGCCCCCGTTTGCACGTCCTTTTGAAACGTGCTAAATATAGACGCAGTTTCTATCAGCAAAATTACTTTCATTTTTGATAAATCGCTTTGCTAAAATCATATATTTACATGTTCTCCTCCCAATCCACCCACTGCGTGTGAACGCCCCAATTTACATATTCATTAAGGCAAACGTACTAACTCCAGGAGGATGCAAAATTTTGCACTTTTGGAAGACGCAAACCCTTTTACACACTGTTAGGAGATCAATTTGTACTTTTTTTTAGCGTGTGCAATGTGTTTGCACGCGTTTTACACGCAAACCTTTAGGAAATCTGGCCCTAAGACTCTAGCCAGGATCAAACCACAGATTCTGGCCACTTTACTGAGTGAGCATCTGGAGTCTATGAAGTAGGAATAACATGTGCAAACTGTCCATTGGAATGAAGGGAATTGATGACTCATTTCTGGTGATTAACAATTAGTAAATATTAAAGAATGAATCATTTATGCATATGCACAACAAGTTATACTCACATCAACATTAAAACATAAAATATAATTTTGCACATGAGGAGGCCTAGATATTAATTTTTACCATTCCTACTT
The DNA here is from genome assembly GCA_037177515.1 of Pseudomugil tenellus. Classification (NCBI taxonomy): domain Eukaryota; kingdom Metazoa; phylum Chordata; class Actinopteri; order Atheriniformes; family Pseudomugilidae; genus Pseudomugil; species Pseudomugil tenellus. The sequence continues at coordinate 1,160,979 of JBAMHX010000023.1, read as the reverse complement.
TGGCATAGAGCTGCTGCATCTGAGTCTTCATCTCCAGCAGGGTTTCTTCAGTCTCCCCTGAGGGAAGCTCTAGAGGTGCTCATCGGACACAATCATATTGATCGACTTGCACTTTTGCACTTTTTTTTAGCATGGGGGTAAATTTGCATATTATTTCTTAAACGTGCCAGCATGTTGTTTTGGCTGACTTTTTACTTGCTGGACGAGTGATGCTCCAAATGTACTGGTGTCATCAATCACATCCCCAAAACATGCAGGGTACTGATGCACAATGTCGTTCACAGCTTTCAAACAGATCCTCTGTTTGGATTAGCATTGTGCACCGTCATTTGGTCCACAGGCTCTCTGACTGTTGCTCTTCTGGCAGCAGCATTTGATCTGGTGGAATTTGTGATTTGTGGCTGACTGGATCTCTGACAGCATCTTTCCCAGTTTCCCCAGTTAACCTTCTTGTAAGTGCACGCTGACTACACACGACACCTCTCTGGCTGCGCGTGCGGCGGGGCTTTCACAGTTCCAACTAGAAATCTCTTAGCAACAAGTGAATGGTATAGTAAAAATATAGTACGGTGCATGTTGAAAAATGCATAATATTAACATAGATGTGCATACGATAGACTGTGAGACGGCTAATATAGCATAAAATGGAACCTTTAACCTTTAATGGAACCTGTTTTTAGTAACAAAGACGTCTTTTTAAGACATGAGCTGTAAATTTGGGTTTTGGAAGAAGAGTTTTCACACTGGTAAGAATCTGTGCTGCACAGATTTTCTGCATATTTTACTGCTCATTGAAGACTTGCTATGGTGAGTCTCCATAGCAATGAGACTTATTTATCACCGAGATCAACTGATAATCCTCTCCAAATTCCAAATTATTAGTGAAATAACACCTGAAATCCCAATAGAGTTGAAAAGAATAAGAAGAGGATGCAGGGCAGTAGTGAGGCAGAGAGAAAACAGTGGCGATTTAAACCGTTTATTCCAAATGTTGTGATGGGTAACATTAGCTTCCAACTGTGTCTTTCCCAGAGTTCTGAAGACAACTGTGTCTCCAGCACCAGTTCAACACCAGTCTGAGTCAGAAAAGAATCTGGCAAAGTGGAAAACATCCTGTCTTGTTCCGGCTAAACACAACCAGCTGAACCAAATGAATTTCCCTCCTGGGTTGATAAAGTATTTTTTTATTTATATTTACATTTCATTTGAATATAAAATAAACTATATTATCATGTCACTTTTCTGTTTTGCACAATAAAATATTCCCATTTCTCCTTAGTTTTTATTTCTTGTTACTTTCTGTTGTGTTTATATTTTGTAAACTCATCTAATGTTTCTTTGATGACCTCAATCTCCAGATCTCCTGCTGGGAGGAAACCAGTTCTCTGGAAAACATATTAAACATATTAACATATTATGGTCTACATATTAAACTCATAACTGCAATAAACCACCTTTCACTAGACAGTACTTTTAGTTAAATATCATCATTTCATTCACATGAACTTGCTGACTAGAAATAATGAAAACTTATTAAGATGAATTTGTATCTTTTATTTTATTTATTTTTTTTATTAATAAAGCCAACTTGTTAGATTTTATTATGATGATGATTATGGCGATTGTGTAATAAATCAGATGTCCTCTCTCCAGCTGTGTGTGTGACTGACAGGACAAAAACATGTTTTGTATATATGTCCATTACCGGGTATGACCTCCTCAAAATAGCATGTCAACATAATGGTAAAGTGTGCAGCATTCAAACATTAAGCAGAAGCATTCAGATGGATTTGGAAAAAGGACATCTCACTGGTGTCCTCACAGCATCAGGACAAATGTGTGTTTTTCTGTGCACATGCATCAGTGTATTGTCATCTTTTGATGAATGTGCCCCTGCTTTTACCCCAGCATTGATAGTAGTTGATGGATTTTAGTTGTTACCTGTTTCCCCGGTCTTTCTTTCAAGCACACACACACACACACACACACACACACCCACACACACACACACACACACACACACACAAACTGGGTGGTGAAAGAACATGGCACAATAGCTTGTTTAACTCAGGATGGTGCTGCATGCAGACTCTGGTGTGCTTGTGTGCATGAAGAGGACACAGGGTCAGAGGATACACTGCATTAGTAAAAACAAACTGTCATAGGTGTCCAGGCTTGTCCCGAACCCCCCAACAAACACACTCACACACACGTGACAGACACATTTATCCAGGTCAGACTTTATTCCAGGGTTTTGATGAGTTTCAGAGTATATATATATATTTTTACTTTACATCTAATGCTTTTGAAAACCAGCTGACATGCTTTAAAGCTCTGGATAAACAGGAATGTCTGGCCTGATAACCTTCTGTGCCTTGCTCTCCCTCTGACCTCTGACCCCAACACAGCAGCCTGCTGACAAACATGTTTTCCCATAAAGACAAAATCAGTTAAGGTTGCTTCAATGTGTTTTGTCATCTCATCAGTCCATAAAGATTCAGAATGGATCTGTGAATAAGACTCTACTTCATCCTTTCTTTAAGCAAAATATGTTAAATCATAAATCTGGCTGGGACTTCCCTTCACCTACCTTTTTATCCTCCTGGATGGATGCTGGGTTGGATCTGGGTGGAGTGGCTGGGGTTCTTGTTCGAAGCTGACTGCCGGTTGGCCTGGTCTCAGGGTCGTCCTGGCTTGCCTCAGACATGACACAGTTTCATCCCATTAACAGTAAAAATCTGCAGGATATTTTACATCAGCTGAACTCATCCTCCTGATGTTTGGACATCCTGCCCCCAGGATTCTTCAAAAAGAGTTCAGACCATGGAGTCTGATGTGCAACAGATTGTACGCTGAAAACAGCTGTTATCAAACCTCTGCTAAAACGGGACAATCTAGACAAGACACAAATTAACAACTACAGGCCGAACTCATGATTACACAACTGTTTTGCTCGGAGAAATCTGCGTGCACACAGAGACGCAAAAGTGCACATAAATTCCATGTTGTGTTATTGTGTTCTTGAACTGGCTCGTGATTATGACGTCATCTCTATGTGACTGCAACCCACTTTTGCATTGTCAACTCTTTTGCAATTTTTGCGTTTTCTACCCTCCAAAACCCTGTTTCCATCTAAACGACATCTGGTAAAATGTTTGGCGTTTTTCCCCGTTGCAGTTTTCATGTAAACGAGGACTATGACCAAGAAGTGGACCATATCAGTTCAGTTTTAAGGTCTTTACACTGGCTACCTGTTCATCAGAGGATAGAATGAAAGTTCTGTTACTGGTTTATAAAGCTCTGAATGGTTTAGGACCAGTATGAACCAGCAGACCCATCAGGTCATCTGGATCTGGTCTTTTATCAGTTCCCAGTGTCAGAATGTGACATTTGGAGGCTACATTCAGCTTCTATGCTCCACATGTCTGGAACAAACTCCCAGAAAGCCTCAGATCAGCTGAAACATCCAGTTTATTTAAATCCAGATTAAAGACGCTCCTGTTCTTAGCTGCAATTTGGGAATTTTTATTTTAAGTTTCTTTAGGTTTTTATGTTTTTGTAATCTGAAATTGATCACAATTCTAATAATTTTTAATCATTTTTAATTGCCATGTCCTTTTTATTTGTTTTTTTATTTTCATTTGAAAAAATACTTGTGTTTTACTGTTTTAATGCTCCGTAAATGACCCGATCAAGGTCCGTGTCTTTGTTCTCCTGGAGAAGGACAGTTAGTATATAAAGAAACACTATTTAATTTACTGCTTTTAGCATTTATACAACATCAATCACCTGAACTTGTGAACACAGTGTCAATAGCGCTCTAGCAGTCCCACTCATGGTGTAACAGAAACAGCACCAGCAGGCATGCTGGGTAGCCCCGCCCACAAATGCCCAACATGCTACACTATTTTCAAACTCACTTCACTCTGTCGGTTTAATTGTAACTCTTACTATCTTTGCTGCTGCTGTGCTGAAAATCTACTTTATTTATTTATTAATTCATTGATGGAGTCTTCATATTGTCAGTATACGAGCTCATTAACTCTGTGTTACCAGCAGGAGGTTGACTGAACTAATGTTTATCAGGTATTTTGAAGATACTGGGAGTAAGCAGGTTCTGAGTTAATCAGCCACCAGTTCAGAGTTTACCAGATGCTAAGTAGAACCTGTTTTCTGGAATACAACCAAGGCCTTCTTCATGTGGTGTCATTTGTATGACATACAACCACACAACATTATCCTATACTGTTCATCATGAAAACGCACTCACCCCCCTCCCTCATCCTCAGTGGATGAGGGAGGGCCGTCTTCAGTGCTAGAAAGAGGTGAGGTGATGATGGCTTGCCATCAGGGTTCAGGTCAGGCATTCATTAACCAGCTGAGTAGAGAAGGGGATGAAGAAGAGCAGGAGGAAGAGTTTGTTTATATATTTAGATATCTCAGAGGATCTTCTAAAGGTCAACAGGCTGGCAAGCCACCTGGAAAGCCCAGTAACATTCCTCACTGCTGCCCTGTGTGCACACTGTAATAACACTGGTATTAATAGAATCAACTAAGTTGACATAAATTCATTATAATGTTTCTCTAATGTTAATCGGGAACAAATAATTTATTCTATTACAACTAATTAAAGGTAATTATTTGTATGAAACAGCACATTTATTTTCACTTTGGGGGCAATGCTTTTTGTGGTGTTTCAGTCCTTTGAATGCAGCAGAAAAATTCTAACAATTTCACAAAGAGATTAAAAAAGATCAATAAACACTAATGTCATGTGTATTTTCTGATAGGTTCCATTTTTGGTCTTTTTATGATGATTTTCAGCTCCACATCTCCCTCTGGGAGCAAACCAGTTAAACATAGTCTCAATAGAGAAGAGCTAAAAATTATTTATCTGCTCTTTGATTAAAGTTTTATACCCCATCCAGGAAATCCAATTTCAAATATCACCCTTTTCATGATGCTACCATGTTACATTTCTATGGGGGAATCTTTTAAACCTGGAGTGAGCAAAGCTTTGTTATGGTCATCGAAACATTTATTTACTTCTTCACTTACACACTCATTTAATTCATTAACTTTTATTCTGGGTTGGTGTGTATCATGTATATACAATTTTAATAATACAACCTACAAGGAAGGGAAATGTCATTTGTATTTGGAACACTTTCAGAAACAAAAGCCTCTTTACAGAACTTTACAGAAATATAAATCATTGAATTACAGTAGGCTACCTTTCAGCAATCGCTTTGCAGCATCAGCTGTAATAACATCAACAGAGAAAAGAGAAATTAGGTAAAAAAAAAAAGAAGCATTTGATATATGAGGACTTTAGATGGTCAAGGTGGACATGAGTGTTGTGATTCATCACATCCCTTGATGTGTGTTTAAGCCTAAAAAACTTCAATCTGTATGCAAAACCTTTTATAAAAAAGAAATAGTTTCATCTCTGAATGGAATTGGCCTAAAAATATCAACTCACCACCTCTCCATGGTGTTGGCAGATCATGGTGATGTGATGTTACCATCAGCATGATAACTCTTGGACTCTTAAAATGTAAATGTATAGTTCTTACATGCACAACATCACATTCTTTTGCTAAGATAATGACAAATCTCTGTTTTATGTTTCATAATTTTGTAAAAGGGGGTTGCAGAGTGACACAAACCACTGGTTTGTTTTCATTCCCCCAGGAATGCCCCCAAACAATGACATTTGGGAATAATATGTTTTCATTTAACAAAGTATCCTGATTTCTTTGAAAATAGAATTAAATTAATTAAGTGGAATTATTTTATAATATCACTTCTACCAGAAAATATATTTTAAACTCTCAGTAGTTTAAAAGACAGTTTATTTGAGGTAGTCTTAGGCAAACAAGCAGAGACATGATTTGAAATGTTTTAAGGCAGCAGAACTAATAAAACTCAGTCATATAATATTTTATCGAAACAAAAACATCCCAGTATCACTATTAACAGTCCATAATAAATTTACTATTCATTATTACACATGGAAACTGCTCCAGACTAAAAAAGTCTTCTTTTATTTAAAACATTCACTTAAAGTAATTTGGTCAGGTTTTCAGAGAATAAAATCTCCAAGGTGAACAAAAGCTGTCTGGTTTCTACTGTTTTCTATCGATCAAATAAAATGAATCCAATCATTTCTTATAAAAAAAAAAAAAGTAAGACATTTGGAAATTAATACTGATCACTTGCTTGTTCACACACACCAACCTGTTTCTAACATGCCCAATAAATATGTACTCATTCTAAAAAATCATAAAAAAAAACTATATTTAATCACTGAGTTTTTCTGAAAATGGAACTTAATTCAACGTTTTGCAAAAACTTGAATTACTTTCAAACTAAGGAATTTTAATAACAGCAACATTTGTGAAAGATAAAGAATAGCTTCAGTCAAAATGAACCTTATTTGTTTAAGGTTGCTGAATAGAGAAAAAATAGAATAATTAGACAGAAAGTCATTTACATTCACTTTGCATCAGTCATGAAGGATTCCAGTCATTTTTTAGAAAGTAATAATTTTATAAATCAACCATAAAAAACTAGACAAAGATCTCAAATACATCAACAGCAAATATTTATTATTGACTTAAATATCCCCGAGCCCACCCTGTAATTCACACATCATATAAAGATGCCAAAGTGCATCTAGCAATCATCATCTTGATCATCGTCATCCTTATGACCATGCACCACATGTCACGATCTCTGGAGGATGTGGACCCAAATGCAGGCAAGGGAGGCAGCAGTGGTACAGACAAAACTCATGATACCACAGGCTGTTTGCAACTTTTTGTGCTTAAGGTCTTAAAAATCATAAAGTCAAAGGTCTGCAAACTGGTAAATGTCCTGTGTTTTTTTCTAAATCAAACAAATCAGTCAATATTTTGTAGATAATATTTAAATTCTTATCAATTTGGAAAAATATAACCTCAATGAAAAAAAACAATAACCATAAATAAAACCATCAGGTCAGAAGTTTAACAGTTTCAAATGTTTTTTTTTTTTTTCCAATGTGACCAGTTGCATAAAAATGATCATGTTTTGATGATCAACAATTATTCGCTCCAAACCCAGACGATTACCGGGTTAGATTTAACAAAACAGCAAGAATAATAAGAATGAAATGAAACAAAATTATCAAAGAAAAACGTATTTTGACTTTAATCAGTTGTTAAAATCAGATTGAAAATAGAATAATGGATCCCAGAAAGGGGAAATCTTAACATGACATGGCAGCCAGCAAATTTGCTTTCAAAGTAGATTCACATCCAATCAGAAACAATGGCTTCCTTCATCATTATAAAAACCAAGAGTTCCCTGTTACCAGTTTTTAACCAAAATGTCTCCAATCCTGCAGGAAGTGCAACAGACCTTCCCTTTATACTGTTTTCATTTTGTCAGTTCAGATAAACCGAACAAACCGCTGGCTGAATGTGTTAACAAACAGTAACATATTTTGCTGGACTCCAGAGTGTGTCTATCAGCCCATATAGTCCCATTAACATTCCCCTCAAACACATGAAGCCTAAAGACACAGATACCGCAGCAGGGAGGGTTTGATTGAGGTAGCACAGTGAATAGGAGGCTCATTTAGAGTGAAAAAGTACAAAAAGTACATTTCTTCTGAGAACACTTTCTTGACAGGAGAGAGAGAGAGTGAGAGAGAGAGAGAGAGAGAGAGAGAGAGAAGCAGAACATGTGTTTATTAGCATCAATATGAAGTTTTCTGTCCACGAGATAAGATTCCGTTTCTCGTTCAGGTGTAGAAAGGCTGAGCAGTTATACCTTCACGTGTCATTTATTGTTGACCCACTACGTCTCAGAGCTTGGGGACGCGCCTGGAGATGTGGACAGGGAGGAGTGATCCGTGTCCTCCAGCTCCTTGGTCAAACCACCGCCTGTGTCGCAGGAGGAGCGCGCGCTGGCGAATGCTCCCTCCCGCTCGCGCTTTTTCTGTTTCATGCGTCGGTTCTGGAACCAAATTTTTACTTGTGTTTCGTTTAGCTCCAGCGTGGCGGCGATCTCCACGCGCCTTGCCCGCGTAAGGTACTTGCTGAAGTGGAACTCCTTCTCCAGCTCTGTCAGCTGTCGCGTGCTGAAGTTGGTGCGCATGGCGTTGTTGTGGGCCCCCGAGACGCTAAAATCCGACACTTTAACTGAGACGAAGAAGACAGACATTTTCACATAACTTTAAACATTTGACACAAAAGAAACATCTTCAGATATTTTTCATTATCAATAAGAAAACTATTTAAAAAGGAATAGCATACCACCCTTTTATTTTAAATAAATAGGCTAATTGGCCTTTTCACTCTTAATTCATTATCAAGCATACTGACAAGCTTTGTTATATTTTCATT
>JBAMHX010000023.1:1065303-1079038 GCA_037177515.1 Pseudomugil tenellus | reverse complement strand
TATATATATATTCACTATTCTTAAGTTCACTAAAGGAAAGGTGATGCCAGAGGTCATCCCCAGGCGCTCACAAAAAGAAAGAAATATACACAATCATCGCGTCACTGGTAAAAATGTACATATATTCACTTCACCTCTGAAACATCCATCAAATAATTAATATGATAATAACATTATGGTACAAATGCATTTGGTTTGATAACAGAGCTATACACAACAGTATGAATAGAGATAGAAAGACTGGAATGGATACGCGCACATAAACAGGTAATTTTGAGAATATGACAGCGAATCTGAACTACCAACTTCTGAACCAGAGAGAATGGATAACATGTATGATTATTCCATATAACAACATTAAATGGTGGAAATAGTTTCCAGCACTGGCGCAAGTTATAAATATTTGTCTCTAAAAAGAATCACTGGCTTCAAAACACCAAACATAGCATTACACAATATGTAGGTGACTTAACATATTATTTTCTTCTTCATGATTTAGCATACATAAAATAAAACGCGCGCAGAGGTATGTGTGTGTATGTTCGTATAACCTGTGTGTTTTGTGTGCGTTTAAGTACCAAAGTCCGGTTTCTGTTGCCCAGAAAAAAAAAAAAACCAAGATGCCAAAAAATAAAAAGTGCTGCGGTGCTGTACAGTACTTTACAGCTGTCAATATAGACATAGAAGCAATCTGAGACATATTTCTTCACGATCCGCATAAGGTTCCCTCCATCTTTCCTTGCTATTTTTACTGATTTCTGTTTTGTTGGTTATTTTTGTTTGTTTTTAATTATTTTCTTTTTTGGCTTTCTACGTAAGCCTCCTGCCTGGTGAGTGAGACAAGGTGGTTCTTTTTCGTTTATTGTCTACGGCTGGAATGCGCTCGCAGAGGAGACCATGTTCATGCTTTTCAGTTTGTTGTCTTTCTTCCACTTCATCCTCCGGTTCTGGAACCAGATCTTGATCTGGCGCTCCGTGAGACAGAGCGCGTGTGCGATCTCGATCCGACGTCGCCGCGTGAGGTACCGGTTGAAGTGGAACTCTTTCTCCAGCTCGAGTGTCTGGTAGCGCGTGTACGCCGTTCGCGCTCTTTTCCCGTCGGGCCCGGTCATATCTGAGGGTTTAAAGCGAACAGAAGGTTACAAAGACCGGAGGAAGCGGCCACAGTTGCCGCGTGGGAGCAAACACTTTTCACCAGGTGTTCCTACTTTAACACACATGTCGGAATATTTTCAGCTCAGATCAGAGACAAAGCTTCTCTTCTGTGGTGTTTGGGAATCAATCTCCAACACATAAATGTTTTCACAAAAGCTATTCTAAGTGCTGTCACTTGTTTAATATCAACATGTAAAAATGCTCGTGCTTCATTATTAAAAAAATCTGTTTTTTTAACCACAACACTTTCCGTCATCCCTCTGTTTTTACACCTTCTGGTGGGTTAATGGTTTTATATCCTTTCATCTGACTTGACTTTCTAACAAAGTTCCCACACCTTACAAAGCGTCACTTTTCAAAGGAGATGCAGCCTCCAAAGCTTTCTACAGCGTCTCTCTTTTTCTTTTCCAAACCCCAATGTGTTTGTGCTCCACAGCCTGATATAGATTTATGACAGTTTCGTAGAACGTACAAAAAGGAAAAAGTGAGTGAGAGAGACAGATAGAGAGAGAGAAAGAAAGTAAAATAAAAAGAGGCGAGAAAAGGGAAAATCGAGCTTTGCTTCTGTTGTGAGGAGTGGGTAAAAACAATTATGCCCTAAGACATGATAAAACATGTTGATACAGAAACAGTTTAGGTTGTTCTTTAGAGTTAGTTGGTGATTTTCAAGTTATTTATACATTTAATCATTAAGAGAAGAAAAACAAATATGTACAATGTATAAATATAAAGTTTGTGAATAACAAAACTACAATCTTGATAACATGTTTCCCAGCAGGGAAAAAAAACATTTATTTGTTTAAAAATAAAAATAACTATAATTAAATAATATGATTTAATTTGTCATCTGTAAGATATCAGCTTCGTGTGAGCCAGTAATGTATTTATTCTGCAGTCTGAGTCTATAATGCACAATAGATAAAATGTAAATATACCATGGCTAATGTGCAGCTTTCTCATCCAAGGGAAGATCTGTGGTGTCTGAGTCTCGCTGCTTGAACACCCAGCGGTGGGTCCCGCCGGGCCGCCCTCCTGCTTATGAATCGGCTGAGAACTGCCTGTCGTAAGCGTCTGGTTAGCCCCATGACCGGTGCTAAGGTTGTGCTGCTGTTCCCCGACCTCTGGCGAGGCATCGTCCAGCTCCGTTAAGCACTGCGCCGTTCTGCCAGTCGCACCAGAGGAGGAAGACGAGGAAAGATTGGAAGAACTGAGATCACTGCTTCCTGATTGCTCCTGGTGGGGAGAAGACCTCTGCGTTCCAATCTTGGCGCTATCATTACCGTGTGACAGGAGTGAGTTCACCGCAGAGGCAAGGGAGCAGCTGGACGGCTGTCTGAAGCTCCTCTCCGAGGCCAGGGAACCAAAACCCCGGGAGTCCCCGACAACCGATCCTCTCCCATAGTGTGCTGCGGTGTTTTCGGGATTGCCGCCACCCCCTTCCCGGTTGGCCACGGACAGATCCATGCCATTGTAAGTGTAGCCATAAGACCCCGTGGCATGGTGCATAGTGGCAGAGGAAGAGTTCCTGTACGTCCCGCTGTTCATGGCACCGCTGCTGGCTCCATAATTTAGCAGCTGATAGTCGGGGCCATTTGGATAGCGCCCCGAGAAGGAGTTTACAAAGAAAGAGCTCATTTAGTTGTTTTAAAGAGTTGCTGGCTAACAGCTGAGATGTGAGGGGTGCGCTTTGTCAGATTTCTCTGTGGTCGTTATAACGCGGGTACTTTCAACGATTTATGATGTATTAGTGAATTATATCGTTGCACTGTACTTCGGTTTTAGCTTTGTATGCGCCGTCCAAATATGGGGGTGGGGTGGTTAGTGTGCGCGCGCGTTGGAGGTAGATCAATGTATTTGTGTGTGTGTGTGTGTGTACGTGTATGTGTGTATGTGTGTGTGAAGGAGGAGGTGAGGGGTGAGGTGAAGGAGGAGAGAGAGAGAGAGAAAGAAGGAGGGGTGCGGTCACGTGCTTTTGTTGACCAGTCGTAAATTCTCACCGATGACTTTGGAAGGTAATTCATGCTCTGAGGTTTCTAATGATAAAAGGTTGGGCGGGTTCAACTTTTCTCTGCCTCCCCCCCCCCCCCTCTCTTTCTCCTTTTGCTATTTCACACACACAGAAACACACAAATATTAACAAACACACTGGCTTTCTAAAGGTTCCGTGGGGTGAGTTCATAGCGCCACCTACTGCAGATGTAATTTATTACACATATCATCAGAAAGATGGAAAGAATGGAAAGTATAGACTAATAAGTGAATAATAAAATACTTAAATGCACTAGTCTAAAAATTAAAATCAGCCCAAACCTGATTACTTCGCTGAAGTTAAAATAACTTAAATATATATTATCTTTATGCAGCTCTGTTGCATGTATTTTTCCTTTTTCCTGACATAATTCCACACCAGATCTTCCTCTTTCACTTCAAAGATAAGAGGACATTTAAAATTTCACCAGAAAAGAAACAGATTGCCCTGATAACACACACCTGAATTCTTTAACTCTTCGCTACACACAGACTAGTGATCATAAATGAAAGTCAGGCCCCCTCCCCCGACACACCTCTGTGCCTCCGTAACTTCCACCCAGCTGCAGATCAGGAATGTTAAACTTGTGGCATCCACACATGGAAGTTGATGATTTACAGTTTGTTTATTACTGATTCGAGATGCATTACACCTATGTAGGTATATGTATCTAAGTGAGTTTTAAAATAATGTTGACATTTCTATTTCCTTCTGGTTGAGAAAGACTTTCAAAACGGTCATTTTTAGTGTAAGGAAAAATTCAAAGATATAAACTGTAAGAATATTTTCTGCATTTCAGTGGATTTATCAAGTAAGTGAAAAAAATCAAATGTACCAAAAACAACACTAGATCAAAATCTCCAAAGAGCAAATGAAGAGTTTTGATGAAAACATTAGGCGAATTGACTGAATTTATAATAGCTAATATAGGTTTATGACATGGCAGGAAATATCCAGCTGTCAGGAACCAGAAGGACAAAGTGCTGCCTCAGCTGGGATAACATCCTAAAACACTCATTTTCATACTTATTTATACAGTCACACAAAAAATTGCTCCATCTTTACTCTAAATTTTGTTATCTTCCTACATGGTCACCCCACTCTGGTTCTGCTTGAAGTTTATTTAATCTAAATCCAAAAATCACACAGTTTTTGATAACAGAAAGAAAAGATTGATTTGATTATTTAGCGCAGAAGATAGTTTTTTAAACCTGGAATGCACCAAACTTTCCACAGCATGCTCAAATGAAACCCACGTATGTAATAAAAAGAGCATTTACAGAGATTAATAATAAAATTATTATACAAAAGCAGAATTAAGTCCTGGAATAGCTACAAGCCTGTGGAATCGCAAATATAAAGAAGCCCTTTGAAAAGCTGAGATTTTATTCCCAGTTGTAAACGATGTGTGACAAATTTAGATAAAAGTGTCATGTAAGGCTTAAGGTCAGTTAGATAGACACTTCCGAGAGTCTTCAACACAGAAATCTTTGTCTTTAGGTCTGACATAAAATTCAAATTAGGAACACACGAATTGTATATTTTTATGTAAACCATTAAATAACTATAGACAAGTAACACCAAGAAATTAAATGTACTCCTTATCATGTAATACAGAGATTCGTTGCAGAAGGTATTACAACTATTGAAACGATATTAAACTGAAAATTTTTCTTTTACCCAAAATTGCATCCATTTTACTGTCGTGCATGGCAACAAAATGATGTGTTGTGATTTTATTGCTATGTCCTTTTAAACTGGCAGTAAAATAACTATTCTAGAAGCAATCTTACTCAGAAACTTAACGTGATTAAAGTCAAATTAATCCGAATTCAGTTAAATGTGTCCATTAGCAGAATTTTATTGCTTTGAAATGGAAGAGATCAAAATAAGGATGTCTATTCTCCCAGTTAGCTACTGAGAAACCATTTTGAGGACACGATTACCACCACGTTAGTGTTGTTTGGAAATTTTCATTTAGCATTGAAAACATTTAATATCTTATATTATTTTACTTTGATTAAAAAGGTTTCAACGGACTTGTTGTATTTGAATCCTTCTATCTTGGAAATTTCGCTTCTCCACACAAACACTAGAAGGCTAAACATGAATATTCCTTTTTGCATGCGTGCGAGTGTCTATCAGTGGATCCTAAGATGGTCATCCAGGGGACAAGTGGAGTTCAGGGGGTCACAAGACATTGTCCACTTTGTCTGGGTGAAGTGTCTGTGTGTCTGGCTCGAGGACAGGTCAACTTTCTCTCTTCATCTGGTCATCAATTTGTTCAGCGAAGCAAAGGCAGCAGCTCGCGCTTTCTCGGTCCCGGACCCTCTTTAACTGGCTCTAGCCTGAGTCTGGTCTCGCACACTGTAAATAGGTGTTGCATGTTTCACACCACCACGGAGGAGGCTAAAAGGTTTATGGCTCTCCCGGCGCAAATGGAAGAAAGACATTAAATCATGAAATTAACCTGTTTCAGATTCAAAGCTACAGAGTCACTGATCTTTAAAGTTTAAATAAATCCAGACAATAACTCACACAGCACCCCCACCACACACACGCGCACGCACACAGCAAGCACACACACTGTACCAACAAAAGAAGCATTCACCAAAAATTTCTACATGTTTTATTGGACGGTATACGACAAAAACCAGTAAGGACCAGTCAAATAAAAATACACGTTTCTGAACGCTTTAAGGTAGTTTGAAGTTTAACATCAGTAGGTTTACAAGCCCCCATCCCCACCCCCACCAGAAAATATCAGAAAACCCGAGTTTAAATGGGCTTCAATACACTTAAGACCAACTGCATTGTTTTCTAATGTACAAGCAAATGTATTTTTTCTGATTTATTTATAATTTAGAAATAATATGAAAACCAAATCAGCATCTGCTTCCTCCGTATTGTGCTCTCTCTCTTTGTGTTTGTCTGTGTGTGTGAGAGAGAGTGAGTTTGTATAAGTGTGTGTGTGTGTGTGTGTGTGTGCACGTGTGCAGAGTGCGCTGGCGCGTGGAATTTGCGTTGTGACGCACACAACACAATATCACAGCAATAATAAAAAGGGAAAAATCCCAAACTGAAGTTTTAGACAAGTGCCTCAAAACAGGAAGGAAATACAAAAAAAAGCAAAAAGAATTAACACAAAATACTATATTCTAAAATACAAAGATAGGTAGTTTTCTCGGAATGCTGCAAAAATATTGATTATTTTCAATATGCAGACCACTTTGATAAATACTTTTCAGGAAAACACGAAGCCATTTTAACTTCAGAATATAAGATTTGATGTTTTCAGGATGGAATCCCGGCTTATAGACTAGAGAAACTTTCCCATGGCACACTAAGGCCTAATTGACTTATTTGACGTTTTAAACATATTCAAACTTTGTAAACACAAATCCATTTGAATTTGAAAAAAAGTCAGCCCTTAATCCCTTATTTGTTCTTTATTTTCAGTCAGAAGGTGAAATAGAACATAAAGTGAAAAACAGCTCATTAAGACTTGCAATCGCTTCAGTACTTTTTAAAATCCTGGTTGTATAATTACAACACAACCAGAAAATTGAACACAACTTGTGTGCTGTGACTGTGTTATGTAGAATAATCTTTGTCAGAGGAAGATAGAAGAGACTCGGCGTCTTAAAGGTTTTCTCACCGAGTTGCCAAAATGGGAACTTCTCGTGCAATTAAATTATGCTGAAAAAAATTAAATTATACTTAAAAAGAAAAACTCGGTTAAACTCGAACCTTCGCGCGACTTATGTGCCACATTTTTAAAAGCCTATTTTAATTTAATAGATTTGGGTTTGAGTCATTTGGTTAGTTTAACTAAATGAAATGTAGAAATATGACCTTGTGTGTTTAGCCTATGGAAAAAGCTAATAAACCTACAAAACATGTAGCCTAAATTAGAATAAAACGCTTCAAGACGTACAAAATACAAGTGATTCCAGAAATACATTAGGATAACATTTTTACCTGAACTCTGGGAATATCAGTCTACCTGCCTGTTTCTCATCTCACAACAAAAGAAGGGACACGGAGGACAGATTCCATCGCGACCAGCTGCTGAGAGAGGAATCAGCCAGCATGTCTTTTCTGGAGTCTTTTTCTGATACATCAGTATATTTATTCATTTTCCCTTTTTTATTCCGTCCGTTTCTCCTCTTCATCTGTCACGTTCATATTGGAAGAAGAGGATGAAGAGGAGGACGAAGAGGAATTTATTAGCTTGTTTTCCTTCTTCCATTTCATTCTTCGGTTCTGGAACCAGATCTTGATCTGCCGCTCCGTCAAGCAGAGCGCGTGCGCAATCTCAATACGCCGCCGCCGCGTGAGATAACGGTTGAAATGGAACTCTTTCTCCAGCTCTAGGGTTTGGTAGCGCGTGTACGTCTGCCGCCCGCGTCTCCCTGGGCTGCCGAAAGTTCCTATGGGGAAGAGAACAGATGAGACAAATAAGGAGGAACACCAACGCTTCTTTTCGACATAAAGATTTCAGAGTTTTACAGGACTGAGACTTGACAGGTTCTTTCGTTATGGTTTCAAATCCAGGGATAGAGAAATTTGGTCCTGACAAATATGTTTACAGCTCTCTAAATAATAATAATAATAATAATAACTCCCCCAGTTTTGTTGATATGCTAACTATCGGTGTTGTCAGTTTAGCTTTTAACGTTTCAGTATTGGTCTAAGACAAAGATATAATGTCTTGGAAGAAAAACCATTCTGCCATTGTTAATATTTACATACTAATAACAGGCTATGAATAGGTACATTCCCCACATTAAATATTGACCAACACCGTGGGTACAACTATATTTGCTGCTCAGTTTTTTTCTTGTATCATATGTGTAAAGCTCATCAGTATGTTTGAAGCTCATCTTGTCTGTCTGACTTTGCATGAGAACATGTTTGTTCCATCCACCATTAGGGCCTACTCACCATTTTTCTGTGTATAGCTTAGAAAACAGTGGCCAGTAAAAAGATTTACGAGACTTGGTTTTGTTTGCTCTTTTGGTTTACTTCATTTTATGCAGTAAAACGTGTCTATGTAGTTGGGCCTAAACATGAACGAATATGTTATCCATAAAAAATGTCACATTTGTTAACTTCTGTAAATTTGGTCTGTACCTGGTATGTACAGGCTAGTGTCCAGTGATAAACGGCTGCGTTTAAAAAACCATAAAACAAATTATAGCCATAAATACAGAAGATGAAGCAGTGATCTTGGAAGACAAAGTGTGGAACAACTTAAGCAAAACCTATCAGCTGAAGACGGGATTGATCTGCTTTAAAAACAGCATATATTGAAATATTTATATTTTAACACTAACGTTTTACGCCTGCGTTTTCCTTTTTAAAGTGTTTCTCTCTTTGTATTTGTTTCTTGTCTGAATGAACACAACTCTCAGATTTACACCAACTTGAACCTAAACATACCAGTTTTATGACGGACAATAAAAAGCCTAGTGACCATCCAACAAATGGGATAATAAAGCTACTACTCAGGAGGAAAGGGGAAAAACAACTGAGAAGATGGCAGAGGTCTTAAAAAGTCAGTTTTTATGAAGGGGCAATAAAATAAGTGAGAGAGAAAGATAAAAAGCACACCTACCGTTGCACGCGTTCATCCTCTGCATCCACGGATAAATTGGTGTGGACGCCGTTTGCTTGTCATCCATCGTGTCACTGTACAGCCCTTTCCCACCAAGCCCCGCACAGTCTAGCTTACGGTGCATTCCGTCCTGGCTCAGTGCGAGCTGGTGTTCTTCCATGGAGCAAGAGTGCTCCTTGTCCCGGTACAGGTTTGTGGCTGCCGCTGCAGCGGCCGCTGCTGCCACCGTAGCGTAATCGCAGGCACCAGGTCCTGCGGCCGAGGACGCACCCCCCCGGTGGCTACTGTACGCTCCGTTCGCTGTCTGTTGGTAGTAAGTGGACACAGGATATGATTTGTCCTGGTGCACACCGCCTCCGCTCGCGCTATACGCCACGGCCGCTGCAGCGGTAACGGCTGCGGCCCCTGGATAGTGTCTGAGCGGGTGGTCAGCATATCCCGACGAATAGAGCGAGATCTGACCCAGGAAAGGCTCCGCTGCTGCTGTCTGCCCGCCTCCGCCCGCTCCCGGTAACACCGGAAAAGAGGAGTTTACAAAATAGGAACTCATTGGTAGAAAGCTTGATAAGGAGAAAAAGAAGGAGAAGAGGAGAGGAGAGAAAAGGAGGGTAGGAAACAAACACAACAACAAGGTTTACGCGATGAAGAAGAACGAGCCGGAGACAGAGGCTAACGGCGGCGGTTCGCGGTCCTCCTTCCTTCTGCCTTCCCGCTGCACTTTATGATTTGTTGTGTTTTATAGCCGACAGACTGACGGGCTGCCGCTATCACTTAGTTTATCTCAGATTGGGAGGAGGGGTGAGGAGGGTGAAGCTGAGGCTGCTGCTGGTTGAGAAGTAGGAGGAGGAGGGGGGGGGGGGTGTAAGTGTGGCATAATGCCAGAGGAAATGTGTGTGTGTGTGTGTGTGTATGTGTTTGTGAGTTTGAGTCGGTAGCAAGAGAAGCTGTGTGCGTTTGTGGAGAAAACCAGCTGACCACAGACTGACCAATGGGATGCATTGGTGCCTGGCGATAGTCGGTCCCCTTTTTCTTTCGTTGGTGGGACTAAGAAAAGGTGGAAGAGTACCCCCCCAACTCTCTTACTTCCCCTTTTACATCCAGTGCTCCTGTCCGTTTATAATAGTCATTCCATCTCCCCCCTTAATGTTCCTTCAGTTCCCGGTGATGTTCACGGCGCGTTAAATTGATTCTTTCTCTCCTTCTGTGTCGGCCCTCATTTATTGTTGTTCTCATAAAACCCACAGCGTTAGTGCGCGCACTTAGTCTTAGTCCGTGTCTGAGTGTATGTGTGCGTGTAGTGATGGCGTGTGTATTGGGGGGGGTAGTAGAGCTGATTACATAGCTATTGCTGTCTCTTTTCAGAATATAGCCCGCACCAATCACATTGAAAACAAGGTATAACAGTTCGTGGCACGCGCGCACGGCTAAGGTATGTATGATTATCAGGCCCTTTATGGCTGTGTCCGCGTGCACAGACAGAATGTAAGTTAATTTTCAAAAGGCCTTTAATGTGGGGTTTGCTCTCCTATTATTAAGATGTTTACATATTTGTGTGTGGTGGCTGAAATCTGGACAGCGGGTTGATTTATGTCAAAATCAATGTGTGTGTTCTGCTGACACAGAGTTTTTTCATTACCAAAGGAACTAATGATCTGATACGTGGGGGATCTGCTGAATATATTTCTGACTCCCTGTGTTCTCCTGTTTTTTTAAAGTGTTTTAATACTAAACTCCAGTTTTCTGGATTTAATCTTGGCTCACCGTTTGTTATCATTTTCATCTACGTTGACACTGATTAGGCTGAAATGCGGAAGGGAAATAAGAAAAGAAACAGTACCTTAGGCTCCCATTTTTCCCCTACTGGTCCTGACACTGATTAGGTCTACAAACTCACAGCGGAGACAATTTACATGGTGGTCATACATCCAAGTGAATTAGAGCTCAAAGAAGACTAACAGAAATATAAGATACTGCTAATTTTGAGACAAATACATTTCAAATGAACATAGAAAAAGGAAAAATATATGTTTGCAAAAACACGGAAAACATTTTCTAAAAAGTAAAATACTTCTAAAAATATTTTTAACATGTACCATCCAAGTGTAATCGAAAAAAAGAACCTGCATACCCTACTTAAAAAAATAAGACCAGCTATTTCTGACTTTAAACATTTCTGCATTAAATTATTTTCGAAAGTAAAAAACATAAAAACGACCAGAAACCAAAGTAAATATTCTTCGCAACTTTAATTCTACACGTTGATTTAAAAGAAAGGCTTTAGTTTGAAGCGCAGCTCCAAACGAAGTGTCCTGTTTTGCTGAGGTTGTAAACTAAGCGCAGCCATAAATAAGTCTTCTTCTGTCTTTGTTTCAGGAGCAGGCTCTGACTTGTCCACAGAGCCAAACTACAGACAATCCGACTGATAAATCGGCACAAAGACTCTATTTTTGACTTTTTTTTTCACCCTCCCTCGCAGCACATTCCCGTCTTCTCTCCGCTCAGGACAGTAGCTGTTCACACATTGAAGTTTAATGTTGGATTTTGCTTCAGTGACTGTCCACAAGGATTTGTAATCCGTGTGTTTAACTTTATTTTACAAACAACCCCCACCCCGGCCTCTGACAGGACGCTGTGTTTCCTCTTCGCTTTGTGGGAACGGGAAGCAGCGGAATTGTTTTGGAGCTGACTGCAATTTAATCATTGATGAGCAGCAACACTATGAACAGGACGGGGACGACCTGCAGTCTGGGACACACACAGGACGGTAATACTATTATTATATATATACAGCCTATTTGCATTAGGTCTGTCTTAACATGATTGCAGCTTGTGGTATAATATCGACCTGGAGAGTAAATCTGATGCTGGACCGAAGACGCTCCCCGTGTTGTGTATTCGCAGTGGAAATGTCTGGAGCTGTATTATTAAGGGGGTTTACCGTTTTAAATTTAACAACATAATATTTTTAACTAAGGTAGCAAACATTTTGTCTTCATTATCAGGAAATGAAAAAAATCAGGAAAGACATTTGACCCAACACAGAGACTAAAACAAGCTCATAATTAGTTTAAATGTAACCACGATGGCATTGGATCATTTAATATAAGTAAAAACAACAGTTTGGTCTTTATTATAAAAATATCACATGGCTGCCTGTAGATCGTTACTTATGGTGCTGAGCAGAACATTAATGTAGCTGGCGTGCTGGTTGTTTTGTACAGTTGCAGGTGCAGTTTAATAAGAACCAGGACGAAACAAGGGAGGAAAAGAGTTGAAGACGCGGAGCCGGAACCAAAAGTGGACATGGTATCAGTAACAAATGGAGAGAGAAAGAAGTGAAGGAAAGTTGAAGACACGTTTAAAGAACCGGTGGCTTATTTTTTAAACAGACGTGTGTTCTTTTTTCTTTGTTTTCCTCAGGTGCAGATGGAGGCTGAAAAAAGTCTTATTAAAATCTGAATATTTGTTGCATTTTTCACACTAGTAGTACTAATAATAGCAGTAGCAGTAGTAGTAATAGTAATTGTTATAGTTAAAAAATATTTTTTAAAAACTATGTGGGCAACTACAGATAAACCTTGAAGGAAAATTGGTCCAAGTGGGACTGAAAAGTTTGGGAAGAAGACTCTGTTACGTCTCCCAGGCTTTCTGTTGCCAAACTGATAATTTTTTCTGCATTTCAGGTACTTTTCATGAGGATATAAATGTTAATCCCACTTTATTGCCCGCAGTAAATCAGGGTTTGGTGCATGAATGAGCTTCAGTGTAAACATCTGAGAGGCACTGAAGGAACTCCAGGAATGTGAGAAACTTCAGAGATTATCGACAATTAAAGCTGGAGGAGTTAGACTGCTGCTTTATGGCTTTATGGCCCCCTTTCGCCTTCCGCGTCCGCCACTGTGCGTTAGTGTGCGGCTGTGTTAGAAACAGAAAAATCTGAACTTTTATGGTTTTATGACTCTTTATGACTTTCTGTAAAGAGGAGAAATGAAAACCAGACCCGCTCCCGCTACAAACAGATGTAAACGAGGAATGCGCTCGTGATCTATACCTTCAGTGTTAAAAAACAGATGCAGCGCTTTCTTACTTTGGTTAAAACCAAATCAAGAAACTTCAGCTCGTTTAAACCAAAAGTCACTAACGAATTTAGCATTTATTTAAATTTAAAGGTAAATTTTAAAATGTCCAGTGTTCATATTAAATGTTAAAATGGCATGTTGTAATTGCAGAGCTGTGAACACCCAATAATAATAATTTTTATTATAGGCAACAATTAAATTATTTTTTTTTTGTTACAAAATGATTAAATGTTAATTAAACTGCTTCATTTCAATAAAGTGGACAAATAACAAAACAAGCCATATAAAAATAATTAAATTGTGTTTAATAAACAGAAAATAATATAAAAAACTAAATAAACATGGATGCGAAGCTTTTTCTTTTGTTCAATATTCATGTGCACAAGTTTTAAAGGGTAAACTGAGGATAAAAAATAAATGTATAGACCTGCAGTATTTGGCAAACTGCCTGTGTTAATGTGTGTGCATCCGCGCACTGACTTTTCCTGCAGTGTAAGTTAATGACAAACCTCCAGGAACTGCCCGACTTGTACTTTTTGGTATAATGCATTCGTTGTTTCCAGGCAGTGTAAAGCACCTGACCGACTCACCCCGAGCTCGTGGTGCGGGTCACTTCACTGGACGATTACCAACTGGAACGTTCCGTGGACCCGTGAAGGGCCCCTGCGGTTAACGATTAACAATGCAATTAATGCAGCATTACAAAAAGTAGTGCATGTCCGAAAAGAGGTAACGGACACGCGCATATGTGGGCTATTCTCAACAAATGTGATGGGTATAATAATAATAATAATAATAATAATAATAATAATAATAATAATAATAATAATAATAATAATAATAATAATAATA
>JBAMHX010000023.1:1039290-1053662 GCA_037177515.1 Pseudomugil tenellus | reverse complement strand
TTCTATTGACTTTGCCAAAGATGGCGTGTGACTGATTTCTCCCACCTAAAATAACCCCAAACATGTTTGTAGTCCTTACCGAGACACAAAGTCGTAAGGAGTGGGGTATCTTCTTCCATTTAGTTTTTTGATACATGGTGGGCTTGTGACTCCTGTAACTCTTCCCCTGTGCTGATCGTGGCTCTGAAAGTTCCCGAGTTGATACTCGGTTGAGGATACGTCTAGCCCAGCTGCACTTGGAAGCTCAAGAGAGAGAGCAAGAGCGACAGATGTGGCTTGAAATCAAAAAGATAGAGATTGAAGCTGAGAAAGCTGTAAGATTATGCCAGTTGGAGCTGGACTACCAAGCTCGGGTTGGTCTCCCCCAATCTTTTCCTGGATTTTTAGTTAATATACAACCTAACAGCACGCCTGACATTACCAGGTTTATTGCTTTAGTTCCAGAATTCCGAGAGTCTGAGGTGGATTGTTATTTTGCGGCCTTTGAAAGCATTGCTCATGCACTGCAGTGGTCTTTGGACATTTGGGCCCTTATCATTCAATGTAAATTGTGTGGAATAGCTCAGGATCTGATTTCAAATTGTCTGGCGCTAAAACATAAAACACAGAATCCAAAATGAGTAAGTTTGTTAAACATGAAAGGTAAGGTAAGTCCAGTTGACTGCACCCTTGACCCCTGTTTTCAGCCCTTTGTAATTACTGGAAAAGTTTCATTGTCTGACACTCTGTCAGAAGAAAAACAAATTAAAGTTCTACGAGAACCAGGTGCACCTGAAACTATTATCCTTGCTAACACTTTTTCAGATGCATCTTATTCAGGATATAGTCCATCCTATGCGGTGCGGAAATGGGATACACACTTAGACAAGTACATTTATTAAACCTGAACACTGAATTGATAACTGGAGCTTTTCCAATGGCCGTGTGTCCAGTTTTACCCATAAATGGTGTCTCTCTTCTTTTAGGGAACAACATTGCTGATGGCAGAGTAACTCCTGCCCTGGAACTTCTGGACGTTCCGATAAAACTAAGTAACAGCACCCCAATATGTGTGCTTACTCGTGCTCAAAAACAAAAAAGGAAATCAGAAACGGCTGACATTGACTTATCTGATACTTCTCTCCTGTCTCTCCTTGCAGATGATGTGATACGGGAGGGTACAGCAGTGGGCGCACAAGCCTCTGACAAAGAAAAGCAGATGGCGATGCAGACACCTGTTGACCTTACCCTTCCGGTTTCGCATGCTTTGCTGGGTAAGGAGCAGAGAAAGGATCCTACATTGCTAAGATGCTTTGAAGAGGTGGTGAGTGCTGAGGAAGCAGAGACAAAGTCCATGTGTTTTAACCAGGAAAATTACATTTTCATGCGGCGTTGGTGTCCTGTGGTATTACCTGATGCTGACTGGAACGTGATAAAACAGGTCGTGGTGGCAATATCTTTCCGACACCAGGTGTCACATTTGGCTCACGATGGTGCCTGGTCCAGTCATTTAGGTATAAGCAAAACCTACAATCTTATATTAAAACATTTTTACTGGCCTGGGTTAAAGTCTGATGTCAGTAATTATTGTCGTGGTTGCCACACTTGCCAGATGGTTGGGGAACCAAATAAGCCGATTTCTCGTGCCCTGCTCCATCCGATCCCTGCTGTGGGAGAACTGTTCGAGCATCTTATCATAGACTGTGTGGGTCCCCTCCCTCATACCAAATTGGGAAACATGTACCTCCTAATGCTGATGTGTTCTTCCACTAGATACCCAGAAGCTATTCCGTTATTCCATTTATCTGCTCGAGCAGTAACAAGGTTAACTACGCACCTGTCAAATTCTGAAATGTTAAAAACTTTGCCTACTACCCTCCAGCATCTAACTGAAAGTCAACTTGGTAAAATTGTGTCTCTGGTGCATGAGCATCTCCAATTGGTGACATCCCAACACGTACAGACCTCATCAAACATGACATTGATGTAGGCAGCGCAAAACCTATTAAACAACATCCTTACAGGGCAAACCAAACCAAAAGAGCACAAATGAAGAGCGAAACCGACTATATGCTGCAGCATGGTTTTGCTGCACCAAGTTGTAGCCGGTGGAGTTCTCCTTGTCTTGTGGAGTCAAAACCTGATGGATCACCCAGGTTTATTACAGATTATCGGAAGGTGAACGCGGTAACTGTTACTGATGCGTACCCTTTACCAAGAATAGACTATGTTGATACTGTTGGGACAGCTTGTTTCGTTACCAAATTAGATCTTTTAAAAGGATGTTGGCAAGTCCCACTCACAGATCGTGCATCTGAAATCTCTGCTTTTGTTACACCGGATCGATTTCTTCAGTAAACCGTGATGGCCTTTGGAATGTGTGATGCACCCGCTACTTTTCAGCGCTTAGTTAACAAACTGTTTTCTTATATGCCAAACTGCAGCGCTTATTTGGATGACTTAATCATGTATACAAACAGTTGGGACGAATATTTGAGTTTTCTCGGTGAGGTGTTTGCACGCCTAAAGTTTGGAAAAGTGTGACTTTGGAAAGGCAACCATAACCTATCTAGGAAGACAGGTCAGACAAGGAGAGGTGCAGCCCATAGAGGCTAAAATAGTTGTGATTACCTCTTTTCCAGTCCCAGACACCCAGAAGGCGTTAAGATGTTTTCTCGGGATAGCCTGTTATTGCCGCAACTTCTGCTGTAACTTCTCTACGGTGGCGTATCTCCTAACCTCATTACTAAGCTTGAAATGTAGATTTGTGTGGACTGAAGCACGCTAGCATGCTTTCGAAAGTGTAAAATCCTTGCTGGCACATGCCCCCGTTCTCGCAGCACCCGATCTGACAAAACCTTTTAAGTTAGATGTTGATGCCAGTGCTGTTCTCCTGTTCTCCTGCCACTGTTCTCCTACAAAGTAATAGTGATGGCTTTGATCACCCCATTTGCCATTTCTCCAGAAAGTTTAATAAACATCAGCTAAACTCTACCATCGAAAAGGAAACTTTGTCTTTGCTTTTGGCACTAACCCACTTTGAAGTGTATGTTGGATGAAGTTTTGCTCCCATTCAGGTGTACACAGATCATAATCCGTTAACATTTTTGGCTAGGATGTACAATCACAACCGGCGGCTGATGCAATGGGCTCCAATTGTCCAAGAATTCAATCTTGAAATTCAGCATTAAAAGGGTGCAGCCAATGTATTTGCCGATGTCTTATCTCGTGTTTGACCTGTCTTTCTCCGTTGGCAGCAGATTGGCCTATTGTGAAAAAAAAAACACCTATTCGACCCCCCAACCGTCACCCACCTCCTCCTGGTCCAAGGGCCACAACCAAGCACCAGGATATGGAAAGGCCCCCTGCCCCAGGAGCAGGCTAGACTGGCCCTTTGAAGAGACAGAAATTGTGTCAATACTGATGTTATCTAATAGGTGATTTCTCAACTGCTGGATGCAAAGATCCTGTTTAGTTTTCCAATTTAAAAGGATAGTTTTCTTAGCGATACATAAGCTAGTGAGAATTGCAGACATGAGCCTTGTGTTATTTTCACCCAGTAAGCATATCGGGGGGCTTGCAGATATATTTAAACCAGTGTTATAGGACTTTACATACATAAAGCCAGAATCTGTGAACAGCTGGACAAGACCATAAGGCGTAAAAATAGCTGGCAATCGTGTTCTCAGTGCAATGTGAACAGATATTTTATTGTGACAGACCCATCCTGAATATCCTATGTCCTGTGTAATGAGTTCTAAGCAGAATTTTGAATTGGACTAATGGACTACGTGCACAATATGGTGCCAGGTTATGTTCCGATACCGAGTGTGTGGCCGAGTATTTCCGGTTTACTCTTTCTTTCATTGATTTTTTCGCGTATTTAACTTTGTCTGTTATGTTAAAAGTCCAAGAAGGCGACACACTTTTCAAAGAGTTAGAGCGTCAGCTCTCCATTGTTGTGTGCCTTTTTGTACACATTCTTCGCGTTTCAACAAGATGATAAGTTTTCATTAATTCCCTGTTTATCCAATCATCCGAGCTGAGTGGCTGTGGAAGATCCGAAGGGACAACTTCACCCCAACTAAAAACACCCGGGGGGTTTTTGTAGGCATTTCAAAGCCACAGATCTAAGTGTGACTGCGGCGGGACTGAAACGTCTAAAGACGGGAGCAATACGCGTTCTCTTCAGCTGTAATGGCTATCAATTGACACCCGGAAATTGTGTCCTTTTGTCTTAAGAATAATCCGGGATAATAATAAATGCTTGCATTTCAAAAGGCCTTCACACTGCCGTCGGTGCTGAGGTCTTAAATATAACATTTTTTCATGTAATGTCTTCCTAATGTCAGTCTAAAAAGATAGAAATTCTGCTCTCTGCATGTGTTTGCACCAATAATTGCCTAACTTTGTATACTGGATGTTGACAATTTAGTGTGATGTTTCACTCACAGCAGATGGATTTCAGAATGATCACTATATTTAGACACTCAGCATTTCAATCAAATTTAAACCGAATTGATTAATGAAAAATTTCTGTCTGATCAATTTATAAATATTGAAAAGTTGGTATTAAATAATAATTATCTTATACCTTCAGGGCAGTTCATATTGAACAAAACCATCTTTTTTGAATTGGTATTTACAAAGATTTCGAATGTTGTTAATGATAAAATTAAAATATGTGCAGTTTGAGATTAATTTAGAATTTAGAAACTGGCAACTGAAGGAAAGAACATTACAATTTTTGGAACCCATACTGAAAAATAACATGCCACTCTCCCTGTAGACATTATCACATTTGTAAAAAGATTGCATAAGTCTATTTGATTACTTAGATGGAACCTGCATTTGATTGTATCAGGTGAACATTTTGTGTTATTAAACATGTCTAATGTCTTATTTCACCTGCTCAGATATGTTTTTTTTAATATACATAGTATGTAAAGGATTTTACTCAAAACCATTGTTCTATAAAAACTTCATAGTTTTTATCCAAACAAAGTGAGGAAGTCCTGAAAAAAAGAAGCCTTGGATGAAACTGGGCCACTGTGTTGATGGATTTTGGATTTCAGTTTGGGGTCCAAGAGTTACAACTTTGATCGCTAAAACCGTTTTGCTGCAACGCTGGAAAAGACATGTTAAACAAAATGGAAAAATGTTTTTCTTTTTACATGATTTTGATCTTCCTATATGGAAACCATCTGTAGTCCAACCTCAAGTTATCATGGTGATGGTGATGGAAGGCACCATAATTCTGAATGTGCGGGGCTGTAATAATGTAAGTGGATGTTAAGATTCTGGTCATAAAAAAGTTATGTTTGGATAAATGTGGGCATGCATGTGGGTTTGATTGTGAGGTTTGGCACAAGCAGAAATGTCCAAGTGTAGATGTGATGTTTGGCCCTGTGAGCTGAATGGGTTGTCAATGTAGGTAACAACAGAATTTATAGCTCTGACAGGCCAGAAAACATGGAGTTAAAAAAAAGAAGGGAAGAAAAAATGTATGAGAGAGCTATCAGGAACATGCTTAATGTACAACAGACTCAAAATGAAACAATGAAACAAAATGTAAAAGGGAAGAATCCACCCAGCAGGTATAGTTCAAACTGAATGCAGACAGCTGCCATTATGTTTTTCTTTTTTATTGATTTATTTTTATTCTCATGAATGTTCTATTTCTTGATCTGCCCTGTGCATGCTTTTTACCCTAAAAGAAATAGGTCATCAACATAAAACAAATACTATTGACATAAAAACTAAAGTTACAATTAGATTGTGTAAAAAAGAGAGCCGACCTACCAAAATGACATAAATAGGCAGTTTCATGTTGTTGGAAATGTCATTAATTGCTACGTCCTCATCTTCATAATTATCATAATTCATAACCATAACAACAACACCACTGAAGTGAAAATTACAGTAAAAAGTGCACCATCATCATTTTTAACTTAAAAACTATACAGCTGCCAAAGATGAAATTGTTAATGATAAACTTCTAACAATATAGAAATGTTCCACAATATTAGTTCAACAAAGAAATTAAGCTTTCTTTATCTTTCTTTCTCTCCTTTTTTTATGTGTGTAGGTCTTTTTTTTCCTTTTTGTCAGCAGACCCCTTCACTTTAATCCTTTCAACATTTAGGGCACTCCATTGGCCTCAGTGAAGACGGAAACGGTCAGAACCTCACTCTCCTTCATCCCCTCTACACTCCCTCCAGTCTTACTCTCTACATCTGCTTGTTGGTTTTCTCACAGCAGTCCTCGTTCACGGAGCCCTGTGACCCCGCCGTGGCCACCACCCCTGTCGCTGAACCTGCTCCACCTCCTTCTCCACCACTGCCCCCACTGCCCTCCCGCAGCTCCTTCTCCCTCCTCTCCCTCTCCACCGCCTCCTGCTCGCTTTTGCTACTGGGGAACTTGTCCTTGTTGTTCTCCTTCTTCCATTTCATCCGTCGGTTCTGGAACCAGATCTTTACTTGCCGCTCCGTCAGCGCCAGCGCGTGCGACACCTCGATGCGGCGCTTCCGGGTCAGGTAGGGGTTGAACAGGAACTCCTTTTCCAACTCGAGGGTCTGGTAGCGGCTGTATGTCTGACGGCCTCGCCTCCTGCCCGCAGCTACTGAGGAAAAGTAGAAGGTAAGGGGAAGGGAGACACAGGGGGATGGGGCATTATTAACAAGACTACATTTTTAACTTTTTTCTTTAAATATTTATTAACTTTTTACTTTATTGCTTATATGGTTAACAACGGAGATGGTTCAGTTTGGATTTTTTAATGTGTAGGCCCAAGCACCATCAATGGGGCATTCTAACAGAAAACATTTGGTGAATTTTTGTTTCTCTACTTTTAACTGATTTTTGTTTTAAAACATGTTGTGAAACTTTCCAAAAAAGAAATAACTCATTCCGTTGCAAAACACTGACATAAACCTGGTAAACTACTGAATGTATTCTAGGGTAAACTACTCATAAAGACAGAGAATAATTTATCCAAAATAAATGTTAGCATCACAAACCACAAACCACTAAAATGGTGTATTTAATCATTCTGTCTGTAAAACAATCAGACGTGTGTGAACTCATTGGTAAAGCTATAGACTATTAATAAAAGCATTTCACACCTACACAGTAAACACACATGCTTTTACAACTCATAAATTCTATATTAATACGAATATTCAGAACAATATTTGACTATATAAATAGCATGTAAAACAGTGTAAAACAATTACTACAAAACCAGAGTAGAAATGAAAGAATGTATTTTCTAGTTATCCATTTATAACACATTTATAACAGAAATAGTTTGCTGAATCCTTCAAGGTTGTTCTTTGCTTCTTTTCTCACCTTGAAAATAAAACCAGAAAGAAAAAACCTTAAATGCCACCATGGCCTTCCAAACACAGTGGTGAAACATGCCCATGTTTTCATGGCTATCATTCACTTGCAATGATACAAAGCAGGTATACTGCAGAGATTTTAATAATGTGTAACTGTCTCACTTACACTTAAAATTAAATCATCTGAGAGAAAAGTCCAGAAAATGTTTTCAATAAAAATGAATCAACGGAAAGGAGTTAAAGTAGATTGGTTATTATTAACATAAATTTGCATTATATTTGTCGTACCATACATTCTCTTTTTTATTTTTATGTTTTTGTCTAAGACCAAACAAAGAAACTCTTGTAATAAAACTACTGTCTATGTAAATTATTTTATTTTTGCTTTTAAGAAAATACGGAACACCTGGGAATCTGTGCAGAATCTGAATAATCTGCTTCTCAATTCATTTTTAAGGTTAGTACAGGTCAGGGATTATGATTCTGTCTCTAATGGCTGGAAGTCCTTAATAGTTCTACACAACAAATATTTGTGGCAAATTATTACAAAGTAGCCTATACAGTATCTCTACATAAATCTGCATATAAATTATATACTCGCTATTTTTTCTTTAACATATTGCGATTCTCTGTATATCTTCGAGTCTATTGATTATTTTAATTGGAAACAGCAATCAGACGAAAACAAGAAGGTGTATGTTTGTGTATAATGCCATGTAGGTCATATAAAATGAGTTGGATCTGTCAGAGGGGTTAAAAAGGAAATGGAGCCAAATGCACTGCTGTCAACAGTCATGAATGAATGAAATGGAAATCTCTCCCCCGGTTAAGATAACACGGATGCATGTGAGGCACCTTTCATGGGCGACTAAATACTTCCAATACTTGGATTTACCAGCACAGAAAGAAAAAAACATTAGCTATAGGCTATATTTCTCCAGCCTATTTCACAACTTCGGATGAAATTTAAACAAACATCTTCCTGTTTTCGTTTAGCATGTTGTTGGGATTTAATGCAGGCATTCAAAGCATTCTATGATCACGACTGAAAGAAGGCGAAATGCTCTCAATAGTTTATGACTTTTTTACATTCAAAGGATTCAGAGAAGGTTTTCACTCAAAAATACAGACAAAAATTTTTTTTTTAAAACTTGGGGCTTTACGAACGATAGAAAATAAAGCATGAAAATACTTGCTTTTCTGATTGGACTTTTTAGGCCGTCTTCACACCAAGTATACTATCCGCTTTTTGAAGCCAGGCAGTTTGAATAAGACCAAATGTAAAGCAGACACACTAATCAATGACAGAGTGGTTAGAGAAATACCTGTTCTTGACATATTTTCTGCGTTAGCCTATGTCTGGATAAAATGGTGAGATTTATGTAGAAATAGAACATTTACGTTTTACACTGACGAGGAAAACAGAAAAGAGGAGAATATAGGCCTACCGAAAACGCAAACTGTAGTATCAGTTGTGCATTCTCAGAAAATCTGAATATATCTCAGTGTTTTGAAATTACCAGCAAAACACATATTGGGGTGGGGGGGTGGGTGCGGGAAGGGGGGGGGGGTCTTGTTTTGTCCTCTCTTTTTCTCCATTTTCCTCTTTGAGCTTTGATTCACGTTTCCTGTTATCTGAGCCTCTACCATCTGTAGGTTTTAGACAACCAGACCATAAACTTGCTTTCCAGATCTGTGCTGCTCCTTCCCAAATTACTGAAATAAAAAACAAAGCAAAAGTTTTTTCACTTTTCCAACAACCTTCTAATTCTCCTATATTTACGGAACCTCCTGTTAGAGGATGAGCACCCGAACTCCTTTGGGTTTATCAAGAGAAAAGATTCGGTCCAACATCCTTTGAATGAAATTTCTGAAGATAAGTGGACAACCACTCCAGACAGTCTCTCGGTTTGCTCACCTTGCGGCCTCATCCAGGGGAAGAGTTGAGTTGGTGAAGGGCTTTGCTCAGTCCCTTCCGTGTCCTCACCCCCGAGTCCAGTCGCACCACCCAGTTTACAGTCGCTGTACTGAACCAAATCCGCATCCTGAGCACCGAAAAAGGTCTGTCTTTGAAGGGCGTCATATCCGTAAAAGTTCCCCGGCTCTCCGTGGCACGTGACGGCGCAGGGGCTCTGTTGGTAGGGATTGTTGGGCAGCGAAGAGGCGCTGTGATGGTAGAAATCTTGGATCTGCGGAGCATGTTGGAAAGTGGCACCGGATCCTGGGCCGTAGACTACGGTGGGCCGGCTGCCGGTCAGGTCCTGCGCGAACCCACACTCGTAGTAGTTCGGACGTAAAGAATCCCCACTTTTGTATTTAGAGAAGAGCGAGTTAACGAAATATGAACTCATCTTCTGGATCTTTTATGATGTCTGACTTCAGTTCGGCTCGGCAGTCAGTGTGGGGGACTGGACCTGTGGCTTTTACAATATGCTTTCCCTTCCTGCTACGGTGCGTTTCAGAAAAAG
Source organism: Pseudomugil tenellus (assembly GCA_037177515.1). Classification (NCBI taxonomy): domain Eukaryota; kingdom Metazoa; phylum Chordata; class Actinopteri; order Atheriniformes; family Pseudomugilidae; genus Pseudomugil; species Pseudomugil tenellus. The sequence continues at coordinate 1,043,872 of JBAMHX010000023.1, read as the reverse complement.
TCACAACACACACATGGAAACAGAGCGAGGGTGGGGGCAATAAAGACGGTCTGGTATCGGTGACAGTTCAAGCGTCTCCCCGCACGGACACACCAGAGAAGCGGGTTGCGATAGAGGCGGTCAGCCTGACCGGAAAAGGCTGCAACTCTGCCACTAGGAACAACAATCACGGCTTTTCCATCAGATATCCAAGCGACCAAACGTCAGATTGGAAGAAAGAAAAAAACTGTAGAATTGGAGGTTGAAGGGATGACGCTCGCGCGTCACAGTTCCTGTGTTCACGCCGTTAGCGGTCGTCCTGTCGCGTTCTCAAACGTCTTTTCCGTGATTTACTTTTTGCAAATGAGTTATTTTATATTTTTCTCTCCCTTTCTATCTGACTGTCGCTCTCTCTCTTTCTCTTGCGCGCACGTTCACTCCCCCTCTCCCTTGGCTATAGTGTGTATGTGTAAATGTGTCTCTTTTAAGGAGCAGCTTGGTTTTAATATCACTTCTTCATTCCACACATTGAGGAAGGAACGCGCGCGCACGTATACACTTCTGAGGATCATGTACACCTTTTCTCTTTTTTATCGCGCCTGTAGCCGTACGCGCCTTTGAGCCAAAATATAGTCCCCAATCTGAACTCATGAAGCTCCGCGCCTCTGCGACGACACAAAAAGAGAGCGCGGGGATAATGAGAAGAAAGAAGTGGAGCAGGAAACAGAACGGGAGCTGCACCGAGGAAGAAGGAGTGGGAGGAGTTGGAAGAGGAGTGTGTGTGTGTGTGTTGGGGGGGGGGGGGTTCATGGGAATGCTACCGCCTTGCATTTGATCAAGTGTAGTATACATTGGCGCCTACCCACGCGCACATACAGCCTACACAGACACGTCAGAGCCAACATGAAAAAGTCAGCTAATTGACGAAAGGAGAACCACATATTTTTAGCGAGGAAAGAGAAAGAAGTTGGGGTTGGGGGGGTCATGTCACGCGGCATTTTCCTCATTAATTCGTTTTCCTCATATCTCCTCTTCAGATTTAATGGAGGGAGCGCGAGGGATACAAGAGGAACGAGCTGAATGAGCCTAGAAAATGTCAGGAGGCCCTGACCAGAGGGAGGGGGCTGAGAAGAAGAAAGAGGGGGGTGGGGGGGGGGCTTTATAATTACGATCAGCCTTAACAAGATGTGCTCAGCAGACTGGATGTGATAGGGACTTTGTTGTTTCCGTTTCATAGCTGCAGTTCTCCAATGATGAAACCATAAACATGCAAAGACTGACAGCCAAGAAATGAGCTCGGAGCTTAATAATAACAAGAAATAAATAAATGAAAACTCTGCAAAGGATTGCAATGTTTACTTGTTTGCTTACCACCATTTTACAGGAGACCAAAGGTCGTTCTCGTAATGTTTTGTTTCACTATCTGTGTCACAGTCCTACAGCAGACATAGTTGGGGAATATTTTCAGCTTATATGTTGAGAGTAAAGTTAACAGCTCGCCATCTGTTAAAAAATATATAAAAACTACCCTCTTAACATTTTGAGTTGTTACTTAATTTTTAAGATTTCAAAATGGAGGTATGTGTGCATTGTGTGTTCATATAATTGGGAAAATGTCATAACAGCAAATTAATTTTATTTAGATTTTACAGTACTCGAACTAGAAATGAAGATGTTGCGGTAGAGCAAATGTGTGACAGTCTGCGCTCCAGCTGATGGCACTCCGGACTATCTGTGGAATAATTGTTGCTGTATTTTTCTGTATTTTATTGCACATAATATGAACTGATTGTAACTTAACTATGTTTTACAATACCAATAAAGAGTTTTCTTATGAGATCTGTTGTCTGCCAGGTAATACGAGGAACGTGAGGCAAAAAAAAATAATTCGGTTTTCGCACCAACTTCTGATCTATTTAAGATCTAAACAAGCCCCTTGTGAACAAGCTGGAATTCAAAGCTTGTGATTGGACTTTTAGACAGACACCACGAGACACGAGACCTTCTCTCCTCTGCCTTGAGTGGATACCTTGATTTGAGCTGGATGTAACTTAAAATAATAACATAATAAAATAATCACATTACCACCACCACTATTATTATTCTTGGTAATAATTCTTTATATTTTTATCTAATTGCATTTCTGGATAACAAAAGAAAGGTCATAATTTTTCCCTGTTATTTACATGTTGGCATGTATATAGGCCTATAATCAACATGTTCCAGTTTATATTATGTTGCGTGGCATCAGCTGCAGTTTAAAAAGCTGAAAACCTACGCAAACTAGTTCCAATATTCTGAGCTTGGTTAAACATAAAACTGCTCTTATTTTGAATCTTAAGAGCCCTGTTCTCAGACAATTTGTGTTGTGTTCCTTTTTTCAATGATGCACGTGCGTTTTTCCATTTGAAAAGGAGAGGCTCTGTTTTTTCAGTGGAGCAAGATCTCCATCAAGTGGTGAGTTTAGTAAGACCATCTGACGTAACAGCTGCTTTATCAGACAAAAAGCAGAATAATATATCAATCCCACTGGACAACTTAAAATGTGGTTGTAGGTTTATTTTCTTTAGATATTTATTTGCAATTCTGTGGATGCGTTTATTCAAACTAACATGATTATTGTATTTTAATTTAAAAAAGTGGGGTAGGCCTGCCATTAAAATCATATTTTTGTGAACTCACATACATTTGAAAATGTTTGTTTTATTTTATTCTACTTTTTATTTTTCTCTAATACTATAAAATGACAGAAGGAACATTATAATTTAATGCAAATTCATTATATTATTAATCAATCATAAAAAGTATGCAATAGGCCTATCACTTTAAAAGTATTAAATATTTATTGATCGATATAATTCAATACTAAAATATAAGAATGTTGATTTATTAAAATATCCCGCTTTTGTGTATTTTATCACTATCTCATTGTCCTATTTTTATTTAATCGTATAAATCCAGTTCAGGCCCATGTTTTATATTTTCGTTCCGTTTAAAAAATGAGAAAGTTTATTGTGGCTGATTTGTGGAAAAAAATATTTCAAAATGCACCATAAAATGACATTTAAACGAATTAAAAATGAACAAGGTCAGTGTTAATTACTGTTTACTTTTTTACTTATGTGGAAAACATTTTAAATGTTGCCATAAGCACATATTTTATTTTAATCTGTAAAAGAAATATAAGAAGGTATTTTTATATAAGACGAAAATAATATTTAATGTAAAAGAAAAAAGCACTATTGCGCAAACAAACCTTTATTCATTAATGTATTTAAGTTTGTGACAGAAGGAGGCTGCTTTGACATTCGTTAGACCTGAAGTGTCTGTGTGTGCAGGAAGCTAAATTACAGGCTGTATATGGACTGTAAAACGCAGTCGTTACCCTCTAGAAGCTGCAGCAGAGAGCGTTACTTTCCACCCCCCTTCCTGACCCATCTTACTGCTTTCTCTGTGGAACACAAAGAAAACACGACAACTTTGAGATAAATGTTACATAAAATATACAAGCACAGATCAAGTGTTATTTCATAAGCACAAAATAACAATTAGGCTTAATAAAACGATGCTAAGATTCAGAACAGAGAGGGTTTACACAAGCATTTCGCACCACTGGAAAAGTGGTCTGAGACCACAAAACGAACTAAACGTCCAGATCTGCTCCATAACTGCTGTTTGGTGTGAGAGCTAATGATCCCTGCTGGTGGATGCATCCGCAAGAGACAAAGGAAGGATTACAATACACACTTTACCACACATACAAACACATACACACACAATATACACACACAATATACACAGGACAGCATGCAAACAAATCACAAGGGACAATTTTGTACCGATGAATTTGGGGTGATGGACAAATAGCCTACTTTGCGACATCAATAATTTTTAACGTTAATGTTTCATTAGATATTTGCTCATTTTTCCTGAATATCAAGAATATTTTGGCTTGAGTGCTTCATCGTATCTGTGTGTCCAGGAAAAGCTGCGACCTCCGGACTGAGCTGTTAAATTCTCCGGTCTGACGATCCGCGCTGAAGGCAGAGGGGGTTTGTTGAGATCCATAGTTTTTCTGTTTCCGTTTTCTCTGATGGTTTCATCTCACCCCCACCCCCTATTTATTCCTCACGGCGTGTTTGCTTTACAGCCGTTTAGTTCTTAACCTTCAGAAATTTATACGCTATAAACTTTTATAGCCGTCATATTCTTTTATTGCTCTGCGCGCTTTCAGACCTCTTCCTCTCTCTCTCATCTCCTCTTCCTCTCCGTTTTGCTCTTTTGCTGCTTTCATGAGAGTCGATAGAGGGTTGTTCCAAAGCACATACATCCAGCATCACGGCCCACGAGCCACAGTGGGATACATGCATCACATCCTGCTCCACCCGCTGTGAGTTTCCGTGTGGAAAAGTCTTTGGAAGTGTGCAAGAGGACAATGAGGAGCACTGTTAAAGCTTATTTGGCCTTAGGTAACCGCTTTCATTGTTTCTGTCATTGTTCTTTTATTTGTACTGTTTGTTTGTTTGTTTTTTTCTTTCTTTCTTTCTTTCTTTCTTTCTTTCTTTCTTTCTTTCTTTCTTTCTTTCTTTCTTTCTTTCTTTCT
>JBAMHX010000023.1:1010440-1020603 GCA_037177515.1 Pseudomugil tenellus | reverse complement strand
GCCTTATAGTCAAACCTTTCAGCTAGACATTAAGAGCAAGGTAATTAAGCTAATACATGAATTTCCTCTACACAAGCATTACTTATTTTTGACCAATAATAAAGTTATTTAATAAGCAAACTGCAGTTTCAGGATCCTGATTTCTTTAGAGCAAAAGTTGTTAAAAAGAAATCCCATTTTTGGAAGAGAAATATGAATACTGAGAAGTTTCTGTTGAAAAACAGACTTGTCTTTTCAAAGCCTCAGTACAAAAACCCCTCTACTCAATCTGGTAAAATGCAATAATGATTCATCAAAAAAGAGGCCAAAGATTCCTGGGAGCTGCATGGACCCATGATGCTCTTTCCCAGACTTAGCTGACTTCGCATGGGACACACACACACCTCTAAAACCACATCAGTTATTAAAATGAATGTGTGTAAGATCTATAGAGCATCTAGAGAAGCTCTTTTTTCCTAGCATTGAATTAATCAATTCTCTATAATTATAAACAGTCCAACATGGAAGATATTTCCCGCATACATTTCTGCAGAGGGTGGATCCTACCCTCCCATCCACATCCCCTGTCAGGCTCGTATAACTGGCTACCATGACAACCGGGCTCCAGATTGTCATAAAGTTTTACAATAGAGAAGGGCAGCGGAGCTGCTGTCTGCCTCTTTCTTTTTTGTGTCACAAGGAGAAACAGTAAAGATTAAACTGAAACCATGTTAAAATAGACTGTAATCTCTCTTTCTTCCTCTCATGCCTTCACAAGTTGTTTTCCATTAAACAAGTCACTGGGGAATTAAGGCATTTTTCATTAAACCTGGCCAGAAAGCACATTAGGGGAATTAAAACATATTTATGAAGCTGGATTTGCATTTCTTATGGGTAGTGTTCCCTCTGTGGTCTTGTACATCTCAGCATTGAGTCGGGTTCACTCAGATCAATACAGTGAGTGACATGCAGGCCGCTGAGAGGGGTCTGACCAAATGACTTCAATCTGAAAAGGGATGAAAAGCCGATCTTTGAACCTATCAAACTTTTTTACTCGTTCAATAACAAAATTAAAATGTTCATACGTTTTAGCTAATGCACAGTTCCTGCTTACCTGCACAGCATCACCTGTCAGTATGGTTACATGGAGATGAAGTGTTTTTAGTGGAGTGGAAAAAATGATTGTGGAAAGTGAATTATCTAAATCAGCTGACATTTTCCTTCATGCAGCTTCTCTCAGTGATGCAGGCTCAGTGATTATTTCTTTATTCTGATTTTGGCATCAGTGTGAAGTGTTTTCTGCCCGCTTATCAGTTCTTTAAGAGACCAACAGTATTTCCTTTTATGGTTCGGTGTTGGCAGTATTCAAGGTCTAAAATAATTTGCCGCATAGTATCTATCTATGTATTTAAGAATTCCTTTTCAAAACTGTAAGTCATCCTCTAAGTTCATTCAGGATGTGTTTATATATAAACCAAAATTGACCCACCATAGATAAAGTCTAGGTGTCCAGAAGATGCTTTTCTTTCACTGATACGTATAATACATTTTGGCCACTAGATGACACTGTTGTACAAAGAGTAAGCTTGAAAAAATGTACAAATTCCTAACTATGCACTGATGAAACATGAAAGAAAGCTGTGATTTTAGAAAATACTCCAGGCAATACTTAAATATATTCAATAATGCTGATAGATGAGCATCAGATATCATTTCAAAATTATTCTTGATGAAGGTGCAGCTTTTTCCAAATGCAGATTGTCATATGTAGAGTCACCTTCTACAATCAAAAGCTAATGGATGGTTTTCATATAAAGTCAATTAAAATGTTGTAGTGAAAGGCTTTTTGTTTGATCTCTTCACCATCTTGTTTACTTCATTCAGTATCCCAGGATGCACTGCTTTGTGGCCTGCAGCTCTTTTATGGTTGTGTATATCACCATCCCTTTTATTGGCACCATCAGACATTAAAGTCTGCTGAACACACGCTCTCTGCCTGTCAGCAGGCTACGACTCCATAAAAGGCATCTCTCTGTGAAAAATGAGCAGCCATGCAGTCACTGGGAGGGAGAAGAGAGGCAGATAGAAAAGCCTTAGTAATCACGGTTTTACTTTGAGCTCTATAAAATTGGGGACACTACAGCACCCACCTCGTCTCATTTGACCTTGAAACTGAGTCAGAATCCAGCTCCTGTTGTTTGTCATCTTCTGGTATATCTAAAACGTGACAGACAAAGATGAGATTATCCCTTAACATGCGCTCCCGAAATTTGGCACCGCTTGGAAATATCAGAAGAAAATGTAATTGTAAAATAATCAAATATACTTTTCTATAAAGCCTGATTAAAGTTAGCCATGTTACAAAGATACCTTGAAGACATAAAAACCTGGACAAATTAGTTTTCTCCTTCTTAATTCAGACAGACTAAATTTGTACTTAAAGGCCTGTTTATTAATAGTTTACTCCGGATGGAGTTTTCAGTAGTACAATGAGGAACCTTGGAGTTATTCTGGACCGTGAACTGTCCTTTGATTCACATGTACAACAGGATGAGACAAGATATTACCAGAAAAAGGACCATCCTGTGTCAGAGTAATCCAGGAAAACTAGTCTATGGATGTGTTACTTCCAGATTGGACAACTTCCTGATTATTGCCCTGTCCAAGAAATGTTTTAAAAACTCTCCATCTGCTCTCTACACTTCAAATCAGACATTCTTGTTGTCAATAATTTGTGTTTCTCATTTTCTTTTTAACTGGAATCTATTGGAAGTCCTTCTTTCTAGTACTGCTTCTGATGGGGGTTTTCCTTTCTCGTCCTGGTTCTGATGAAGGTTTTCCTTTATGGTCCTGGTTCAGATGTAGGCTTTCCTCTCCACCTCTCATCGTGCTGCTCAGGATGGAGGAAAAGAAGATTTGATCCAGTTCATTAGTTTGAGTTTGCAGTTTTAACAGTTATATGTTTGGTTTCAGTTAAACTTGGAAAAATATGATCTGCTCCTGACTCATGTACACAACTCTCCCAAATACTTATCACAACAAACAAAAAGGTACACTGTGCAAGAAAGAATGTAAAAAAAAAACTTTCAACAAGCACTGTTTTAAAAGAAAAAATACTAATCACAACAGAAAATATAGAGGATATACAGAGTAAACAACAGAAGCAATCTGAAAAGTTAACAACCCCTAAAACCATGTAATACTACAAATTAAGTATCTGTTTAATTTGATTTAACCAAACATTCATGTTCATTTATATAGTATTTTCATGCATATCAGATCAATAAGTAGAATTTTGCACACTTTGCTTGTCTTGACAAGAGTTGCAATCTAATTTGATCATCATGGTGTATATAGTCTGTGTAAGTCCAGCAGTGATGATAAAAAGCACACAAATGCAGTTCATTAAATCAACACAAGATGGAGAAGGAGAGCTTAACACAAAATGCGTGTACTGGATTTAATACACTCTATCAGGACATGTTTTATTCTGCAGCATGTTTTTGTCAAACTGGTGGCAGTATGATGGTTTATTAAAGTTCTGTTTACTGTTTTTTTGTCGTGCTACAGGCTCATAACCTCACACCACTTCTGCATAACACCACCTATAGCCAGATTACTGTTACACACTTTAACTATCATATGTGCTCATGCTGATGTGTTATGTGATTTAGCATCTCTGGTTAATTGTATCTTAAAACTAGCCCGGAAGTTTTTTTCAACCATGTGTTTTTGTAGTTTTATAGCTTTTTAAAGATGGGTGCAGTTTTGGCAGACACCACCGCTCACGATGAAGATTCCCTCGCCCCTACCTGAAAACTTTAGCCAGCCATTTCCTCCAGGAAGTGTGCATGTAGCTGCTCTTGAACTCTTGTCAACAGACACACCCCCTGCACGCTGACTACACATGGTACCCCTCTGGCTGCTCAGTGCAGGCAGGGCGGATGTGTGTGGAAGGCATACAGCCGGTAGGATATAGACATGAATAAAGTAGATGCTGCATTGACTTCTGCTGCCTATAGAGGACGTGCAGCTGACGTCACAGTCACTTGATTTTTGTCTTTAGCCATATTGCACGGCACCCGACCGATTTCTAAACAAATTAAACTCGAACACATGGTAGTGTATTCCTCCAAATCAAATGTTAATTTCATTCTCCGCATACGGGTGTAGGAATATACACAGCCTAAAGAACAGCTTGTCGTTCTACAGACTACCAGCAAACACTGAGAGATGAGGCAAATGGGTTGCAAATGTGAGGCGAGAGGACTGGGAACCAGTGCTACCAGCAGATTCTGCAGGTAACACTTTATATCAGGTAAACTGTGGATTTCACATCTATAGCTCATGTTGTAGTTGCCCAGGTTTCCTCTTAACCGACCAAAATTACACAATCCAGATAATTAAAAATAGTCTGGCTGATTTTAGAAAAGGATATTGAGCATTTGCTATGTTCAGGCTGCAGGACATAATCCTCAATTTGGATTAATTTGTGGAATCCGATTTTTGTTCCATTTTCAATTAATGCAACATGTTAGTGATCTCCTGTGTGAACGTTATGCACATTAAATGTGTCCTGTTTGATTAGAAGACCATGGTAAAGATACAACAATGTAAGCGATGTCTGTCTCGGTTTGGACTAAAGGGGTTATTTGGACTTTGTGTGGGTTTTGGTTTAGGGTTATATTTTCCTGTTTTATTTTTATAGTGTTCCTGTTTTGCTCTTTGTTTCTGTTCTGTTCATTGCTTTCACCTGAGTTGGCAGTTATGTTCACCTGTCCCTCGTTTAGTTCCATGTGTTTCATTCCCTTGAGTTCTTCCTTATAGTTGGTGGTTGAGTGTGTGAGTTTGTGTCTGCTGCCTTGCTTCAGTTGGATGAAAAGTGCTTCTGATAACTTCTGATTAATAAATCAAGCTATCTGCATCCCTGCTGCCTCCGTTGCCTGCATCTGGGTCCACACCTTCCATGCCCCATGAAAACGTTATCATGTTTCCGGGGTTACAACAAAATCTGTGACCCATCAGAATCTGTGACCGCAGGGAATGTTAGTATAATATTTATCTTCATATACGTCTTAAAAGACAACTAAAGTCTTTAAAACACTTGTTTAGAAATACTGAGAATTTAAGAAAAACTGAAATGAAAGTTGTGTTCATCACTTATGTCATACTATAGTAGTGCCCAATGGGGTTGCAGATTCTGACAGGGGACAGCTTTTGAAATGCAGAGATTATAAGGATCATTAATCCCAAACAGAGACACTTTTGGTGATATCTCCTCATCACTTCACCTTTCAGATGCTCAACAAAATGAGATCATTGTTCAAGGAAACTCGATCTAGCCATTCCAGATATATATTTTACGAGTGTTTGATACCGGATCCATACTAGCTGTGTGTGTGTGTTTATGCCAGATTTATGGTTTAGTTCATGGTTATCACTGGATGCCTATCGTCCAACATGGAGATAGGTGTAAGGTGTCACTGCATTTTATCAGTCATAAGTCGCTGAATACTAAATTGATTTTCACAATTTGTTTTTGCCTTGTTGTTGCAAACATCATACATGTAGCTATGAAACAGGACACATGGTTCAGTAAATTTTAACATTCATATTGGGCTTAGCAGTAATAGAATGTTCTGATATACATATGAGATACTACGGTGTAATACCTAGGCATTTTGCAAAAGATACACACACACACAAATATATGGTAGACAAGCTAAAAGTAGCCTACTATTCAGCTGTTTTAATAAATGATTAATATATACAATATAACTTATCGAGCATCAATATAATTCATAGAGTATCAATATAATTTGTATATAAATCTACATATCTATTTCTACCGATCAATAGATAGATATAATATCAATATAATCAGGAAGAGAGAGAGAATGAGAACAACCATAAATCAATGTGTTTTGGGAAACCTTCAAAACCAAAACAGGAGATTTGGGAGAGTCCATTCGAAGACACTGTTTTAAGTAAGTAGATCATATTTTCTTCATTCTTATTTTACTCCTATTTTTTTCTATTTTCTATCTTCAATTTTTGTTCATCTTCCTTTAAATTTCTTAGAACATTTTTGTAACAAAACGTAAATAAATAAAAGCACTTTGTTAATAATTAATCAAAGCTACTGAAATTGTGTGTGAGCTTGTTTGTAAATTTTTCTCCAGTTAGACGATCTGTAATGGTGTGGGGTTGAGACATGAAAAATGTCTTATACCAGTGATGTTTGTTTTTATTTCCACAGCAGCATTCTTGGGTCAGTTGTAAAGCTAACTTTTAAGCCTGTGTTATGGAATATATTATTTACAAGGTCTTATAGCCAAGTGAACACCGGCACTTTAGCTAGCATAAGCTGGCTAAGTTTTTGCTGCTGGACATAAATACAGTACAATAATATTATATTAACTAAATACAAACAAATTAAAGTGTTCAGTCTTACTTGTGAAAAGTAATCCTTTGAGCCCTACTCTCAATAGTCCTCTTATCAGAACAAGAATATGCCACACAGTGCTCAGGCATCGTAACTATTTCCGCTGTTTGTATGCACGACCGGTCTGCCTCCAGTTCTACCTTTAGGAACCACCAATAAACCTGACAGAACCTTTGGACTGTCCTAACACAAGTGGAGAGGAAATACATTTCATCAGAATACCATTATGTGAACTTGGAAAAAAAAAGAATGCTCCAGAATATCTACTGACACTTTGATTAAAAGTCTGATTTTCTGTAGATTATCTTCAGGCCCTGGATGAAAATGAGAGATCGGAACACATATGTTTGTGTTCCCATATGTCACAGCTCTACAATATTCTTCAGAATATCTGATTATTTCAGAACATTTCAGGACTCCAGAGCCTGCATACCCACACCAACAGCTGCTTTCTTTGGTTTTTAACCATAAAACCCATAATTCAGTGATGGTTCTGGTGGATCATTCACCAGAACTACAGACAGGATATGGAGGTTTTCAGATGAATGAGCTATCTGTCTACCCTTAATCACTTTTTCATCAGCTTTGCACAACAGCTGAAAACTTTTGGATCAGTCTGGCATATTTGCAACTGTTCCATCCATCCATCCATCAACCCATCTATCCATTCATCCATCAATCCATCCATCCATCCATCCATCCATCCATCCATCCATCCATCCATCCATCCATTCATCCATCATTCCATCTATCCATCCATCCATCCATTCATCGTTCCATCTATCCATCCATCCATCCATCTATCCATCCATCCATCCATCCATCCATCCATCCATCCATCAACCCATCTATCCATCCATCCATCCATCCATCAACCCATCTATCCATCATCCATCCATTCATCGTTCCATCTATCCATCCATCCATCCATTCATCGTTCCATCTATCCATCCATCCATCCATTCATCGTTCCATCTATCCATCCATCCATCAACCATCTATCCATCCATCCATCCATCCATCCATCCATCCATCCATCCATCCATTCATCCATCCATCCATCCATCCATCCATCCATCCATCGTTTCATCCATCCATCGATACACCCGGGACAGTTCGCCAGTCCATCACAGTGAAAGGCAGAGACATACATGTAGACAAACTAACAGTCACTGCTAAAGACAGTTTCAAATGACCAATTAACCTAACGTGCATGTTTTTAGATGGTGGGAGGAAGCCACCAGTTCAGATCAGGGTGCATTGTGATTGGGTCATTCCTCCCTGTCACATTTCGACACTAAAATCCCCAAGGAGGACAAAGGAGTCCCCGGTGGGTGTGATCTACTACACTCCCCCCTAAAGACAAAAAAAGCACCCTGAGCTGCCATTTGGTGCATAAACACAAACAACGGTCAGGAAATGACCCATTCCCTCATCTGAAGGCAGAGGGAGGCTACCCTCTTGTCCATTGCAGTGAACCCCAAGGTACAGGCAAAAAGCTGGGGGGCTAGGGTTATACCCACACCTACTTGGCACCTCACACCAGGAGCAACTCTAGTGTGGGAAAAGGGCCAGCCTTTCTCAAGGATACTGTTTCCGAATCAAAATCCATGTGTTACGAGTCCAACTAAATCTAGTTGGAACTGCTCAGCCTCATGCACCAGTTCAGAGAGGTGAAGTTCCACGTCCCTCAAGCCAGTTTCTGCAACAGGGGATGGATTCACCAGTGTCCCAGGTCCTGGCCACCGTTGAATCCGACCCCTACAGCTGCCCCCCCCCCCCCCCACACCCCCACACCTTTGCAGGTGGTGAGACCCCAAGAAGGAAAGTCCATGTAAGTCTTTTGGGCTGAGCCCAATGGCCGTGGAACAGGATCCTCCAAAGGGGTGCCTCGGTAACCCGCGTCTGGGCAAGGGAAGTTTCCATCATTATAGGGGTTTTTGGGACACACACGGACGGACGGACGGACGGACGGACAGACAGACGGACAGAAGGACAGACAGACAGGTAGATACTCTTGAGAAAGCCAATTTGTTCAGCACAATAAAAGCAACATATCCATTCTTCTAAGTGTTTTAATGTTGGACAACACTAACCCCACCATAAAAAAGCAACACATTTATAAAACTATTAGGAAACCGAGTGATGAATTCTGTTCGGAAATATGTTTTGAGATCATGATTATGAGGATTTAAATAACAAATGTTTTGACAAACCAAATATCTTCTTTAAGATCCCTTTGAGGTTCACAGGGAAGCTACAGAAATACTATCCACATTAGCACTGATGGTAGAGATCCAAACGTTTTATTTCGTAAAGTCAGTTATCTAAACTTGTCATTCTCAAAAAGCAAAATCAGAACAAAACTGTAGTTTTCCTGCAATAACTACAGACAACAAAAAAAACATACTGAATGTAGTACATACACTTATAACTGACAAACAATAGCAGTTTGCTGTGTTTTTCTAAAAGCACATGTGCATCTTCTCAGCAGGTGGCTGTGGTTATCCAGTTTGTTTTTTAGTGTGGTGATTGGCAAGCCACAGCTTTATAAAGAGAAGGAAATAGTGTCACAACCCTTTTCTGTGTCTCAGGTGTGAAAATGCACATTGAGTTTTGCAAATCACTGACTGTTTTGCAAAACGTGTCAAGATTAGTCTGTGTTTGTGGTTGCGCAACGTGATTGTTAAGGAAATGGTTTTGCTTATTGTGAGTAAAAAAAATCTAATTGTGGAAAAATGTTCATTTTAGTTTGTAGACCATTGTTAAAACTGCAAATAATTCAGAGTAAATTAGTTTCTGTTGAAGAGCTATTTCGGGCCACAGGGAGCTTCTTCCATTACAGTAGACATGTCTATGTTTACTGAGTCAACTAAAAAAGGAAAATTAAATATATATGCTGTGTTTTATGTTGACTGACTTGTGTTCTTGGTAATAAATAAATATTATTCTCAGTCTGCAGCATGGTCTTTGGATTAAAGTAAAATTTGTTTAAAATGTTTTAGATTTTCTTAAACACTAAGGAAGAAATGAGAAAAATATATATTACATAAACAATGTGTGTCTGATATAGTTACATTTTTAGAATAATGCAAAAGATTTGGCATGTTCTACTTAAGTGTGAAAACGACTACAAAAATAAAACAAAATATAATGTAACAAAAGAGATTTTGCTTGAGTTACACATGAGGACATATACAAATTATTGAAACAATGTAAGCTGTGCTTGTAAAGTGTGATTTGATTTGGAAAAACTCAGCTGAAAAAAATGGTTCCTTTCATGTCAGTAGATATTTTTCACATATTTACAGGTAGAATTTAAAAGACCTCAAGAAATAACAAATATTAATAGTTTCCATCTCAGACCTTCCAGAGAAATATTTGTCCTATTCATGAATTGAATATAATGTAAGATGCAGAGCAGCTCGACATTCGTGTGAATGCATTTGTGTTATAAACAGACTGTGGAGTCCAGTGTCCATTTCTTAGCCCCCCGCCCCCCGGGCCAATCTAAAGCAGACAGAGGCCAGACTACTAACAGTTTACAAGCTGTCTGAAGTTCAATTGCAAAGTCCAACCTGGGAAACAAAGACAGTCCACAATGCAGACAGAAGAGGAGTGGGATAGGCAGAGAGAGGAGGTAAAGCACTGAGGAAACTATATGTGTCTGTGTGTGTGTGTGTGTGTGTGTGTGTGTGTGTGTGTGTGTGTGTGTGTGTGTGTGTGTGTGTGTGTGTGT
>JBAMHX010000023.1:991650-1004164 GCA_037177515.1 Pseudomugil tenellus | reverse complement strand
CATAGTTCCATATATTCCAAACAGAGCACTTCGCTCTCAGACTGCAGGTCTACTCGTGGTTCCCAGAGTCTATAAGACAACAATGGGAGGAAGAGGCCCTCTCCTATGGAATCAGCTCCCAGTATGGATACACCCTCTCTACCTTTAAAATCAAGCTTAAAACCTTCCTTTTTAATAAATCTTATAGTTAGGAATAGTCTAACTGTCCATTAGCCCTGGGGACACCCCATAATACTGAGCACTTCCTGCCACTTCCTTATACTGACATCATTAACATATGTATCCTTTTTCTGTAGGTTTTATTTAAAAAGTCTCCTTTTTCTGCAGGTCTTTCGGGATAACAGTGTATATTATCCTTTCTGTCCTCTCCACCCCCAGCCATTTAAGACAGATGGCTGCCCTCCCTGATCTGGTTTTGCCTTCCTGCTAAAAGGGAGTTTTCCTTCCCACTGTCGCCTCATGCAGCTCTGGATGGGAGATTGGATCGAAGTCAAGATTTGATCCATGGATCAAATAAAAAATCAAATTGCAATCTTTTTGGTTACTTTATATAGGCTACTTTTTATGAATTGGCTCAAATTGATCTCTGTGAAGCGCCCTGAGATGACATTGTCGTGAAATGGTGCTGTACAAATAAAGCTGAATTGAATTGAATTGTATTGAATTAAATTAAAGTTTTCTTTATGAACTAAATTCCACATGAATGAAAAGAGAAATTTCCAAAAGTCTTTTTCTTCCCAATGAATATTTCTAGTCCAGCTTCCTCAAAGTGAGTGGTGAAGTGTAGATAGTTGCTTTGCAGATGTAAGTTGGTGTGGCTTTAGCTAAAATCTTTTCAGACCACCAACCTCTCTGGTGCATGCAGCAGCTGCCATGCCTGCCTGCTGGTTTTAAACACAAGGACAGCAGAAAATGGAGAGCAGCTAATCACACAAAACTACCAATTTTCATCATCACTCATCATGATAACAGGTAAACTATATGTTTATGTCTGCAACAAGCTGTTTGAACACTGAAACTATAGTGAAAGGTAGATTGTTGCAGGTATGATGTAAATATTAAATACATTAAACATTTTTTCTGCTTTATTTGTTAAAATTAAGATAGTTTTAATCTTATATTGCAGATGATCACAGAATGATAGAATTAATAAATCAGACAGGTTAATGAGGTTGCAACTCAGCTCCTGCGTCACAATCCTTACCAGTTGGTTGCGGTAATGCACCATATTCCTGCGTGCCCACCGCAAACAAAACAATTATATTATGCATAATTAAGTAATTATTACACCAAATGATCTGCACATGTTTTCGTGGTATTTCCGAAAGCAGTAGGGTCTACCATACTTGCCACCTTGGTGAAATGCAGCCACACATGCGGCCTCCTCCTCCTCTTCCTCCTCCTCCTCCTCCCTGGTATTTGGACCAAAGGGGATCGCGGGCTTTATGAGCGTCAGGGCTTCCGTGAGCATTGTTGTTTTAAATGACAGAGACGGAGCAGTAAAGAGAATCAACATGCCAGCAGAGCACACCACCGTTTGTCAAGTTCAATGTTAATGTTTAATGCTTCAACGCACAGGCGTATAGCTACGTGCACGTAGGTGCACTCGCGCGCGAACTTAGTTGTGGTTGACCAGAAACCGTTGTCTCTATTCATTTATTCATGTAGGCGTTTTTTGAAACGTAGGCCGCTGACAGATGCATGCTATCCATATTTTCTGTAGCTTATTGAGGTTCTGACTAGACTAGAACCTGGGAGTAGAACCAAGCTGTGCTTTTTTTCCACAAACCCATAAATGTTTTCTGTAAGAACTGAGTCAGGATAATAACTGTCTCACCTTTGATATATTTAGGCCTAAAACCTGTTTTGGTTTTTCGCGTGATAAGTGAATTTTTTAGTTAAATTTCCAATCTGCTTTGGAGGTAAAAAGAAATAAATCCAGAAGATATTTTGAAACTTAGTGGGAAAATCATGATCAAACATCAAATGAACTGTTACACCTCCGAGTCAGAATTTTGGTTAAATCAGCTAAAACTATTCATTTTTTTATTTTGATATTTATTTACTTTTTAATTTATAATTCTAGAAGAAAGTTAGACCTATAGCAAATATTTCATCTTGAGATGACCGGGTGACTACTGCTCTGCATAAAACGTTTATCAAATTGTGTATCAAATATTAAATGGTTTCTTTTTTACATACTCAATTACATGTTCAAATTATTTAAAAAGGCTGAAGGCCAAACAAACATACCTAAAATAATCTTCTCGGGTTCCCATCTTAGGATTCATAGCTCTGAGTTTAGAACTGCGTTTAACAGGTTCGACATCATTTCCGATTTAAACGTTAAAACTTGTTTAAGCTGCTGCTGGTCAAAGTTGTCACATTCGGAGAGCAGAGAACCTCTGACCAGTTATCGGGAAGAAAAGATCTGAAAACACCAAGAGAGAAGCTAAAAACCCTGTAGCGGAGGACCTCAAACATCCACGACTATACACTGCAAGGCATGTCCACGGACCTGCAGACATACACAAGGACTCTGCGTGTCCGTGCACACGCGTGTGGGTTTAAAAGTGGTGTTGACTGTTTTCTACAATGTGGTAAATATTCGGTAGGTTTCTCGGGACTTTCGATCTGTTTGCTCCACAAATTCCCCTAAAACTAAACATTTTGAAACAATTATTATTATTATTATTATTATTATTATTATTATTATTATTATTATTATTATTATTATTATTATTATTATTATTATATTCATTGTAGTTTCTTGTATGAAAATAACAAACATATATAACTTTTCAAGTGTTGCAGAGAAAACATCCGATTATAAATTAAATTTGAAAAACATTCAGTGAGTAAAATCTGTATCATCGAATTTGAGTTTTTTGTCATGTGTTGGTTAGTTTATTTGATTTCAACCTGTTCAGTTGTTTTGAGACAAATCTAAATATTTATTTATTTATTTTTCTTTCGTTCTGTTTAGGCTTATACACGAATACCTGTGTGGATATTAAAAAACAGATTTCTACGCGTCTCCTAAATTGGTCGTGTCGAAACGGGTTTTGCTGAGTCTTCCAGCTCTTCGATATTTCGCAGTAACTGTAGACTACTAAAGCAAATAGTACATTTGCTTTAGAATTTTATACACCTGCAGGACAAAACGTCGGGGTTAAATTGATTTATTATGTATACCAATATATTTGGATAACTTGTGTATAATAAAAATGAGAGAAAATGTATTTGTGGTTATAGGAGTTGACAGACAATAACACAGAGAACATGGACGGTTACAGTTACACAAAAGTGTTGTATTTACAGAGCACAGGGCTTTGAATCAGGAGTCCTCTTTCCTTCCGTCTGATGTCCGACTTCATTTCCCACGGTAGTCCATTTTCTCCGGGAGTCTCTTTTCTGTACTTTATCTGAGGTACAACTGTGAAACTTTAAGTTCATCCACCAAATTAGCCATCCAGCAGCGAAACCCGCAGGTTATGGTGCGCTGCTCTTCACTTTGGCCACGAACTTCTTTTCCTTCACGCGCCTGTTCTGGAACCAGATGGTGATCTGCCGCTCCGATAGGTTGGTTATGGCAGATATCTTCCTCCTCTTGTCCTTAGTGATGAACTTGTTGGCTGCATATTCCTTCTCCAGCTCTTTCAGTTGGACCTTGGTATACGGGATCCGCTTCTTTCGACCCCGGCGGAATGGAGAGCCGTCGTGCTGGTGCGCAACCACATCTGGTGGAGAGAATATGATAGAAAGTCTAAGGACGAGGCTGCATCAGGACACATTTCTAATTCTGTTTTCAGGGCCATCAAGGGTTTAGATGAGGTTTTAAATGATAAAAAGAATGATGCTATATTTGGATGTATTCTGTAAAATCATTCATATTTAAAACTCTGTAACTTAATCTGTTTCCTTTGACTGCAACACATTTTACAGCTTTAATATTTAAACCATTCAAAATAAAACATTTAAAATGAATAAATATAATGAAAATACTTCAAATAAGTCAGAACAAAAGTGAGCAAGCAGCTTATTTTCCAAAAGACCTGCCAATGCATTTATTATTGTTATTATTAAATTTGATGGACTGGCGACCTGTCCAGGGTGTACTCCGCCTCTCGCTCGGTGTCCGATTGTATCCAACCCCCCCGCGAACCCGTTTGGGAATAAGCGGTAAGTAATGGATGGCTGGATGAATTATTATTAAGTTGCTACTTATCGGTTTGTTTACAGATAGACAACCTCTTTTTTTAGTTTTAGACAAATCACACAAACATTTATGCACCTATAAAATAATTAAAAACATTCAGTTTTATAACATGATTAACTTCAGCCACGAAAATCTGATATGAAGAGCTCGTGGCAATAATGATGCATTGCTTTATGTATTATGTCTGTTTCTAATTATCTGATTATAAAAAATCATCAAATGGTTTTGAACTTTTTCTCTAATGTCGTAAAAGCGCCGAACTGTAGAAGAATGTCATCCATCTAAATTAAATGCATCAACAGAGAAAGTTAGATATCTATAATAAAATAAACTTTGTGTGTGAAGATGAGTCTTCTTGAGATAAAAACAGTGATTACCAGCCAGCGCCGACTTCCAGAGGTGTCCAGCTTGCGCCTGGTCCTTGGAGCAGTACATCTGTCCTCCCCAGCCGTTAGTTAGAGCCCATGACTGGTAGCTGTCCATTGGAAGTAGGGCCTCATGGCGGGGCTCCCCGGTGCCCAGAGTTTGGACCACCGACACGTCAAGATAGCTTGCCATGGACTGGTATGGGTTGGCATAGCCGTGGTAGAAGGCAAACTCTTTAGCTCTGTGGTTCGGGTATTCATCAGAGCTTACTGTTGTGTCCATGTACTGAGAGCTGAGTGCGGTACCGGCCGTCTGGGTGCACGATTTCAAGGAGCTCCGACCCATCCGGCAAGGATAGTACCCATTGCCGAAGTAGCTGTAAGGGAGCGCGGCCGCAGCGGAGGAGCTTTGGTGCGGCATGGCGGCCCCCGGACACGGTCCAGCTGAGCACTGCTTCCCAGATGAGGGAGCACTCTCAGTGGCGCACGAGGTGGAAACGTCTACAGAGGAGTAACCGGTGGAAGAATGCACAAGGCCAGAAGCGTGTCCCCCGAGAGCCGCAGCAGCCGCTGAATGCGCCATAATGTTGCGGCACTGGCTTGCAGCAGTGGCTGCAGCGAAGTTTCCGCCGCCCACTAGTCCCTCCATGTTTTTGTTCAGGTCGTCCAGGTTGTTGTCATATACGAACATGACCGTTTCCGCTGGCCAGCGAGGATTCAGGACCAGAGAGGAGGTCATATGCGCGCCGTTCCACTCTCGGCTCTGTTTGACACCGTTTCTGTGAAACCCTGCTCACAAAGCCGCTACATCTGCTCAGTCAAGTGGACTCTGGCTCTTCTGTTCACTACTTATCTCCAACACACACAGGCGCACATTCACAACACAAGCGCGCAACTTTACTGCACCTTTGAGTGATGTAGCGCCTCGGAGTTAAAGACTCCCGGTAACCGGCCGCAACTCCGGTTTCATCCCAGACTCAAACCTGACGCAACGTGCCCCCACTCCCCCCGGACCGAGACACGGACGTCCATTGGACGAAACCTGGAGATCACGTGATGGGATGAAAGGGAAACGACAATAGATCAGATTTGTTTGGAATGTCAGTCAAAGAAGAATATTTTAATGAGATTCGAGCTGCGGAACAAGAGAGAGACAGATTGAGGAGTATTCAGGCCCCTTTTCTGGCTACAAAAAGCTGTAGATTTTGGGCAAATAATGATAATAATATATGATTAATGATAATAAAAGTGAAAAGAAGAAGAAGAGGAGGGCGATTGGAACAGACGTTTCATAATGCGCGTAAAGACGCACGAGAAAGTTGCGCTTCTCCGGAGTCTGAGCCAATGTCTCAGTTCCAGTTACTTCAGTTCTTCTCAGGCTGAACACAGATGTTCTACAGACACATGGATATCTGATGTGAATTTGTTTATTTGCAGAATTAAGTGATTTAAGACCATTTAAATGATTTACTTCTGAGGCAAGTCTTCCGACACGGACAGTGATTGGGGAAAATAAAACAATGGAATAAGATTTTCACATATGAAAACTAAAAAAAATAAAAAACTACCTACTTTAAAATTGTGTCAGTGATTTCAAATGTTTCAACACTCATTTATTCACCCTGGATGTCATAGATCGAAACAAATGAGACATGAGGACAGAGACTTACAGTGTAGAAATATTTTAAATGATGATGATTAAAATCGGTTATCAAACTGAAACGTTGTATTTTTGCTGCATCCATCAAACGGAAATTGACAAATTTCCCTTCCCCAATTCCGGACCTATGCCACAGAGGGTCTTTGACCAGCAGTGTCTGGACGGAGGTGTCCTGTGTAAACTATCCCGGCTATGAGGCAGAATGGAACAATGTCACCAACATTCAGCAAGAGAAATTAGCCGCTTTGGGCCATTTCAAAACACATTTCAAATAAAAATGTCTATTTCATAAATATATTTAAAAATTAATTATGTAGAAATAACTGAAGAAAATATTCATTACAATTTCCGAAACATGTTATACACGTGACATAAACCGTGTGTGATACTGATCCAATTGCTTCTTTATCATTTAACCAAATTATTTCCTTTGACATTTCATAGGATTTGATATAAAAATTTTTTATTTTAAATAAAAATATCACTTGACTAAAAAATAAATTAATAAATACATTTAAAAAAAGAGAATAACCAGATCTGTTTTCTGGAACTCAGTGTTCGGAGCCTCGTGAAGACTGGAGAACCTTCAGATTTTGAATCTTTACTGACAGATCTCAAATAAATAACAACGTTTTGGCGACATTTTAAGGTCTTTTTGCTCAGGGACACCTGAAAGGTGAATTATTTGTCATTTTCCAACTCTTCTTTTCAACGGTTCCATGTAGAGCAGTCAAATTCACTTCACAGATAATGACTGTGTCCATGTGCATTTATTATCTGGATCTGAAATTTCCCAGCACCCACCGTTTGGAGAAGATTTGTTAACAACGACTCAGTGTGGCCGACGTGAGGCATCCACCAACACCCACAGAAACCACCCAGACAGCCTGTCTCTGTGTTAAAGTGTGGTCTGACTGCCCCCCTGGGTCAAGGTCAGGTTTAACGCAGAAAGAAAGGGGGGGTGGTGCAGACAGACAGACGGATAGATGTAATGAGGTCAAGTTCAAGGCCGACGCGCACCTGGAAGTGTCCAAGGGTCGCCATGGAGATTTCCTGCATGTGTTCCTTCATTCAACACAAAATCAGCCTGAGTTTAGAATCAATAACATGAATCTGATTTTATCAGATAAACTGATTTACATCTGGCGACACATTCCTTTTTTAGGGGGGTCGGAGAACAATCCCGTTTAAAGTTCTTTCGTCAAAACGTGTCAGTCAGATTGTTTCAGGACCACACAAATGAATCTGTAGAGGTCGCAGACATATTCACTAAATTCACAATCAACTCGCAAGTTTTTAGGAAGCAGAAATAAAGTTTAAATCGATTTTTTTTTTGTCAAATGTGACTCATTTTAAGGTTTCTGACCCAGTCCATTCCTTCCCGGATTAACCCAAAAGCCGTGACACTATTGCTCAGTGATTGATTGCAATTCCATATTAATCGACGTTTAATCATTTATTCAATCAAGTAAAATCAATAGGCTTCTGAAGGTTTTGTGGGATAAAGTTCTGTTCCAAAACCGGAATAAAATAATGATGGTGAGGATTTAGTGCAGGACCATCATGGAGGAGAATTTGTAATCATCTGAACCTGCCTGTTTGAGCTCTAAATGATTTAACCCTTTAACTACAGTATAGGTTACTCTGCTTACACATTTTTGTGCGATTAAATAAATCAATTCTACAGCTTGTTGAAATAAATAAGTAAATAAAAGGTTATCTTTGCTCCGTAACAAGTGTTTGTTCCAGTCCAATCCGTTGGAAAGGAGAACTTGCTTTTTTATTTATTTGATTAGAAGAGCGTTGTTTTAAGTAAACTGGCTTCAGCTGATTAAGTTGTGTTGTGAGAAAACGCTGCTTTAATTTGTAGCTTTGCAAAATTAGCTTAATATGTAAAATAATTATCATAGTAAACTTTGACATGTAACGAGACTATTCTTAATCCATCCATTTTCTTCAGTCACGCTCGCGGGTAGCTGGATGTCCACATGGACTGTTTAACTTAATACACTAATTAATATATAAATTCAATACACACTACACACACACACACACAAATATATATATATATATATATATATATATATATATATATATATATACATATATGTATGTATGTATATATTTGTTCTACGATGTTTTTGATTATTAAGTAATTCAAATCTTTCACTAAAACAAGTCAATTCTGCATTTGTACAAATACCTCATATCCTACTTAGTCTTTCACACTCCCCAGTGGACACGTCGCAAAGGAACATAGGATTCAGCAAGTATCTTTCTCCGAAGCCACAGCTGCTACATCTTTCCGGAACCAGAAGAAAAAAGGAAAACTAGTCGAAAATGACGTTTCAGTTCTATCTTTCAATCTGGTCCTGGTCTGGAAAGTGATCTGGTGAGTTCCGTTTCTGAGCTGTTTTTTTTTTTTTTCTTTAATTTGTCTTTATTTTCAACTTTTAAAAATAGTTCGTGGAGCAGGTCGTGCGCGAACATTTCTGGTTATTATTTAATTCTCTGAGGTTTGCACAGCGAATTTTTCATTCACTGGTTTCTTTCAATTATTTTTAACTTTCAAAACATGAATAGCGATCACTGTTTTTAGAAAACACTTTTTTCTGGAACATATGGCTTAATAACCTATTTGAATCAAATGAAACGAAAGATTGAAATATCATTACATTTCTCTAACATTTAATCAATGTTACATTTTCTGTTTCTTCAGATCTTATTTGTAATGAAATCGTTTAAACGTTACAGCAGTTGCTGAAATAAATCTCAGATGGATTCTGGAAAGGGATATATGACCTAAAAAAGAGAATAAATAAAAAAAAATAACTGCATCGAATTAATTTGGAAGTGTAAGCACGAGTCCTCAGAGGTAAACTAAGCCTTTTGCTGTCACGAGTGGACACTTATTTAATCCATTTGTGGATGCATGCAAGCTTTACAAATAAGCCACTGTAGTCATGGCTTGCATTGGAGAATGAATAAGCAAAAATATAAGTTAAAGTATTTACATTAAGCTTGTCTCAGTGAAAGAAAATACAATAATTGTGCCACACAATATTATATGAATATTTGATTAAATCAATAAATATTATTGCAACAAAAGATAATTCACGACAAACATTGGGTAAATAAAAGAAATAAATAGGTAAACGTATTCACATAAGAAGAAAAAATAACGTTGCAGGTCCAGAGAGCATCCTGCTCATAGACTTATGTAGTAAGGATTGAATATAAGTTGTAAATTAAAGGATATAAAAGTGAAGGGAATGATAAAGACAGATATTTAGATTTATTTTGATTTTTAGCTGATCATTTTAAAGCTGGGAATAATAATCAAAGTGAAATGTTTTGAATGGTTTTAGATTTAAGCTTTCATTAATATTTTGTATTTGTAGATCTTTGAATCATCAAAATTTCAGGTAAATCTTTACAAACAGAAGTGTCTCACATTTCTGCAGCCTTTCCTGCTGCCGAGCATGGTCACATTTGAAGATCCTCCCTGCATCAGAGTCTTCTTGGGTTTCACATACCAGCTACTGTTTAGGGTCAGACTACAGATTTCTTTCAGCTCCTTCATTTATACCTGCTACCTGTGTGCAATACGCTCACAAAAGGTGGGAGTGGACAGAAGACACGTCCACCTGGGAAGTTTATTTCAGTTTATTGTTTCAACTCAGACCTCAAATAATTCATTGCAGACTGCACTCAAAATAGATATTAACCTTTGGTGATTGCTTCCCTGTAGCCCTTTATGTGTTGTGTTTACATTTAGACAATGTCATTGGATTATTCCAATATGTTTTCATGTTAAAGTTGGAATCACAAATGCAGATAATAGTACAGCAATAAAATACACCACTACTGAACACTTGTCTTTTTCTAGAAGCAGAAATAAAACTGTCAAACATTTTCCACCTTAGATTTTTTGTGGTTCTACACTCTCAAAAAATAAATACATAAAACATGGTAAAAACGTAGAATTTATGTATTATAATTATATGTTATTTTTTCTGTCTTTCTGTCTTTTTCTTCATATTTCCAATGAAATATTCAGATTACTTACTTTGGTTTTAATAGCATTTTGTTCATGTGAATAAATTGCATGAAGTGAAAAACATTTAATTAAGGACATGCAAACTTGTTCATTAACATTATGTATACATTTTATTTATGGATGTACAGTAGGGTAATTTATATAAACTTTATGCTTTCATGCCAATGCCATATTTAAAAGGTAAAGTCATCTATTAAGTAACCCTAATTTAAACTATTGCATAAAAGAATTTGAACATTTCCTGTTATCTTGTAATAAATGGCAAACTAACTGGCAAAAAGACTTTTGACAGCTTTGTTACCACATCCACTGAAATCAAAACGATGGAGTGTCTAACAGAATAACCATTAAAAAATATATATTTTGTGGTCAATTTAAAAGTTCCATGAAACAAAAGGAATAAACAATGTCACGAATAAGCTCATTTTACATTATGAACATCCGCAAATGAACACTGGAAAATTTTACAAAATTCAAAAGAAAAAAAAATCAAAATAATCATGTATGATCTTCAAATAGACGTTTTTAAACAAATAAGTTTTACAAATTTAAGTTTATGGCAAAACTTTTGTAGCAAAATGTTTGCCACTTGCAGCATCACAAAACAACTGGGATATTCTGGATTTATCCATTTAATCATAAACATCATAACCTATTGCAATTCAAGAGTAATTATGTAATACATTTTCATATAATTAGGGAGCATTTCATCATACTCAGTCTTTTAAAAATGTAAACAAAAAAAAAGAATTATAATATAAGGTATCTTAATACCATAACAGATTATTACCAGTTTCTTCCAAACGTAATCTCAGCATTGAGTCTAAGCAAAGTCCACTGGCACTAACTTATAGAATATTAACAACATGGCATTCTAAAGTACAGACGTTAACAGAGTCAAATTTGTATGAAAACCAAATGCACAAAGAGTCCCATATTCAAGAACATATCCACGAAAACATCCAAAGTATTGGGCAGTTTTTTCTTCTTTCAATATCCCCAAGTTCTAAGATCAGCAGGTAAGCAGTCTATTAACTGAACCTTTGCAGCATTTTGATGCAATGGAGATACATAAAACAGTTGTAATGACAGTTTGTGAACACTGCAACATGAGTTGTATTCAGTCCCCCCAAACAAACCAAAACTCTGCAATCACAATCCAAACACAGAAAAAATTAGGCTGTACTCCTCAGGACCAAAATGTTTTGCCCATTAGTCCAGGTCCAGTCTGTGAGACATGTTTGGACTCACTGGAGCATCTTGATTTTCAATGCTTGGACCTTTGGTGATAGCTTGTTACCATCCAAGTTCAACAGCACTTTTTGGAAAAACTCAAATGTGACCCTGAGCTCCTGTGAATAACTTAAAGTGTGTAAATAAGTCCAAAGAGCATGGGCTATCCAGCTGAAATAGTTCCAGGTCTTGTAGCAACTTCACACCTTCCACTCTGATGCTTACTCGCTCTTCATCCTTATCAGTAACTTCTTTGCGGATTACATAAAGCCCCACTGTGGTCTGTCCAATCTGTCTCTCAGCATCCTTGAAATCTCCATTCTACGGGCCAATAACAAATATACTTCAAACAAATGAAATCACAAAATTCATACCGAAAAGGATTTAAAATGGTACATGGATTTAAACAAGTACTCCTTGATGAGACTGGTACTGTCCTTATTTAGGTGAACACAAAGACTTCTCAGGACACAATCTCTCTTGACGTCAATGTCATCTGTCTGCAAATGAGAGCACATCAAATGAGCAGTTATTCATGAATCATGTTCCATATCCATGGGTTAGATTTTTGCTGCAAAATTGGTTCACAAAATATCTTTTAGTTTGGTCCAACAGATATTTGGAAAGGACTCACATACCTTCCATTTATAGGATCACAAATTATAATGTCAAGAACCTCCTCAAAACCCATAATAACTATCTCTGTCCACAGACCACCCAGAATAAATAAATCAAATAGCACATGTATACTAAATCGTAAAAATCTTTTAAATATTAAAACAATAAAATTAACAGGACAAAAAAGTAAAACCATTAATTGTGGTTTACTGAATATCAGATCTCTTCTGTCTAAGTCTCTGTTAGTCAATGATCTGATTAGTGATCATTATGTTGATGAGAAGGACACTTTAAACATCGCTTTTAACTCCATATTAAACTCAATCGGCTTCTCACAAAATGTCCACAAACCTACTCAT
>JBAMHX010000023.1:924673-934976 GCA_037177515.1 Pseudomugil tenellus | reverse complement strand
GAGTGACGCATGTGATCAAAGTCTTTAAACAAAGCTCCCCTATCTGACGGGGTCAGAATAGTTCCAGACTTCTGTGGATCCACAGATCTTTGGGAATATTCTCCCCGGGTTATGACCTTGTACCATGTCTGTATGTCTTAATGTTTTGTCCCTTCATGTTTTAACGTTAATGTATGTTCAGCTTTTTTATTCTTCATTAATAAATTTAGATTCTCCTCAATCTAAAGAAACCAGTGTCCTCGTCATTGACAGGAATAACGGTCATCTAGACAAATATGTGGATACAGAAAAAGGTGGAAATATAATGTTGTCATGTTTCCTTCTATAGGTGTGAAGAACACATTTCAGACTAAAGACATGAAGTTTGTTAACGTCTCTATGCCATGGATGACGGATCACTACGCTATGGTTCCTCAGCTGGTGGAGAAGCAGCTCCGGACAGAACAGGTCCAGATTTTTATTTGCTTGGATTCAGATTTGATGCAAACAAAAACTACAGATAACAAAATATTCCCATGTTCTAATGTTCTCCTCCAAAGTCTTGTGTTGTTCATACTATACCTGCTGTTCCTGAGTCTGTCTCTATTGATTCTTTATCCCAAGAGAAATTTTCAGTCGCTGACACACAGAAAACAACAGGAATGAGGTAGTGTCTTAGAGGAGAGGCAAAATGTACCACCAACCCTGGGATGTAAAAAATGAATGATAAATAATGAATAATGCTAAAATGATCAGGTACAGATGTTGTTCAGGTTCTTTAAGTATTTTAAATTTTATTATTATTATTATTATTGTGAGTGTTGATGTGTGAAGTATCCGTGTGATGTATTTATTACTCATGTATAAACTTGGATTTCTCTTGTCAGATTCACCTCACAAGGTAAAAGATCTCAGGGTTTGCAGTCTCAGCAATCATCTGTCAGTGCTAATTTACGAATGTCATATATTTGTATATGTTTGAATCTGATCTCTATAAACCTTAGGCTGTATCAAGATAGACAGAAAAAAGTTCAGGTCACACAGTTTTCATAAATGTTCATGAGATGTCAGGCATGCACAGAATAAGAAAATCACATTGATGACGATTAAAGGTCCCATATTATGCTATATTTGCCGTCTTACAGTCTACCCTATATAATTCTATGATAATGATTTGCAACATACACCATACTATAGTTTTGCCATACCATTCATTTATTGCTGAGGGGTTTCCAACCGGAACTGTGAAAGCCGGGATCTGAATTTCTCCTTCTTCCTCTGTGTGTCTGCTGCCCCGCCCGCACTAAGCAGCCAGAGAGGCACAGTTTATAGACACCATGCAGTTACATGCGTGTCTGTTGTGGAGGGCGCTGCAGCAGCTACAGGCACACTTCCTGGAGGAGATGGCGCGCTAAAGTTTTCAGGTAGGGGCGGGGGAGTCTTCACCGTGCCATGTCAGAGCCGTGGTGTCACCCGTTTGCTCTGCTTAATCTGCACTCTTCTTTTTAAAGCGATAAAACTACAAAAACGCATGGATGAAAAATAAAACTACTTCCGGCATAATTTTAAGGTACAATTTACACTAATAGAAAGTTAAAAGCTCATAAAAGTCTATGTTGCATAATAGGGCTCCTTTAAAAAAAACTCTTTTGCTGAACATGCCCTGAGAGTTATATGATCAGAAGAATTGTCAGTCCCAGGAATCTTTTATTCATTTTCTCTACTTTATTTGCAACACTTCCACAGGAAGCCGCTCTGCGTTACGACACCAAGACACCTCGCTACCTTCACATAGCCAGCAAAACCAACAACAGCTGGGGTCAGCAACGCTCCTACAGACTGCAGGTCTTTAGCTTTGCAGGGGACCACTTACCGGAGAACCAGGCTGAGGAAAGGTCCATGTCCTGGGCCAGGTAGGTAAAATAGACTTGAATAGTGATGAGTGTCATTATTCAGGAATTTTTCTTAATTCTTAATAGATTTCTGCCATACTTTTCTGCCAATACTCGCTCCCGGTGTGTCGAGCTTAGTCTACAGCAGCAGTGGATCTGGTAACCAAGCCAGACATATCTATAAGATTCTGTAATGGATATTCTCGAGGACTCTCTCACTGACACACATTATTGTTTTGTTTATTGAAATGGGGGGAATCCAGGGGAGAGACAGGTTTCGGGCCAGCAGAAAGTGGCAGTTGGTTCCTGCAGTGCTGTAGAATTCCAGAAACTTGAAAAGGGACTAGTAAAGGCAGGGGAGATCCACAATCCAAAGACATGGTGATTAAACAGGTAAGGCCGTGCACAAGAGGCAGAAATCAGACTGATTATCCAGAAGGAGCAGGCAAGAACTCATGGTCAGTGAAAGTAAGAGTCGAAGTCCAGGCAAAACATAAGGAGAGAAGGGTCCGACGTGGGCAAGGAAAGATTAGATAATCCAGGGACATGACTAGGTTATAGACATGATACTCCTGGCTAGCAACAAAGTAAACTCTGCGGACCATCTAGCAGGGAAACAGAAGCAGGAAAGGGTTCAAGTAGAGCAAATAGCAGGTGAAGATAATGAGCATTCAGGAAGCTCAGGTGGAGCAAATGAGCAGTGATCATGACAGGATCATCAGACAGCAAAGTCTGAAGGTTAAGACGCGTCTGAACAGAATGAACCCAACTTAGAAGCAGAACAGAAGACAAGAATTTTCACAAGTAGTCAGAACCTTATCTTGAGTAGCGGATGAAGAAGAAGAAAGTGATGCCGTTTGAGTGGAAGGAAAAACAAAACCAACAGTATTAGTTCAGAACACGCATGTTCTGCAAATAGCAGTAAAATTAGCAACGCTAGCGTCAGAGTCCATTTTTACTAAACCAAACCCACCCAAATACACTACATGACCAAACTACATGAACCCAACCCAACGTTTCTGAATAACCAGCAACTCGACCTGCACATAAACACAATGGTAAATCCAGAAAAAGATCTCACTGATTGAGCTGAGTGGAATGCAAAACAAGCACTCAATAATGTTGTCCAGGTGGTTTCGGTACAAAACCCAAACCAAAGATGTAAAATGATTCATAAATCCATGTCCCAGAATATTCGGCTGTGAATGATCCCAATCTAGTTACATACTTCACAAGAAGCGAGAACTTTTTTCTTGTTCTAGATGCTTTGCAAAGAAAATGATGTCATTTTGTTCTCGCAGACGTGGTTGAAGACAGTTCTCAACACCTCTGGTTGGCAGAAGTTTTCTCTCATGCAGCTCCAAGAAGTATTATGTGATTGGTTGGACGTTTGAAGTGGGCGTGTTTAATTGCATGAAGTAAACAGTTGCTGCTTCCATATTTTTACTGCAGGTTTGAATGTATAGTTTTAATAAAACTGCGAATCAAGATGGTGAGAAAGTACCAAAATGTTTCCAACACACACAGTCACATGCACAACCGCAACAAATGATCCTGTTCATTTTTAAATAACTGGGCATAAAAGTCAGACCACCTGCAGGGATCCTCGCTTCATTGGGGATGATAATTCTTGTGGATCGTGAATGGACCAGACCACAAAGAACTTGCAAGAGAAGGGACAAACCTCTCCCTTGTTGTGGAGTGTGTAGCAAGCCTAAGAGACATTCCAGTAGGAGATGAAGCTACAAGGCCCTGACCAGCGCAACGGTCCACTACAGCATTCCCACCTCTTTTGCCAGATCTACAATGATGCCTTGTGCTTTCATCACTTCACTGCACCTGATCCTGCTCCAGAGAAAATCCCAGATCTGGAATTTCTCCATTCGTTCCTGCTATCCGGACATGTGGTGATCCGCTGTTCTTCCATCACTTGATGTCTCAGTGTGTGTTTAGCTCAGGAGGGAACGTTGCAGCCATCCTCCAACCTGGACTCTTATGTTGCTTTGGATCTTCAACCACTGAATTAAAATAATAATGTGGTGGTTGATCCTATATTTATTTTTTATATTTGTGATGTAATTAAAACTACAAAGATGTAACTGAGTCAGTTTTGTTAAATGGAGTGACAGTAATTTGCAGAATGAACCTCCTATGTTTCATTGTTACAGTGGATGTGAATAAATCTCTGACTGAACAAACTATAGTTCCCACATAACCACTATGAAGAAGATCTGTGTCCATGTGCCTGCACATCGTTTTATTTTATTTTTACAAACATCCATATAAACCTTTATTTTATGCTCTCATTGTTTTTATACATGCAGTTTTGAAATGATTGATCAACAAATGACCCTGAGATCTTCAGGAATTCCTTTTTTGACCACGTGGAGTCATTTCTACGTTTTTTCTGCCCTTTCTGTTCAGGTATAAAGTTGCCATTACCAAGCATAAGGATTTGGAGCGAACCAGCAGCAGTCTGTACAATCAGAATGATGTCTGGAGCCCAGCAGTCGACTTCAGCAAGTTTATTGAAGACAATGAAAGCATCGTTGATGAAGTATGTTAACTGGAATATGCGTGTGCAGCGTCCATTTCAGATAAGATGTATGGATTCTGTTCTTTGTGATAAATAGGAAAACAATAACATGGCAATCCTTTTATTGAATATTTACATTATGTAATTCCAGAACTTTTTAATTTGATAAGCACTTCTAGAAAACATATAAAATATTTAAAAATAAATAAAAAAATAAATGCAGAGTAAAATATCAATAATACATAAAAAAGTTTTTTTTTATTAATTTCATGCATAAAAGATTTCAGATTATCAGCATCTTATAGGTCTGTTTTTCACTCATAGTGCCTCCAGAATCAAAATAGGTGCCCCACATCAA
Source organism: Pseudomugil tenellus (assembly GCA_037177515.1). NCBI lineage: Eukaryota > Metazoa > Chordata > Actinopteri > Atheriniformes > Pseudomugilidae > Pseudomugil > Pseudomugil tenellus. Next base: position 930,211 of record JBAMHX010000023.1, on the reverse strand, counting down.
ATCATTAACACATCTGCATAACTGATAAATTATTTAATTCTGAACTTAGAGAAAATACAAAACTCCTGGTTTATTTGTAAGGAAAACCTTTCGGATCAAAATGAATGATGTTTTTAAAACAAAAGAGTTCCTCAATATTGATAATTTTCTTTCACATCAGAACATTAGTTTAGCATATTTGTCTCCATTACTGAAACATCTACCTATGATGATATCAACATTAAATTGATTTGAATAATTACTAACCATTTTTGGTGAGCACACCCGAGTCTCTCCCATTGATATGAACACAATAAGTCAGATTATCACTCAAACTCAGTTTGCATAATATTTTTGAATGAATGTACAAATGTGTTTTTTTTACACTAAACCTAAATAACAGATGAAGCTAGGATGTCCCAGTTATTCAATCTAAGCTGATTTGCTTATTTGTTGTGGTTATCATAGAGATCTTTTTGGCACCATGAAGATTTATGTTGTGTCCCAATTACGGGTCTCCACACTTCGAAGTGGGCTGACTACGTAGGACATTCTATAGATTCCATCTCTGCCCACTACAGACTCCTACCAACAGCCTACCTAATGTACGAGAAGTATGCTTAGAGCTCCAGTCCCTCGTTGCCCAGCAGCTGCAGAGGCATGTTTATGCAATTTAGTATTCCCAAGTATGCAAAAAAATAAAATAAAATAAAAATGAATGGAAAATAGAGCCAGAAAAGTTTTTCTCCTTTAGGGAAGGCCTTGCAGATTTCAGCATGACAATGCTAAACCACATACTGTAGCAGCAGCATGGCTTCACAGGAGAACGGGCCTGCTTGCAGTCCACACCTTTACTGATAAAACATATCTGGACCATAACAAAAGGACTGAAGAGCAGCTAGAATCCTACATCAGACTAGAATGGAACAACATTTCTTTAATAAAACTCCAACTGGTGTCCTCACTTCCCAGATCTTTACAGACAGTTGTTCAAAGAAGACGATGATTTTCAACATCTGATTTTTATGAGGCAAATGATTTTATATTGTTTTTTTTTTTTTTTTTTTTTTTACAATTTGTCAAGTTTTTCTATGTTGGGTTTGTAAAAATCACATAAACTCATATTGTATGGCAGCTTTAAATGGGATAAATGAGCTAAATAAAGTTTATGGTGTCTTTGCAGGATCTGGTTGCCTGGGTAACCGCTGGTTTCCTACACATCCCTCACGCTGAGGACATCCCCAACACAGTCACAGTGGGTAATGGGGGTGGCGTTTTGCTGCGACCCCATAATTATTTTGATGAGGACCCATCCATTAATTCGGCAGATTCAGTTTACTTCACACCTGGAGCTGAAAACAGCTGTGAGAACAACAGAATGGCCTGCCTTGCTCAAGAGACCTGTGGTGCTGTCCGGGAACCGTTCACCTACCATGGTTTTTATGGTGTGATGAAGTTTGAAGACTGGATTTGATTTATTGTTCATGTCGTTGAAGGTTTGGTGATTTTAACCCTTTAATCCCTGAAATGAGAACTGCTCAAAAAACTCAAATTTTTAAAATCCAAAGTGTTTTTGTGCCTTTTAACATTTTATTTTTTTAAAAAAAATAACTATTTTTTTCTTTGGCATTTTTACCGTTTATTACAATTTGAAATATTATAATGTATAGTCCTGTGCTTTCTGGTGTTGCCCTGGGGGCAGGAGACCAGTATCATACAGTGTGCACCTGCTTTTTGAATAAAGTTTCTACCATAAAGTGATTCAAAAATGTCTCAGAAAGGGAATGTATCAAATATGCCGCATTAGGCATTAAGGGGTTAAACATAATCTAAAGCGAAATAGTGGGAGTCTGACATGCCACATGTATACTGTTTGTTAAAATTTTAATTAATTTAATTTAGACCATTTTAAGTAATAATCCTATAAACAGGTCGCTGATGGTGATTTAGATCAATGTTGAATAAAACACCCATCATCCACTTCATCAGGTCTACCTCGCTAGCTCTGGATTAGACCTGCTTTTTTTCGCCACAACTGCCTTAAATGTTGGTGTGAAAGACTGAACAAGGCGTTGGATGAAACAACCATGCCATATTCAAACTCATTTAAATCTCCTTTCTTTTTCATTCGGATGCTCAGTTTGAACTTCAGCGAGTTGTCTTGACAATGCCTACATGACTAAAGACGTTGAGCTGCTGCTATGTGGTGGCTGATGTGTGCCAACAGGGTGTTGAACAGGTGGACCTGATAAAGTGGATCAAGACAGACCCCTTGTATATCTCTCATATTTACCGAGTCTTCGTTGTTTGATTTTGTACCTTATTGTCTCTCTCCTCTCCTACAGTCCCGTCCTGCATTATCCTAGTTTTTCTTCGATCATATTATCAACACATATACTTAGAGTTTTATGTATTACAGTCACTGAGTGGTTCCCACCCATCTAATTCAAGTGTCCACAAATAACCTGTATGTAAGTGTGGTGAGAATTCTGCAAAATAAAGATGAATATAATTGTATTGTACAAGCTTTATTCCTGTAAGGAAGTGTTTCTGTACAAACAGCAATATGCGCCTAAGCATTGCTTTGTTTAAACACTTAGATAAGGAGAATGGAGTTGGAGTCATTTCACACAAACTAAAGAAAAAGGAATGTGAGAACAATCCAGACATTTACTTTTTCTGTTCTAATCAGACCAGATACACCAGGTAACGCCTGATGACACTTTAATTTAATGCATTGCGTTGATTTTCTTCATTAAGGTACCTTCTCACAGCATTAAACCAAATTCATCAAAAACCCTTTTGATTTTATTTATTTTTTTGTAAAATAAAGATTCTATCCATGTTTCCTGCTTTACATTTAGCATTTTTTCTTCAGGTGCCTGTAAATACGGCTGCATGGTGGCACAGTGGTTTCTGCTGCTGCCTTACAGTAAAAAGGTCACTGGTTTGACCTCGGCTCGGGCAGTTGTTGACAGAGTAACAACTGGAAAAATACGTTACTGTAGTTTAAAGGGTGCTGCATGGTGGCGCAGTGGTTAGCACTGTAGTCTCACAACAAGCTGGTTGCTGGTTCGATCTCCGGCTTGGTTTGCATGTTTTCTCTGCATGTTAGTGTGGGTTCTCTCTGGGTACTCCAGCTTCCTCCCACCATCCAAAAACATGCATGTTATGTTAATTGGTCATTCTGAATTGTGCTTAGGAGTGAACGTGAGTGTATCTGATTATTTATCTGCTTGTTTGTCTCTCTGAGTTGCCCTGCGATGGACTGGCGACCTGTCCAGAGTGAACTTTGCCTCTTGCCTGATGACAGCTAGGATAGGCTCCAGCAACACATGACTCTAAATTGGATGAAGTGGTTGAAAAAATGGATAGATGGGTGTCTACAAATTAGATCCCGACCGATTAATCGATAGGCCGATTAAATTGGCCTATATTGGCGTTTAAAATGTCTATAATCAGCTGCAAATTTGCAGATCACACGCCAAATTTTTCGTCCTATCTCATAGCGCCTTAGTGGTGCAGAGTGATGTAATTGCAAAGTTTGTCCACTACATGGTGCTCTAACTCCATTCAATCAAACAGTCTTCTTCACCAGGAAACTTTTTAGACTGTACATAAGAGCTTACAGCACTGCGCTAAGTGCAGTTTGCCGATAGGTAAGTTTATTAATGTTATGAAATTAATGACTCTGTAGCATCAGCTCTACTCTGTTTGCCATTGTTATGACGAGTGATGCGTTGCTTCCTTGTGTCAATCAGCATTTCTCTGCGCAAGTCTGCACAGAGCTTATTATATAGTTTTTAAATTAATGTGCCGATTAATTGGTTTTAGGAATTTTTCTGCCAAATATCGATATCGGAATCTGCTTCAAAAATTTTGTATTGGTCGGGTCCTACTACAAATAGTTCTTTTTCTGTCATGTTAAAAGTCCAAGTTGTCAGGCAGAGTCCCCCGTCAGAAAGAGTTTCAACTCCCACATCCGGGAGAACTTCAACCATGTCCCGAGGGAGGTGGAGGAAAATTGAGTCCAAGTGGGCTGTGTTACGTACTTCTATTGTTGAGGCGGCCAGCTGAAGCTGTGGCCTTAAGGTCGACGGTTCCTGTCGTGGCCGTAATCCCAGGACTCAATGGCAGTGAGGGATGCCATTAAGCTGAAAAGGGAGTCTTACAGGGCTTTCTTAGCCTGCGGGACTCCCATGGCGAGACCATCGAAAACGATTCTGGTCAACCATCTGGCAGTTGAGGAGGGGGAAGCAGTACTCCATCAACATTGTCTACAGTGAGGATGGGGGCCTGCTGACCTTAACTCGAAACGTCATGGGTAGGTGGGGGGACTTTGAAGACCTCATGAATCCTACCAACATGCCTTCTGAGAAGGAAGCAGAGTTGGGGGACTCTACAGTGGTCTCTTCCATTTCTGGGGCTGCGGTCGCTGAGGTAGTTAAAAAGGTCTTCGGTGGCAGGGCCCCGGGGGTGGATGAGATCCACCCAGAGTTTCTTAAGGCTCTAGATGCTAAGTGGCTGTTCTGGCTGACACACCTCTACAGCATTGCATGGACATCGGGAACAGTGCCCCTGGACTGACAGACTGGGGTGGTGGTCCTGGAGAAGAGGGTCCGCCAGATTATATATCCCCGATGGAGGAGAATTGTGGTTTTCCTCCTGGCTGTAGAACAGTGGACCAGCTCTATGCCCTCTTCAGGTTCCTGGAGGTGGCATGGGAGTTCACCTAACCAGTCTACATGTGTTTTGTGGACTTAGAAAGGGCGTTTGACTGTGTCACTCGGGGACTCCTGTAGGGGGGTGCTCCAGGAGTATGGGGTACTCGAGCCCCTTGAATGAGCTGTCTGGTCCCTGTACGACAGGTGTCAGAACTTGGTCCGTATTGCCAGCAGTGAGACGGAATTGTGTCTGGTGAGGACTGGACTCCGCCAAGACTGCCCTTTATCAGCAATTCTGTTCAAAACCTACATAGACAGGATTTCTATGTGCAGATGAGGCGTTGAGGGGATCCGGTTTGGTGACCTCAGAATTAAGTCTCTGCTTTTTGCAGAAGATGTGGTTCTGTTGGTTGTAATCTCCAGTTCTCTCTCGAGTGATTCGCAGCCAAGTGTGAAGCGGCTGGGATGAAAATCAGCACCTCCAAATCTGAGACCATGGTCCTCAGCCGGAAAAGGGTGGAATGCCCTTTACGGGTTGGGGGCGAGGTCCTGCCCCAAGTGGAGGAGTTCAGTTCGTCTTGTGATAAAGAAGGAGCTGCGCCAGAAGGCGAAGCTCTTGATTTACCAGTCGATCTTTGCTCCTACCGTCACCTATGATCATGAGCTCTGGGTAGTGACCGAAAGAACGAGATCATGAATACACGCGGCCAAAATGAGTTTCCTCCAGAGGGTGGGTAGGCTCTCCCTTAGAGATTGGTCATCTGGGAGGGACTCAGAGTAGAGCTGCTGCTCCTCCACATGTGGGAAGAGATCCCGGGGGGAGACCCAGGACACGCTGGAGAGATTATATATATCTTTATATATATACATATATATATATATATATATATATATA
>JBAMHX010000023.1:890983-904710 GCA_037177515.1 Pseudomugil tenellus | reverse complement strand
AATGTAAAAAATTAAAAGCTGTGAACATATGACATGTCAATGAGGGAACTGGACTATTAATTCAGGTGTGTTGGATATGGGATCTCAAGGAGTGGACTTGACGAATCCTTCATTAGACTCTTGCTCATTGTTAAAGGCAGGAAGGAAATGGTTGTGATGCAGCCTGTCTTCAGTCCAGCTCTGCAGATTCCCCCTTCAAATCAGTAAGACACTGATTCCTAAATCAAGATGGACGAACATTTTCAACAACTCTGCTGTCTTCAGGAAGTTTTTTAAAATTCTCAGATCGCGTTAACATGAAGGACCTGTGGTGGCGAAATCATAATATTCCCGACACTCCATTCAGGAAGCGCGATAACTGAAAAATATTCAATTTAAATTTTTCATGTTTTGCATATCCATAGATATCTCCCACACCCCTCCATAAGAGGATAAAGTGATCGGACTTTGAGTAATTTATCATTTTCAGGTTTTCCACCTGGGGTGCTCTAATCTAAATGAGACTGTATGGGTCATTCTGGTGCAGTTTTTTTTTTGTTTCTATGTTTTTTTACGATAAATGAGAGTGAAAAAAAATTTTAGTTTATAAAACACATAAACATTATTGTTGAGATATTTATGACATAATTATTTTATGTTGCAGGCATCTTACAATTATTTTCTCATGAAATCTGAAGTGTCTCTGTGGACTGTGTTTGAGTTCTTATTAAAGAAAAAAGGGACAATTGGAAAAAATAAATTGGCGGCCCCGTTCGGGAATAAGCGGTGGAAAATGGACGGAGTATAAATATCATAAAACACTGGAGCAGGGCTACCATAAGGCCTCGCATCTGTGTGAATGCCAGGAAAATGCTGAACTTGGACTATTTATGTTTGGAGGAATAAAAAGAAGAAGATTAAGTGGCTTTTTTGCAGGAAGAGTGAAGCAGAAATGCCAACACACCTGGGTCTCAGCTGTGAAGGAGCCAACGCACACACCGATCTGTGGATTATATCCATACAGTGTAGATTGAAGGGTCAGGGTGTAGACTGGCTCCTACATGACAGTACGTTCCCTGCAGGTGTGATCACACTGCAGCCGAAAGAAGAATCTGTTGGCCAAATGTTCATGTACGGGTAGGATGAGCAGTAAAACAGTTAGATCACATGACCAATGACAGTCAGCACAGACACTGCAGCAAAAATGAAGGACAAAGACAGCAGACTACATGAATCAGCTCATCACCACTGATCACTAAGATTCATTAGATGCATATATTATCCTAGGAAAATGTGTTACATGTCTGTGAACAAGTCTGTTAGATTCAACACCAGCTAATTTAAATGTGTTCAAACAAAAATGAAGAGCAAAACAATTAAAACAGTAGATTTATTAAAAAATGATAGCATTTTCCAGCTCTCCCAAACTGACAGCTATGCTAATGGATATAATGATAAGAGCTGCTAATTCCATCCCAGTGAGGGGATAACATAATTTCTCTTTAACAGCTCATCGCCAGTAACACTTACTGGTTGAAGCTGGATTAGAGCAATGAGGGGACCTCATTAAGATAAGTTAGGGGCCTGGTGGGACCCTCAGACAACTGTCTTCATAAGTCTCTGAACTGAACTGGAAGCTTAAAGAAAAAGAAACTCAACCAATGCATAATCCTTCCTCAGATTTGTTGAGTTTGGGAGGCTTTCCTTTATTAAACATGTTGGTTTCTTGTAATTAGTTTTTACCTCAGAACTGCATTTAACAAAAATATTAAAAAAAAAACATTTTTCTCCTCAACTACTTTTTAGGTTTTATATATCGTCTAATATGAGCCAGAACATTATAAAATAACTCAGAATATCTCGTGTTGAATTTTTATAGAAAGCAATTCTAGTCCAGAGATACTGTTTTCAGGTTAAACCACACAGAGGTTGTTTTCTTCACATCACCTATTTACTGTAAAACAAACCAGATCCACTGGATTGGCTGCTGGTATAGGGTGGAACCATCTTTTTCCTCCACAACAGCCTTAATTTCTTAGTGTCTTTGTATTAGCTGGTTTGTGTAAATTTTTATAAATGGTTGTTAAAATTAATAAAATGCTCCCTTTCACTTGCAAATTTTCTGCTCCTACATAGATGACAAGCAAATATTATTTGGTTCTCATTCATTTGAGAGCCAAAACAGAAAAGGTATAAATACGAGCGGGAGTACATGCCATCTTCTCTGCGGTCGGGATGGGAATGAGGGCGGCTGAAATATGCACCTGTTTGCAATGTGTGTCTGAGCCCTGACTAGTTTTAATTGAAAAAAAACTAGGATATTACTATATTACTTGCTTAGCAAAATACCTTGGTCGCTTTTGGCAAATAATTTGGTTTATATCCTAATCCTGCCTCACAAGCAAACCTATGGAGTAATACAGGGAAAGGAAAATAATCCATTTAATACATATAAAAGGGTTAAGTAATATTGTTGAATTTACCAATTCAAGTCCAGTTAGCAAAAGAGCTTGCAGCTTCTGTTGAAAAGTCTGTTCCCGGTCAGTTTGAGGCGGAAGTGGGCGGAGCAAAACACTCAAATTATAATTATTTCATTCTTTGTGGTCATGATCGAAATATGCCTATCTTGCATTCTGTCAGTTTGTACAAGTGCTGTTAGATTAAGTTATTTTATGAGTTGGCGTGTAATTGTAATTTAAAGGATAGGATGATTTAAATGATCAAAACGAACAATCACCCATCTTTCATTTTTCAGTGTAGGTGTTGGAAATGTTTATGAGATTTACCTTTTTGTTTTTTGTCTTAAAAATAAATTTATGTTGAAACAACACAAAAGTTTTCATTAGATCTAAGTGTACCACAGTCAAAATCAAGCCAACTACTGTTCAACATGCTCAACCAATCATCGGGGTCCCCCAGAACAGAAGTCCCCAACCTATTTTCCCTGAAGACCCCGTTCATGCAACAAGCTCTGATATCCCCATCTCTCCATCCTGTGTTGAAACCATTTTTTATTTGAATCAAATGTAAATAAAATTATTATTATTATTATTGTTGTTGTTGTTATTGTTGTTGTGCTTCCGTTGGCTACTTTCTCACAGAAACGATCTGACTGAATCTTTTACTGTGAATGAAATACCTAAATGATAAAAAGAAAACCTAACCAAATAGGTCTACACCTCAGCTAAATGTGGACATGAACTCTTTTATACTCTATTCTGATTGGCTGTAGGGTGTCTGTTACAACTGTTGTTGAACACCTATAAAAATGTTTCATTCAAATAGCTGATTGTTCTAAATCAATGGTTCTCAAACTTTTTAGTGTGTACCATCTGAGAAAATAGCAAGCTCTCAAAGTACCACGACCATGACCGACCTGAACACACAGTAGTGACTATATTAAGCTACAACATACATGGCTATTGGCTATAAGCAGTTCAGATAGGAAGCATGTTAACTTCTTATAAGGGTAAAATTACTGGGCTCAATTGCATGAACCTGAAGAAGAAAAAAACAAAGGGAACACTTGTTTTAAATATGAATGTAATGTATTTTGTGTATTGTAAACATTTTGTATTATTTTAATTATATTTGAAAAATAATACCCATAATAATACCTTGGGAGTAATCCTCACCTGGAATTGTTTATGCATTATAGCTCATAAAATAGTCATCCTGTAACACACTGTCATGTATTTAACAACTTTTTTTCAGAACAAACTAAGCTTTCATAAGATCCATGTTAAAACTGGGTAAATTGTGTGTGTGTTTGTGTGTGTGTGTGTGTGTGTGTGTGTGTGCGTGTGTGTGTGTGTGTGTGTGTGTGTGTGTGGGTGTGTGTGTTTGTGTGTGTTTGTGTGTGTGTGTGTGTGTGTGTGTGTGTGTGTGTGTGTGGTGTGTGTGTGTATGTACAAAAACTGCAAAAATAACCACTCATGTTATTGCAGCTGATGCCTCCTACAGACCGTTTCTATTGACTTTGCCAAAGATGGCGTGTGACTGATTTCTTCCACCTAAAATAAGCCCAAACATCTTTGTAGTCCTTTCCAAGACACAAAATAGTAAGGAGTGAGACATCTTGTTCTTTTTAGATCTTTGATACACCTGGTGATGTTATAAAACAGTCCAATTGAACGTGTAACAACATGTGAAAGAGCAAGACTTATAGGACATTTACTTGGCCAATCAGATGACTTTGTTTAGCAAGCTAGCTTTGGACTAACAAAATCTCTCAGCTTTTCCACACAAAAAAATTATAATTTTAAACCTTTAATTAAAGGTTTAAATTATTAAAGAGCTGCGTCTTTAGCCTGCTTTTGAAAGTAAATAAGGACTCTGCAGAGCGATTGTGATTTAGCCCCATGTAGTGATGGTAGTGCTGGGTGTCTTTCACTGGCTGAGTGTAAATGTCGAAAGGGAGTGTATGCACCAAAAGTTTGAATAAAACATCATGGTAAAGATACATCAACGTGAGTGATGTCATCGTTTTTATGGAAGTAAACATGACGGTAACAGCGGAGCAACTTTCTATTTTAAAGTTATTGTCCAGCTGTAGCGACACATTTTAATAAAATCATTTTAATGAGATTCTAAAAGAGGAGAGTCTGGTGGTTTTATGTGAAGCAGAAACATCTGTACAGAGAAACATGTGGATACGAAGTGGCAGCAGGAGAGGTGGGAGATGGATGCAGCACATTTACACATAAGTTTATAAATAATTTTCCAATCAGGAGCAGAACCTTCATGTACGTTGCTGAGCGCCTCTTTGTAATACTGTATCAATGAAATGCACAGATTATAAGGATCATTAATCCCAAGTAGAAACATTTTTGGTGATCTCTTCTCATCACTTCACCTTCCAGATGTTCAATAAAATGAAATAGTTGTTTGCAGGAAATGATCCAGCTGTTTCAGATATATTTTGCGAGTGTTTGATTCTAATCCATACTAGCTGTGTGTGTGTTTATGCAGGATTTATGGCGTTAGTTTGTGTGTACAGGGTCGGCTTGCGGGGGTTATTATTGGATGCTTGCCATCCAACATGGTGGTGTAAACAGCGGGAACCACCTGACTACATGTTCTCTATAGTTAGTGTGTTGCAGCAGGTGAACATGTAAAAACTTTCAGCACAGTGGCTCAAGAGATCCACAGTTGGTGATCCCTGCATAAGTGCATCAAAAATATCTTTTTTTAAGGGATGACATAAACTGTAAGATAAGTACAGAAAATACTAAACTGTAAAAAAATCTAGTTTATTTTGATCAAATATTTACAGGTCCATCAAATGATTTTTACATTAAATCAGCAAGAGATGTACTTTTGTAACAGAACCAGTAAAATGTGTGAACTGTTCAATGAATAGTAATATTTAACAGACACATGAATCGTTATGGTGTAAGAGGACAGACAATAGATGAAATAACGCTGCTCATATCATACACAGTGCATGATTTAATGAAAAAATGACAGGGAATCCGTTGCACCGTAGATCTACATCTATCGATCTATATATCTGTCCATCCATCTATCCATCAAAAAATGCTCAAATAAATGACCTAGCAAAAGTAAATTGCATTAAAAGTGTAAATAATGAACATCTAAAAGTGTTAATGAGGCAAAATATTGTTGTAACTTTATTTATTTCCATCCAGAAACATGAGGTTGTTCAGTGTTGTTGAGTAAAATTGTTTTTTAGATGTAAATATCTAGAAAATGTGCCCGGAACACCTCACCAGCGAGGCATCCTAACCACATGCCCGAGCCACTACTTTGTACTATATGAAAGAGAAAATGTGGAGTTGGTATTAGGTATAGGTTGTTAATTTGTTTTTATATTGGTCTGGCCCACTGGGGATCAGAATGTAGTGAATGTGTTACCTGAAGTAAAATGAGTTGGACTCCAGTGTGAATAATGGAAACACAGGTGTGTGTGTGTGTGTGTGTGTGTGTGTGTGTGTGTGTGTGTGTGTGTGAGTCCATACTTATACACCTACTGTGGAGGTGGAGATAAAGTGTTTTGTTGGATAAGACTTGGTGGGACTCAGAGTCAGTCAGATTCTGGTTGGGATGGAAATGCATTGTGTTAATGGAGAGCCCTCACAGCCGTTGTAAACCCGTTGTGTGTGTGTGTGTGTGTGTGTGTGTGTGATAGGTCAGTGATGAAGACAGACAGATGAAGTATAATTCAACCCCTCAGAGAGCGCTTTCAGTCCCACATCTTATTATGATGGTCTAATTTAATACTGCTATATACAGCTGCCCTAGATAACCACACACACACACACACACACACACACACACACACACACACACACATATACACACACACGTGCATAATTGTTAGCTGTATAATAAGTTTAAAATACCAAAGCAGGTGCACACAGTTTTTCTTCCACAGGCACAGACAGTGACAGAGATGCATGTATCCCAGGTATCTAGATGGTAAAAATCCATTATTTATTTTTTTTTAACGTGTACATATGCGCGCAATTCCACGTGTGTAGTTACGCTGATCATCTGAACTAACTCATCCTATCATGCAAACGGAAGTCACTTCTATTAAAAAGAAAGATAAGACAGAGCAAGTTATCGCCCTGAGTAGGAGATGTTGTGGATGTTTTAAACAGATTGTGGTTTATTTCAAAAGTAATCAAATCTTCTGACTGGCTGCAGCACACTTTTACAGAAGTGGAAATCTCACAGATGAGGGCTGAAGGAGAAAAACATGAGCAGCGATGAATAAATTGGTGGTTTCTTGCTGCCAATACTCTGAAGCTCGCATACTCACAATGTGGACGTCACCTCCAGGCTTTCTTCATAGGGATCCTCCACAGCAGCTCTGCCTGGTTATAGATGTGGAGATCGTCCAGCTCGGGGAGAGTGGTGCGGTCCGGTACTGCAACCCTGTGGTGTGGACTCCCATCTGCCCTGATTTGGCTGCTTTTAATGGTGATGCCCTTTGTGGTCCTTGGTGGGATGCATTCTGGTGTGCATGGATCCAAAAGCATTGCTTCCTCATCTCAGTGTCAAGCCAGAGGTCTATCCTCAGGTGTTTATCTAAGTTGTGTTTTTACTCTATGTTGGTGTTTCAGTTAAAGAAATAAAAACTACAAGTAAAAACTCGGGGGGGTGGGGGGTGGGTGCACTGGGTTGTTGTGAGTGATGATATGTGCGTGAGACAGTATGCATGTGTTACAGGCGTTTTTTCCTAAGTGTAAGATGGATTTCTCTATTTTGTTTATCACATTTGAGCTGCTTTCAAGTTTCAAGCGTCTGTAGTTATTTCTCAATTTTTTCCGCCAGCATGTGTGATTCTACCATGATGTGTGGGAATGCCGCAGTCAGGACGTGTGAACTTGGCACACACAGTGTGTCATGTCTGCCCCCTTTCTGCAGCTTTTAGGCACTGCACATGTCTGAAAGATTTTCTTCACTTACACAAACTCATATAGGAACTGAAATAAGAAGCTAAAGTGGAAGTTGAAAGTTTGAAATCATCATTTTACACATTCATCTTTCTCTTTTCATTCCTGCAGTATGTGGCGCTTGCCTCCCTCTTCTTCATCCTCCTCTCCATCTCCACCTTCTGCCTGGAGACCCATGAGGCCTTCAACACAATCTATAACAAAACAGAGAACGTCACTACTGGGAACGTCACACGTGAGGAGGTACGGGAATTTCAACAGATTTCTTTTTTATCAGAAGAGCAGTGGGTCATCCGGTCCAATCAGAAACTCCTGCTGCTTCACATCTGGTCTCACTGTCTTTATAAGTATGGTTGAAGGTATAACAAAGTAATCTTATGTCCAGTTCAATGTAGTCAAGTTAAAACATATCCATTACAAGATCCACATAAGTCCAGATGTGTTCAAATAAATCAGTTAATATGTTATTAGATAGCCAAGAAAACCAATGGATTGTATAAGATGTTTTGTTTTAATTCTCCTAAAAGCCTAAAATATTTAGTGTCTGAATGATGTGTGATTGCTGTGATTTTCACCTAGTCAAGGTTTAACCATAAATCAGGTCTTGATTATGATTTAGTTAACTTCTCACCTGGTTAGAGTTCATATTTTGTCTCTCTGTCTGGCAGTTTTATATTAGATATATAAGATAACTATACCAAAAACATCAAGTACAAACTGGGCAAGTATTAAGTATTTTCTTAAATTTAGCTTCTCTCCCTCAGAACAGACAGACTATCCAGAAAACTCCAGCTCTCACACTTTTTGTCACGTCAGGAGACATAGGAAAGATTTAAGGAGATGCCAGAGCATACAGCTAAATAGTTTGCTAGTTTATGACTAGTTAAAGACATAAGCTGAATGTGAAACATCCATTAAAGCAGTGATACATCTTAAAAATGTTGGTTAAAGAAAACCAACAGATTGCATCAAATCTTGACTTGGATCTAATCTCCCTTTCTGAACTGCATGAGGTGACAGTGGGTAGAAAAACTCAATTTTAACAGGAAGGAAAAACCTCCGTCCGAACCTGGCTCAGGAAGGGCAACCAGCTGTCTTCACAGGTTGGGTTGAAGAGATTAACATACACTGCAACTTGTATCTAGTTAGACTTGTAGAAAAAGGAGAAATATGTTAATTATGTCACTCATATGTTTGTAAATGCAGGAAAAGAAGCAGAGAAATTCAAGCAAAGTGCTCATTGCATTATGGGATGTTTGTGTCCCTTGATGCAAATGTTTCATACCCTAACCCATGGCTGCATAAATAGTAGTTGACGGGATGACTCCTAGCTCAGAGGAAGGCAATTCCGGTCATAGAGAGCCACACTCCTGCACATGTTGGGAGTTTCCCTGCTGCATCACACCTGACTCAAATCAATGGGTAATCAGCAAACTTGTGCTGAGTTTGATGTCAAGCTCTGCATAAGTCTGCAAATTAATTTGTGTTGACAACTCAGTTACTTTTGGTTGTGGTGTTTCCACTTAGATTTTGATATTTACTGACATGGCAGAACCCGGTAGAGGCCAATCTACTGTAAAATCATGATCTCTAATCTCTAAGCAGTTTTGATTCCTCCCAAATCTTACTGTCACTGATATTTACTAACCCAAGTAGCTTTTATGTTTCCAATTACATCATTATTAAATAAAATGATGAAAAATCATAAACTCAGCTAGACATTTTAGTGTCCAGTTTCCTCATTAACTTGGGTTAGGGTCAGTTATCTAGCTAATTAACTGGAGGTTAAGGTTTAGCTAACTATCTAATAGGGAATAGTTTTAGCTAACTAGCTTAATACCTAGGTTTTAGGTTGTCGTTTTCTTTTTAGTGCCCATGTAAATTAATAAATATACATATCATAGATATAGTTAAAGTTCTTTTGGAATCTTATTGTGGTATTGTTCTTCTTGACTTTGCCGTGAATAAAAAAGTAAAACTTATGTTTCTGTTATTCACTCCACAGATTGTATATGAAGTTGTCACCGATGGCTGGCTGACATATGTGGAGGGAGTCTGTGTCATCTGGTTCACCATTGAGGTGATGGCACGTGTCATCTTTTGCCCTGACAAAGCCGAGTTCTTCCGCAGTGCCCTGAACATCATAGACTTTGTGGCCATTGTGCCCTTTTACCTGGAGGTAGCACTTAGTGGCCTGTCCTCCAAAACAGCCAAAGATGTGTTAAGCTTCCTGCGTGTCGTACGCTTTGTCCGTATTCTGCGTATATTCAAGCTGACCCGCCATTTTGTTGGTTTACGGGTTTTGGGCCATACTCTGAGGGCAAGTACCAATGAATTCTTGCTGCTAATCATTTTCCTGGCGCTGGGCGTCCTCATCTTTGCTACCATGATCTACTATGCTGAACGTATCGGAGCTGATCCAGACGATCCAACTGCTGCAGCCCACACCAACTTCAAAAACATCCCCATTGGCTTCTGGTGGGCTGTGGTAACCATGACCACACTGGGATACGGGGATATGTACCCTGAGACATGGTCAGGAATGCTAGTGGGTGCCCTCTGCGCCTTGGCAGGTGTACTAACCATCGCCATGCCTGTGCCTGTCATTGTCAACAACTTTGGCATGTACTACTCGCTAGCCATGGCCAAGCAGAAGCTGCCCAAGAAGAGGAACAAGCACATCCCGAGAGCACCACAACCAGGCAGCCCTAATTACTGCAAACCTGATGCGCTGGCAATGGCAACTGCGTCTCCACACAGGCTAATGGGCACCGTCCTTGGGCCAGGAATGGTGGGATCTGGAAGCATGATGGGTACCGGAGACTGCCCCCTGGCACAGGAAGAGATCATTGAGATTAACAGAGCAGGTAAGAAAAAGATAAAGCAGGAATGTTACGGAGTTCTACATAAGTCATGCAACACCTTGATTAGAAAACAATACAACCAAAGAAAAACATTGTTTACATGCTTTAGGTGTTCTAAAATATATTTTCAATAAAGTTATTCATTAAGCTTTCACAGCTCACATACACATCATGAATACAATCATTTAGAAACTAAATAGCTCAAATTAACATGTCATCTAATTTGGATATAAGGAAATGAGAGCAGCTCACCTTGATCCTCTTTAAAATAATTTATCCTGAGAGTTTTCTTTATAGTAGAGATTTCCGTCCACTACTGCACCCTCTTTAGTTCTAGTTTGGAAGTTGTGTGTACTATTTTGTCACTAAGAGCTTTTATTAATAACCACTGATATGCGTTTAACAAATCAAATATACAAATATGAAAAATAATATTTGTATTTGATTATAAAACAATAAATAAAATGGTTTACTGTGTTGGGATATTAGATTTGTTGTATATATGTTGTTTTCTATAATTTGGTCTCCTCTACTTTTGCTACATAAAATGATACTTTTGCCAATGGCGTGTTTTTCCTTAAAATAACTGAACTACTGTCAACATTTCTTTTGTTGTTTAATAAAATGCTGACTAGTGGTGTGAGCTCAGCATTGGCTGCTGTGAAAAGTGTGTACATGACAGATTTTGAAGCTGTAAATAACCTGCTGATGTCCTTGTTCTTTTTAATTTGAGGTACACTAAAATAGATTTTCATTTGTGATGGGCCAAGAAAAAAAACAGAAAAATATGCTAATTTTCTCTGAACCAACACCGTTAAACCAGCCTCACAGTCTGGAAAAAAGACAAATGTTTTCAGCTCTAATGTTTACGATATCAGGATATGATTTAAAAGAGAAAAAATCCAAGTCATCTGATGCTTGCTGTTGAAAAAATGTTAGTCAGCATATTGTATTTCTCTTAGTGAAAAATATTCAAACCATGATAATATGAATAAAAAAAGCATATTTTTTGCAATGCATTTAAGTTTGGCTGAGGTCTGACCGTTTTTTTGTAAGTACAAGAGATTTACAGCAGAAGTTAAAGCTGCCTTCATATTTTAGTCTGTATTCCTCCATACATGGAGCAGTTGTGCGGCTCTCATCAAGCCAATGCATCCAGCCTGGAACTTGAAGCTTCCATCTAAGTCGGGATGTATTTAGCTAAAACCTGCTCACAATGTGCTTCACGTCACCAATGTGCACAAACAGCAGTAAGTTACTGGACCATTGTGAAAGGTGTGAATCAAAACATAAATCAAACACGTTTCCCCATCACAACAAGGAAGAGCAAGAGTAGCATGGACCGCAACCTAAACGGTCATGAGTCAAATAAACTGCCCATCCAAAAATACAGTCTGGATATAAGCAAATTACCTCATGGATGATTAAGTTTCTGTTGTAACACTGTGAAACTATTTATATCAAGTAAAGAAAGTGATGCTGAAACTACTGAAACTGGGTTAAGAACTGTCTGGCATATTGACCCTGAAGGGTAGCGGAGTTCATCCATTAAAAACAACATGATTTAAAGCCGCCAAACGGTATTGGGGACCCTTTCGCCTATGTCACTGCTAGGCCTACGTCGCCACCACGTCCGACCAAAGCATTTCAGTTTCAGTTTGGACACCCTCAAATCTGCCAGACTGTTATGACAATCTTCACATTCGGCCATTTAGGCCTTTAAATTGGTCATTTCCTGTTTCTAGGTGTGCAGGGTTACAGTCCTGACTTCATGTAGACACGTGTTTGCTGCTCCCCATTAAGAAATGATCATGTTACTTCACACTTAAACTGATCAACTGCACAGATGTTTATTTTAGTCATTGTTTACTGGGTATCTCTTGTCAACAAAGTATGAAATTAAAGTGCTTCTGCTTTAATTCGGTCAGGATTACCAAAATGCTATTTGCTAAATGCTGCAGTGATGAGAGAATATTTAAGTAAGGCTTGTATTACTTTTTTCAAAGTTCAAATTTTACACATAGATTCATGTGTCTTCAAACAATACAGGCAATTCTCGATGATGATGACCCGGCATTGGGAGCTTCTGATGGGTTAGGTTGTGTAGTGTCTATTTCATAGACAGACTAACTAAAAAAAACTAAATTCCTGTTAAAGGACCCAGGACCTCCTCATTGGGCCTTGTGATTGGTCCAGATGTGAAATTAGGAATGTTTTTGTCTATGTTCTATATCGCGAAAGCTGAAACAGAGATTTTGTGAGATTTTCCACCGACTGGCCTTGAAGTCCTCACAGATTCTGCAAATCTGTCTATTTTTTGTAATAAAGCGTTTTGTTTTTGTTTTTTTTTTTTTTCATTAACTGGAGGAACATCTTCCATTTTTTAGTTAAAATCCAATGCCAACAACTGAGAATATATTTGACCTGAACCCTTTTTTAAAAATGACACCAGAATGCCAGAAGCTTGTGGTTTTAGTTTTAGCGTTGGTACCAGATGTGCTTGAATAGTCGGATCTGCTCAGGTCTTTGTGTCTACTGATGACATCACAATGCATTTTGCTCCATTTTCTAAGAATCAGATTTGCTTTAAGTTTCAATTTACCCAATATATATATTTTTTTGCTTTTTTTCACATTTACTTCACAACCAAAATCGTTCTCCCAATACCAAAAAGCTCTTTTAAATGTCAATGTATGAAGAAGAAATAAAATGTGAAACTAATCATTGAGTAGAATTTGATATATTTTGAAAGGTTCCGCTAAAATAACAGAACTGAATTTCTTTCTTTATTTAGACATTTATTGTCCTGAATATATTTCACTGAGCTAATTTAGTCTAGTCTAGATTTACTTGTTTGTTTGATCCCGTCCCCGCTGCCAAGGTTGCCAGGACAACTCCTCAATGCATCGCAAAGTTGTGGCCTGAAAAGATGAAAAAAACCCTAGTATCCCTGGTCTGCCCCAGTGGAGGGGGCAGTGGAGCAATGCTTCTAAAACAACATCTCAACACTTAACCACAGTGATCAGACAGTGACGGAATCACAACACATATTGGGAGGGAGGGGGTGGGGTCTCCCAGCACCTCCCAAGCGGCCGCAGCCAATTATAGCGCAGTTCCACCCGAGAGAGTCCGGAAGTGGGGAGACATTTAGGACGAACGGTCAGAGCATCTGTATACAATTCTTCCAGCGGGGAATTTTCAAGGCCATAGAGGAGCCAGATTAGGTAAAATCACTCGGTTTGGGGTTAGAGTGTTGTTTACCGACCCTCAGTCTGTTAGCTGATCTCTCAGAATCCAAAACAACCAAATGATGGTCAATTTCCAGTATCCAAGCCAGAATCTCTCCATTGTTGTTACACCCTGGACAAGTTCAAAAACCCCAGCCAGTCTGCCCAGTGGCATCCAGTCTGCCCAGTGGCATCCAGTCTGCCCAGTGGCATCCAGTCTGCCCAGTGGCATC
>JBAMHX010000023.1:860727-876029 GCA_037177515.1 Pseudomugil tenellus | reverse complement strand
TATATATATATATG
This sequence comes from Pseudomugil tenellus, assembly GCA_037177515.1. NCBI lineage: Eukaryota > Metazoa > Chordata > Actinopteri > Atheriniformes > Pseudomugilidae > Pseudomugil > Pseudomugil tenellus. Next base: position 876,015 of record JBAMHX010000023.1, on the reverse strand, counting down.
TGTGTGTGTGTGTGTGTGTGTGTGTGTGTGTGTGTGTGTGTGTGTGTGTGTGTGTGTGTGTGTAAAACAGTCCAATCTGAAGACCCTCGAGGGGATGTGGAGCAGCGTTTGAGGAGGACCAGATTAGATAAAGGCATGATTAGGTTGTGGCAACTCTTTTGAGACGTTCGGTTCTGCAGATGGCTTCCTGGAGCCAAACAGCCAAATATTAATAATTTTAATACTGCTATTGAGATATTTTAAAAAACCATTGTGATATCTCTTCTTTTTGCAATATTGTCCAGACCTTATCCCTAGTATGGTCAGATTGCATGTTGCTCTTGATCTGATGTTGTAAAGACCCCGGGTTTTAAATGCATCACATATAGGCCGTTTCCATTAGTACTTACTCTCACTGGCTCTACTCAGCTCTACCAGGCTTCAGGGTGTTTTCCACTATAGATATAGAGTAATAGCATTTGCAGTACCTGCTTCCTTGAGGTTTCAAGTGCGAAGAGTCTTGTTCAAATCGTGACTGGGTGAAGTAGCGATCATCCCAGAGCTTTAGTATTAATAGCAAAACGGGCAGCAGCTTCAGAACCAACACTGACGTACTTTCTGCAGCTCTGATTGCTGGCAGCTTCATATCTCTGATCACATTCAGAACCTCTCTGCTGGTTTCCTCCAATGGAAACCAGCAGACTGGAGTAGAGTTGAGCTGATCAAGTCGAGTTGAGCAGAGTAGGAACAAATGGAAAAGGCCCATTAGTTGCTTCATTCAACCAGCTCTCTTTTTGTTCTTCTCAAGATTCAGTTGCTTTTTTTTACATAAACATGATAACAATGTCTGTCCCAGTCTGGAAATGTTTATGAAGCATATTTCACACATGCTGCTTTAAAATGATTATGATCAGTATGATTATTCATGTTTAACAAATATTACGTATCCATTATGGGAACTTGTTAAAGACAGAAAAGGCGCTTTTCCCACCTACTTAGTACTTAGCTCATTCACTGTTTCTCCTTTTACTTAATATCCCTTTACTCTTCCTTCCTTTTCCTTCACCCCAACCTGCCTTTTTTTCCCCCTTTTCATTCTAACAATGGTGTGTCCATCCCATCTTCAGGCTATCCTCCTCAGTCTCTCTCCCTGCGTTGTGTTACTAAAGTGTGACAAGAGGAGGTATGTAAAACAAGCCACAGCACTGCTAGAAATCTTTGCTTATACTATGAGCTTAGCCATTTGCTTTGCTTTAAAAACAATTGTCTCAGGCGGTGAATGCACAGAACTGACCTGCCCCTAGGAAAACAAATCACTACTTGACCAGGGATGTCAAACTCTGGTCCTCAAGGGCCGTCGTCCTGCTGGCTTTAGATGTTTCTTGCTTCAACAAACCCCACTCAGATTTCTGGGTCATTGTGCAGTACATGATACCAAACAAGGTGTGGTGGACCAGGAAACTGGAGGACTGGAGTCAGACAGCCCTGACTACACTAATCAGCTATTACAATAATCCCCAACCGTGGTCCTCAAGGCCCACTACCCTGCAGGTATTTGTTGTTTCCCTGCTGCAACGTACCTGATTAAAATAAAAAGGATTTCTGACCAGCTCTACGAAAGTCTGCAACTGGGAGATTAATTTGAATGAGACGTGTTGAAAAAAGGAAACATAAAAAGTCTACAAGGAATGTGGGCCTTAAGGACCAGAGGTGGGAATTGCTAAGTTTTAGTTTCCAACTTGTGACAACATACTATTAGAAGTAGATGCTATGCTGGTAAGTTAGTTTAATTAGTTCTGTAGCATAAAAAAACGTCAGGGTGTTATGGCTGATCAGTGTATCCAACAGAAGAAATCACCAAAGCTTTGTTATTATAAGTCATGTTTAACCATACCATTCGTGAACTGCTAAATGCTAAATGAGCTATCACAAACTTTCATTTAGCTTAATAGTTACAGATATTTGGTAGTGTTACACTTACTGCATATGTCAGACACCTACTAAAAGAGAAAAAAATACAAACCAAATAAATTGGACATGTAAGCTTGGCAATGGATTGTTGACTAAGAGGTAATGGTGCATATGGCTGCTCTTTTGGCGGATGCTGTGTGCTATGCCAAGCTAACGCATGCTAAAGCAAAAAGATTTCAATTGAAATAATAAATGGACTGTACTTTTCTAGTCATTTTGACCACTAAAGGTGTCTTTCTACATGGCCCTGGTCCACCCGGCCTTACACCAGTCCAACCGGATTCAGAGCATTTCCATTACGATTTGTCGGACTGTACTGGTTCACTTTTTGGACCAGTGATAATGGAAAACTCCCTTATAGATACTTTTACAGTGCAAGGTACATTCATCTATTCATGTACAAATTTATATAGCACTTCAGAGGAGTTGTCAAGGGTTTTTCTGCATCAAACAGTGAGTACTTTAAATGCAATATGGGGCTCAGACCAACGAGACCTCAACATCTTGTCTGGGAAAACTGGGAGCAAAACACCAATCATCCAATTAACAGAGGACTTCTCTTCCCCTGAGCTACAGCTGACCATGTCATTTACGCTCACATCAAACTCCTGTAAGTTATAAAAGCTGGGTGTGGTGTGTGCTACCACATATTTGTTGATTAACCCATTAGTCGCCAATTTAGCAAACTTGTGAATGTGACTGTGGCTGTTCGTCTCAAACTTATGTCCTTTATCAGAGTCTTGGGAACTTGAGGGTCCTACACAGTATCTTAGGTGTTCCTAGAACTATTCTCTTCTGGGTGGAGATGTCTGCTGTTTCCCCCGGTTTCTAATGGAAACACTTTTCCAGACTTTTTCTGGGTTCTCGTGTTCCTTTTTCCTGATATTTCTATCATTAGGGATGGCTATACCCATCACTACGGCTTTCCTCTGTTACTTATCCATAAACACTATGTCGGATTGGTTTTCCACCTCCATTTGGTCCGTCTATTCCATATTCTTATACTTGGTTGTAGCATTCCATGTATTCTTTGCCTGCCAGTATCTTGCACTCTGCTTTGAGGTGCCGGATTGTTTAGGGGTTTCTTTGTAATGTCTGTATCTGGAACCCTGCCTGGGGAGGTTGATATGATGACATCGAGGAATGGCTCTGGTACTCAAGGCTTGCTCCTGTGTGGTCGTTCAGTTCAACCCTGTCTCTCCACTGGTGTTGGCCACTTGGACAATCTCTTGGTAAGACATCCCATGTAGGGATTTTCTTTTATGATGGTTCCTCCATCCCACTATGGTTCCAAAGAATTTTGTGAAAGACCCTGAGGATTAAATGGGGGTACTGAAGCATAAACATCAGCATTCTGAAAGAAACCAAAATGCTCAGTACGACAACTTCAATAATGAAACACCAACTACTGTTGACTGGCCATTTCATTCACATATCTGACACCTATCTTCTGAAACAAAGCCATTATTCCAAATGGTCCAACTCAAGAATGACACCTGAGTTAATCAAAGAACATCCCTTATTAATCACAAGCAGAGAGACTTCAAGGGACTGCATGAACAGCTAACTCACAGTGCAGAACAAAACAAGGCACCCTAAGCATGATGGGAAAATGTGCAAACAACTATCAGAGGCCAAGACATCCAACCGCCACAATATTAAAGCAAACCTTAAAAATGACTATCTTTTCTCCTGACTGGAAGGTGCTAAACAGGCACTGATGGAAGGAAGTGGTACAAGAAGATGCTGCACACTATGAGAAGAAACCCACTGTGTCACAGAAACAAAACAACTCCTAAAAGAAAGACAGTTAAAAGCTCTAGAAAGACCACAACCCACCACCACTTTCCCATGCCAATACTGCAGCAAAATATTTGAGCCACTGATTGACCTCTACTCCCACCTAATGATCCACAAGTAAGACATCTCCACAAGGAAGATGTCATACTCACCTCGAGTGACTGCCGATGATGATGGTTCCATTGGTTCCATTGTCTGGGACATTCACTAAGTGCTTCCTCTGTCTTATACAGACGCTCAATCAAAAAGTCTCAGTGGAGAAAAAAGTTCAACCTACTTTTACTCTCAGTCATGATGCCATTTGCTCAGATCACTTTGCACTTTCGTTGTGCCAACAAAGGCCCTTTTTTCTCTATGATTTTTTGTTTAAATTTAGTTTAAATTTAAGAAGACTTGTCGCACAGGATTAGACAATGTTAAACATAATCACCACATTTTGGGGGGAAGGAAATTTCAAAACAAATAGTGATATAAAATCTTGTTTTATTTCTGTTCTCAGTTTTAAGGCTCCATTTACAGCAGTCATTCTTTACTGAACTAAATGGTCAGCAAAGGAAGCAATTCAAGCTTCACTGTTCTCTTCATAAGAAACATTTTTCCAAAAACTAGCAAGTTAACTTCACATATTTCTAAAACAACACAAACGCTTTGACTGACAGAGGGTAGAGTCGAATAAATAAAACCCTTCTATCTTCTCAGCTCTTTCACTTTGCCTTGTTTAATGATAAACTGTCTGAAGCTGTGTAGCTATAGATGTCATGTGTAATTATTTGGCCAATCATAATCAAGATTATTGCATCGTTCTTTGTTCCCATGGTTAACTTAAACTTTTAACAGCAACATCTGAATGTCAGCATTTGCTTGGAGGTAATTCTCTGTAACAGTCTGCTGTGTAACTTAAAGTTTTATAGTTTTATATCTGTGTGTAAAGACCCATTTCTGCTTCCTTATGTCCCAACATGGGAACGTCCATTTCAAACACTGACATAGTTCTCCATCTTCATACTTCCATGCATTTTTTACGTTGCCAGTGCATCGATTACTGGTCAATGTTGAGTTCAGAGTTCACTTTTGAAGTGGTTTGTGGCATTAATGCAACCATCCAACAACACCAGAAGAATTAGAAAAATTCACAAGATTTTTTTTTCTATTTTTTTTTATTTTTTTTAAAATATATATTTTTAACTGTTTTCAACTTCCTGTGTGTCTTTTGGTGCTTTTCATTTTGTGGTTTCTGCGTCACCTTCTTCCTGTTTTTTTTCCCTTCTTCCTCTTGTTTTTTCCCGTTGTGTGTGGGCTACTCAACTCAACACTGCCCCCCAGGGTGTCCAGTGGCGTTACTCCGTCATGTGACAGATTGTTAAGCTCCTTGATTACTGACCAAATAATGCATATAACTAACTCCGGAGAGGGACAAAACTGCCCATTCGTCTGAGTTTTTGTCTTACCTGTTGAGCATAAATGGGTCTTTATGTCACTTTTTAAAACATTAAATGATATAATAGAAAGTTTAATACATGTGCGTGTTATTTCATATGCTAACATGAATGAATAGTTTATTTATGTTTGTCTACAGTTTGTCTACAGTTTCCTTAATTTCAATGTGAATCATGTGCACTACAAACAATGTTTGCACATACTAAAAACATGTAAGATACCAAAATGATATTTGTACAATTAACTAAAAGACCACCAAGCATTGGCATCCAAACAAATCACAGTTCAAACACCAAGCAGAAAATCAAAGAACATCAATGTTCACGAACAAGGTGTCTTATGAAAGCAAAGACTGCTAATTCAGGGACGTCTGTCTCATGAATGTGAGACACAAACTGTTTGAGACGTCTGTTTCATGACTGTGGGACAGAAACTCCCAGAGCATGTCTTACTTTGTTTCAGTTCCATAACCTCTGCTAATGTGTCTTCTATCATTATATCTTTGTTTAAACTGAATGGTGAAGGTCCTGCTAGTTTCCATGGACATAAAGGGGTTTGTTTTATAACAAAGTATTTTTCTTGGTATTCACTTCTTTCTAGATTTTCATGGAGTATTTTTGGTGAATTAACGACTATCCCTTAGTTCTCTTGGCTCTGATAGAGCTGTCCATGATAAATATCTACTGCAGGCTTGCTGAGATATTTTCATGTGCAGTACATCTATTAAATGATTTGGAAAACTTCTAAGGACACTTTTTAGCTCATGTTGTTTCCCAGTTTCTCGTCAGATTTTATTTAACTCACTTCTGGATGAACTGGGCTTCCATCCTCTGGTTTTCACTGAAAGTAATATTTGGTTTTCTTTTAAGAGTAGATGACTTTCTATCTTTTCTACTGTGTTCCAGGGGAATTTATTCTTAGTAACGCCGATCTTTATGATCCTTCTGTAGTAATCTCACATGCTCAAACTTTCTTTTGAGACCATTATACATACAAACCAATTGTGAACATATTTCATTTATTTTGAGAAAGTAATTTTAGACAGAAGGCAGAAAAAAAACATCCTAGAGAAGAGATTCGGGAAGGTTGTGTGGTTCTTCTTAATTCAGTGCTGGTTAGAGCCTGAATTCACAGTATTTGAAACAAATAGAAAAGTTATTTTTAGCCTTTTTCAGTCCCAACACAAGGCTCTCCCAGTTGGAGTTAGTGTTACTGTACCTGTATGTCAGCAGGTTACTAATGCAGAGGTGGTTGATTGTCTGTCACTAAATCATAATTATTTCAATTAACTTTTCTTTCATTTATTTTCCTCTCAGAATACACCAGAATGCTTTGTTGTTAAAATGACTACATTTTTACCCCCAGACCCCTTTAAAGGAGTTTAGTTTGTCACCTTTTCACACCTTGTGAGTTTGCAGGTATAAACTAAGAGCTGATTTTCATAACGTACATTCCTGTTTTGTCTTGTCTCTGTCTGTGTTTGTCTGTCCATCCGTTTGTCCCTCCATCCATCTGTCTGCCCATGTTTTTCCAATTTTCTCCTTTGATCTAAAATGATTATCTGCTTTTTGTTTGGTTTGGTTATGTCTTTCCTTTACCGTGCTTGTAACTGTACTGGTTGTTTTGTGTTTGCTGTACCTGATGCTGTCATAACATAACATCACTGACTGGATTATGATTTTCTCTCATCAACATACTGGTCTGCTCATACCTGCCGTGAATGACCGTCACCTTGCTCTAACCTCTGCTCTCTGACTTGTGCATGTCATGTAGCCACAGGTTATGAGAAGTCGCGCAGCCTGAATAACATCTCTGGGATGACGGGGGGCCCGCTGCGACTCACCCCCATCACCAATTCCACCTTTGAGCCCTTTGAGCCACCTGGCCTCAGACGATGCCACTCACCTATACCCTCCATCTTGTAGCTTCGCTAACAAAGATCAACAATAACAAGCAATTCAAACTTTTACTTTGTTTGTTTTTTTTCTTGATAATATTCAAGAGAATGAAAATCATCATCATCACAGCTGTTTTCCATCTTTCATTTCATTTTCCTTCTAATAAACAAAAACAACAAAGAATTAACATTGTTTCAGCCAGAAACAAGGAAACCTCAATGATTTATGTCAAATAGATGCTTTAGCTAACGTCTAAACTAGTCCAACATACACCAGCACGCCTGCCTTACTAACAGGGTTACATTGTAGGTTAGTTAGCTCTCCTGTTGCTGATTCTTGCTTGCATTTTGAATGCACTTGCACTTCTTTTACCCCTGATAAGTAAAGCTATGAATAAGAAACTTTTCAAAATACAAAGCCTCAGAACAATCACACACTGACATAATATCATAGCTAGTTGGTTTTACCTGCAAATAGACTTAAAAAAGCAAATATTTTCTATTCTAACTGTAATACCTTGAAGATGCCGTTTTGGCCACAGATGTTGACCTCTTTATGTTTTAGATGTAGTCTGCAGGGACACGAGGCTGTAGGAGATCGTCATGGTAACGAGGTGATGAAGGATGACAAATCCCTGTCAGCTCTTTATTTTTCTTCTTACAGAGAAAACAAGACATTTCTTAGTTTTTAACACACTGGAATCAGATGTTGAGGAACATTTAAAGGTCTTAGTTCAGCGGTTCCCCGTCTGGGGCCCATTAGAAAATGTAAGATAAAGCGGATGGTGTTGGTCATTATTTAGAACAATATCAGAAAAAAATATTTACTACTTAACTTGAAATAAGAAGACTGCATTGCACCTTTAATATAAATGTAACTGTGACTAAAGCTTGGTAAAGGGTTCAGTTAAGGTAAAATAACCAAATGCAGACAAACTCAAATCTACATTTGTCCACCTCAGTATTAAAAAGCAGAATCAGGTGGTTTTATTAGGACCCCAAGTTAAAAAAACACGAAGGTAAACAGGTCAATTTTAGTTTTCTTTCTTTTCTATGGAGATACCTTCGCAGGTAAGAATGTTTCTGGCCCTGTAGTGACGTGCTGAGATTATTTCTGCTTTGATGAGATCATAATTAATTTTTCTGATTATTTAATTATTAAAGAAAAAACCATTGGAAATGTCAGAAGTGATGAACAAAACCAGCTGGTGAATGTAACGCTTATTTACTGTCATACAGCAAACACAAAGAGATGTCTGTAAAAGCATATTTACTTCCTCGTACGGCCGTCAGCATTCAGGTTGTTACAGAAAACGATGTAGGATTAGATCCTCTCCTCAGTTCATCCTCCACCTGCTGTCCTCTCACCTGAGCTCTCATCAAAGACTGAGCTGTAAAACCAGGAAACACGTTTGGTCAGGGTTAATACAGAGATGATTTACTGCTGGGAGAATGTGGCTACGTTAGCGGGGAAAAAGCCAGCTCTGTCCTACAAAAATCACTAAACCTGGCCTTATCAGATTAAACCATCATCATCATTAAAAAAAACTAATTCCAGTTTGTTTCAGTTCAGAAAGCAGCCAGTTTTCACTCACTGCTCCTAAACGTCATGTAGAAGCTAACCCACCCTGACCGCAGGGGTGTAGTTTTCACATGTCATCAGAAAAAGATCTTGTTTTCAGAGTTTTACTGACTGTGTTTATGTGGGAAAGTTTCAGACGTTGCAGCTTAGCCTGAAGGTGAGAAGCTGGCTTTTCCTCAGGTCGGAGTTCATCTCACCACCATCACCACCACCTACAGCGTAACTACTTGCACTGACCCCAGTGTGACTCTGCAGCCAATGGCAATATTTTTTAGTTCTCTTCCTTTTTGGCTTCTCTTTCTTTCCCTGTTTTTGCCCTGATCCCATCCCTGCCCTCCCTCTTCTGTCCGTCCATCTTGTCTTTGTTTTCGGCTGCTGCTGCTCAGTAGGAGGCACCATGAACGGCTACTGGAGCGACAGCCCATGGTAGAAGAGGAGCAGAGGCCAAAACACCACAAAAGAAGAAGTGAGAGAAAGCGACAACAAAAAGGACTATAGAAATATGCAGTGTAGATGAGACATTGACAGTCGGACCAGCATCTACCTCTTTACTGAGATGCACAACAAACAGCTTCCTTTTCTTAAAGAAGCACTTTCATTTCAATTGTTTTTTTATTGGTTTTTTTTCACTGATTATTGTGCAGAAATGTTTTGGATTTCAGACCTTTGCTATGAACTGTAGCAGACTTTAATCTGTAAGTTGTGTTTATTGCTCCTGGCCTCAACAAACAGAATGAATACCTGTCTCATGTCTTTAATCATGTTGCTATTCTGAACTTATTTTCGCTCCACGTCTAGTTAGTCCACTGTTCCCCCTCCCAGTTGAACTTCCATCATGTCCTCACCTGCTCTTGGCTGATAAGAAAATTCCTCTGAACCCTTTTGGAGGATCAGGAAGCAGTTCTTTTTCCATTTTGGATAGAATTCAAGCTGGATCAGTTTCCAGTTTGAAGTGTGAAAGAACAGTGGATGTAATCTGATGGAAGTTCTGGGATTCATTACCAGTCACTGTTCCATTTCTTATCCCTTCATCTTTTCACCAACGTACTCTGTCTTTTCCAGAAGTCATTTGTGAATTTTGTCATAGAGATGAAACAGAAAGAAAAGATGTAAATGATGTAAAGTTTGTTTTGTAAGAATCTGCATGGGTTTCCATTGCAAATCATAAGGGCACTCATGATTACTATTTATAATTTTGTATCAAGCTTAATGAATGTGTAAAGAACATTTAGGCAAATAAGGGAGTGTATGAATGTGTGTGTGTTTAGATGCATACACATGCACTAGCATGCAAGCCAAAAAAACAACAACCTTTTGTGTGTGTAGAGATGTGGGATGATGTTCTGCATGATGAAATACTACAACGCTATTGGTCATTGCAGGTTCTATGCTGTCATGGGGATACGGAGGGGGGGGGGGGTAAAGTTTATTTTTGCAGGATGATGCTGCTTTTATATAGATGCTGAGATAGTCATATGACAAAGAAAAGCAATTGTAGTCTCTGATGTACTTTCCTGAGTGGAGAAGTGAACACTTTACATCAGCTTTATGCAACAAGAAGCAAAAACTGTGAATTAATGAAAACAAAAAGAAAAAAATCCAGATTCTTACATCATTGTCTTTATTCCTGTTTGGGGAGTGAGAGAAGAGACCTTCTCAGTCCCTCCATCCACACAACTTCTCTTCATAATCATTTCCATTTGTCCATTTTAGACCTTTATTCCGTTTTTCTACAGAAAAACATCAAACTAATGTTAAAATTCAACAGAACAGTGATGGTTAGCATGCCGTAAAACAGACTTTCCAAAAGCTTTGGAATGATGCCGTCCATCAAGTCATGTAACGTTCAGACTCCTCGTCCAGAATGGACTCTTTCTCCATTTTTAATTCCTGATTTGGGTCTGAATCTTTATCCTAATCTGATTCAGGTCATGATGATTACCCAGCCAGCATGTTCATGTGGGGCCTGTAAGGGTCACATTTAGGCTGCAGATAGGGGTCCCTGGGGGGTTGTTCGCAGTTTCCACACTGATCTCACCTTTGTTTGCCCGTATGTCTTTAAAGTTGGTTTTGATTGTTGGGGCCAAACTTGGGTCTCATTTGCGAGCCCATGTGACCCGTTTATCCTCAGTCAGCACCCACCTGAAACTATTAAGCCCCCACATGGACATGCTGGCTGGGAGAGGTTTGGCTCCATGTGAAACCCAGTCAGAACTAACTTGGAACACACATGGGAAACATGGAAAGGTCACCATGGAAACGGTGGACACATTTATGCGGAACCCTTATCTGCAACCCAAACTGGACCCTTATTGGAACTGATCCAGAGGTCGCATTTGTGACCCAGGTATGTCTCCTGACCCACATCTGATTCCTGATCCGGGCTCACTGTTTGGAAAGCAGAATAAAATGAGAACAAGGAGGTCTGAAACTGGACATCTTTCTTCTCCTTTGGTTCTGATAGTCCCGTTGGGATGAGGAGATTCTGTTGTTCATTGTTGGAGGAATATGGAGGCGTATTAAATGAATGTAGAACCACATCATCCTTTTTCTGCCACACTTTGGCTCCTTCTTCTTTTATTCATCCCCAGCTCAGGTATTTATTTCTGAATCGGCTGCTTTTTCCACCATGTTGATGACTGTATGGAGATTAAGGGTCCAGATAGCTATTTTCTGTGCATGTGCTTGCCTTGTAATCTGTCATACTGCCCTCCTTCCGATATACTGTTATATTTTCCTGTTCAAGTGTCCCTCCTGGCTTCTTCCTGTGTCCCCTCCTGGCTTTTTCTGCCCTTTCCCATTAATAGATCTCACTATCTATGAGATTCTACTGATCAAACACTAAAAAGTGAAATTGGAGAGTTGCTGAAGCAAGAAAATAAATCTTGACCAGACAGTGGATTCAGAAAGAAAAGAGACATGAAGAAGACTTGAGTGCTAAGTTGTACGTGGGGAGGAGGGAAGAAGATGCTATGAAATGATGTGTTTTGAGTGGTCTGTCAGCCAAACAGCATCAGAGAGAGGAGATGGAGAAGGAAAAGTTCTGGGCGAGACAGAAAAGTGTGATGATGTGGAGGACTGAAAGAAAGAAGCATGTAAGAATGGGAACTTCTGTGTTACTTCAGGTTGTTCTTCCTAATTTCATCTGTGTGGTTACATTTTATTTTATGTTTTTCTTTCTGTGCTGTGTTCCACCTTTTTTTTTTTTTGCTGTTGTCTCTGTTTGTTCCACATCTGGGTCAAACAGACCTCACCAAACCCACCTACAGCTTGTTTTATCCCACACAGGTGCAGTTTGCTGTTCAAGCAAACAAACTGCACCAGAATTAAACAAAAAGAGAGCCTGACCTGATAAAGCTGCTCTTTGTTTCACCATGAAGTGACTTAACGTTAGAAATCTCTGTTACTCGGCCAAGGTCTGGTCTGGATAGTTCAGATTTGGACCTGGACCTGGTTGGCTGCAGTCCACTGACTGGAACATAAACTAAAACTTAAATATTTTCAGTAACAGAGTGTTCAGTCTTTATAGAAGTGTTATATCAGAGTACAGCCTCCTGGACGAAGGTTTGTGTGTAATAATCAAGCTCGGTATTTTAGTGTTCGTGCATGCTGCTCTAATCAGAACGATTTATGATGCTGTGTTTTCATTTTGCTTAGTTGTGTGTTTGATTTATTTGCTTGGTTAAATTTACACTACTATGTTGTGGTTTCCTTTAGTATAATCATTTCACACTGAGTACTACTGAAAAATACAGATTAACAGCTGTTTTCATTGTTGAGTTATGTTTTTCTTTAGTTTTTGCTCAAACTTGAGAGGAGTTTGAATGCTGTCGTTGTGGTAAAGAAACACGTCTTTCTATATTTCCTGACATCACAGGAGTGCGCTTTGCCTCTTTGCCAGTAGCATCTATAGGTTAACACATGCTGATATGATCTGCAAACAGCCTTCTGGGCATGGACCTGCTGCTTGCAGTAAGGTTGGATTCACACCGATGACTTTTTGTCCTGCATTTACTTATTTTAATGGATGGACATCTTGCAGTCCTAAATTGAAGTTTGAATGTGTTGTTTTGCTTCACTACTGTATCTTACTGTAAAGTATTGAGGACAGCCAATCAGACTAATCATGGGTCTGATGTCCCCAAAATCAGACCTACCAGCAAGCAAAAGCATCACACCCATGTGAACCCATCCTTACTGCTTGTATGCCATGATCAAGATACAAAAAAATGAATTCAGTAAAATTACATATAATGACAAATGAAACCTTCAATGACCCGTTATAGACGTGTGGCACAACATATGTTATCTGGTAAAGGAGAGCAGAAGACCATGTAAACTAAAGCAAAGAATGTGGTCTTCTGCTCACCAATGTCGCTCTATCACAGTGAAAATGTTGCCTGTGTTGTAAAATTAACCATTAACTTTTTAATATTGCTGCATGGTGCCTTCCCGAAGAGCCAAACAGAGCAGGAAAATCCTCAACACCAATTCTACAAGTCACTTAAAAGATCAAATAAAAAGAGGACCCGCAGAGTCTTACAGAGGTGACAGGGTACCCTGTTGTTCCCCGGTGATCCAGACACACCATAGGCTCATTATTGGCCCTACAAAGTGCGTCAAATGTTGCTGATAACCCATTGATGTGAGTCAGATGTGCTGCAGCAGGGAAACTTCCAGCACTTGCAGGACTGCAGCTCTGGGGGACCGGATCACTCCTGCTGTAACTGCGGCTGTTAGGTCGCTTACCAAGGTTATCAGTATAACAGAAGAAACAAATTAGTGAAAAGTTCAACTCCCTCCGATCAGTGATCGGTAAATAAGGAGAGGCTCTGAAGAGCCAGACTTAGACTGTACCCAAGTATTATGAGCCTGCTAAAAGAGGAAGCTGAGCTGGTTGTGTTTGCTGAGCTGTGCTTGCAAACCTACCACTTAATGTTTCTAGAGGGATGTAGAGGTTTAGAGGAAACAAGTTAGTGCTCTGGGTTCCACAGAGCTTACACCATCAGTGACAAATGTTTCAAACTAAGTGTAAGTAGGAACAACATGTGAGGTAAATTAACCACCCACCAGTATCACCAACTCTGTTGGGCTGCACCAGACAAAATGCCACAAACAGGCCAGTTCAACCAGTTTAACCAGAAGGCACTCCCTGGACCCCATTCTCCTCCATCATCCCTTCAGAGTTATGCACATCACATCTGTGCTGTTTTCTCTGGACAAGTGTGATACGATTTTCTAACTCATCCATTTGGATGTTATTTAATCTTTAAACAGGCAACTAAGAGTTGTATTTATTTATCTACAGCTTAGACGTTTGGGCGGAGTTTGCATCCACGCTTCACCACTCAAACTAGTTACACCTTTTAAATGTTAAATAAATAACATTTCCATTCTCTATCAGTGGGTGACGCTGTACCAAGAATTACTGAAGGAGAAGATTAAGTTGGTTCACCTATAGCTTAAAACAAAATCATTTCAGTTTCTACCATATTACAGCTAAATATAGAGCTGTGTCAGATCATATCTCTTTCAAAACTTTCTGAATTCTTCCACAGGCAACATTTTCCAACCAAAGGTGCCCATCATCCCGCATGCACTTTTAATGGGTTGGCAGCAGGAAGCGCAACTGATCATTTCCTCTGTAGAAGGTGGACAGGCTAAGAAAACTCGCTAGATCCAAAGATATGGACAAGAAGCAGCTCAGGTGGAGCAGATTCATATTGATAAAGACAAAAATAGAATACAATACTGTTATTTTGAGTTTAAACATAATGTGTAAAACATAATGAAAAAGATCATTTTAAAAGGCGCTTTATCTGCATCAAAACAAAAATATTAAAAATAAACAAATGTGGACTATTTTCACAGGTAAAATACCAGGAAAGGCAAACGATGACACTGCTAGATGGGTAAGAGTTAGAGCAAAACATTAGCAAAACCCCAAAAGAACTCTGGACCATTAAAAAAGATTGTAATGACATGGAGACATGTCTAAACATCCACATACAACAAAACATCGACATACAACTAAACATCGGCATACAACTAAACATCGGCCGTACCCATAAGTAAAGAAAGATCAGTTCAGTGTAGCATCACCTAAAACCACCAAAAAGACGATGCTGTGTTTAGTTTCTCCTTAATCCACATTAATGTACTGAGGACATATGAACTATGATAACAGGAACGGACTGCCTCTTGGTTCTTCACATGTACAAATTTTAAAATCTCAAGCTGCGTTTTCATTACAGTTTTTTTTTAAATAAAACCAGTATTGTTAAAACTACAGTGAACTACAGTGCAGGTATCTCCATAGAGTGGTGTCTAGTGTTGGCTACCAGCTTTGCATCCATGTAATCTTTCAGGGTTTTCTTCAGGGTTACTTGCTGGGAAGGAATGTGCACAACTTTTTGAAGACCAACTCCCTCATTTCCCATTCCAGTTCATGCTAAAAGCATTGCATTTCGCCGTGGTTTGCTTTCAAAGACGGTGGGATTTTTTTGTCTTTAGTCATTTGTAAAACAATTTCCATCGCCTCTGTCACACACAGCACCACCTTTATCTAGAAAAAAAGGCTGATGAACCTCTACATCACGTCTGGTGGCACATAGCATATATA
>JBAMHX010000023.1:840455-854632 GCA_037177515.1 Pseudomugil tenellus | reverse complement strand
ATATATATATATGTGAAAATGAAAAACATTTTGTCATATTTTCATATCACAAACATGTACTATGCAGCATTTTCTCCTCTTAATTAGGGCCCTGACAACTCTAAATTATCATTTGTGGTCCAGAAATGTTCTATTAGAATTGTTTTCCCTTAGATATTTAAATTCATAATATCATGCCAGTATCTTTGATAGTTGTTGCATTGTCAAATTAATTCATCTAATTTTGGATCATGTAATTAAAATCTATCTAAAAGACATTTCAAAGTTGATCAAACAATTCAGATTGCATTTAAAACTGGACTGGCACCAAAGTTTGATATACAATATACCATAGATAATGAACTCTAATTTAGATACAAAAAAGAAAATGGAAATCATGACATTAGTGGCCATTATTACATTATTACGTTTGCTACGATGGGAGCTTCCCCTGAAGCTTCCCTGAGGCAGCCATCTTGGCTTTATATCTACAAAAGTCTCTCAACCACGAGCATGGGTCAGAGTGTTTTCATACAATCCACTAACACACACACTACACACTAACTCCTGAATAATGTTAAGATGAAAGTGTGTCAGACTGACTATGAGAAATGGTATTTTGCATTTTGTTTTACTGGATGTAACTGTTCCGCATCAGCTGGTCTTTTATTTGCTTTGTGCCACCATTTTGCTTTACACTACTGGCATGAATGGATTACTGAACAGACACTCAGGATTTCTGTATATGTCTTTAAAATCGAACCAATCAGACCACTGAAAACTATGAAGTGCAATCGCCCCATAACACTCGAAGTACTGGAAACCAACCAACCCACCAAAACCTGCCTTGCAGAGGTCACAAGCATATGTTCTTCTGCTTTGGGTTAAAGTTTGGGTTCTGTTCTTGTGGAGTAATCTAAACATGTTTGCCAGTTTGTTGTAAAAATACAGATCATGTAATGTCAATATTCTTTTTCTCCCATAAAAATGTTTTCAAATGGATGAATTGCAGAAGAAAACATTCAGACCCATGTTTTAGGAAGAGCTACTGAGCCCGAAGACATGTTGGTTCTTAAAGTTGGAATTTCTGTCAGATGTGTTTCCTGTTTAAAATCTTTTGACCACAGTGGGAAAGGCCCTTGAATCAAACCATTGTTTCTTTGTGAGCTCTCAGTCTCACCTTCACACTTTATGTGCACTTTATGGATTGGAAATGAAACCAGGAGGCTTGAACATTACTTCAGTATGCACATTTGGTCATCAGACTGGAAGATGAATCTAGTTAAGTAGCAAACTGATACCATGTTTTATGGTAATTTGACATAAACTGTAGCATTTATGTTATATGCAGCCATACAAACAGAATCCATCACAACAGAATAGGTTTTTAGTGTGATTTTCAGTTTGCAGTAAATTTCTATTTATCATCTCAGTTTATGTTAACCCTTAAATGGAGCCAAAAAAGAGAAAAACAGGGCCTATCTCAGGTATCTTCTGAATCTGAATCAGAAAAAACACTTAGATGTAATTATGCTGCCGTATGTCTTCTTTCAAAAGCTGTATACACATTTTAGATTTAAAAAAATCTAACCAATCAGTAAATTTGAATCTCTAGAGGCTGATTTTTCAGTCTGAACAGACTGACTAACTCCATCACACCTCAGTGTGGACACTTTCTTATGCGATAGGCCATTTGAAGTCTGATCCAACACATTTTCCTCTCAGAAGTAGCAACATCTGTAGCTCATTGAAGCCTAACATAAAATCTCTCAGTGTCTTTAGCTTTCATTTGCTTTTACGTGTAATTATGAAGAGTTGTGACGGAGAAAGAGAAAGCAATACAATCAAGTTTTTTTTTTTTTTATTACAAGTATGCAGGGTGTCTATGTATCCATCTAGTCTGGTTATATCATTGTGTACTGGAAACAGCTGTTAGTGTGACTGATGGGGTTGTGTGGCTGTTTCCTGTGCAGCGCTGTTAGGAGGCAGCAGAGCTTCGGGGAGCTCCCGTGTTATCTGGAGGTTTATTGTCTTTTCTACAAACAGCTTCAGCATTCATCCTGTTTCCATTCAATAAAATCTTTTAATCCTTTTTAACAGTCTTTACCCACATTAGAACAAACATTTGGACTCACTCTGTTTCTGGATTAACTTTTATTTCATACTCTTCATTTACAAATTTTGTAGCTGTCTAAAATGATAAAATTTCACCTGCAGAGAGCATTAATAGTTTAAAAATGTAAAGAAGGCATTTTCACTGCTGTCTGCTTTGTACTATGCAAAAGATTGTCAGGTCTATTGAGCTTAAATGTAACTTTGATTTGTATGCAGTTTAATATCATAGGTACCTTAACAGGTCTTTTACTAGACTGTACTGTGGAAATTGTTACTTGTATGACTGCTGCAAGCTAGGTGTCCTCTGACTGAAAATAAATTGTATATTCTCATGGTGGCTGGACAGTAATTAAATTAGTCCCAAATAAATAAGAAAATCAAAGCTAAGTGCTCTAAATAACTTCAGTCAGGTCAATTCCTTCTTCACCCAGCTGAACAAGAGCTGGAGGAAGGTTTTTTATTTCAAATGAAAAAAGTGCATCATGTCACAGTTGCTTCTTGACCCACATCCTCTGGACATATCTGAACAGCTTTATTCAGCATGTAATCACCAAAAAGCTCAAATCTGAAACATTTTAAAGCATCTTTCTTTTCTTTCGTATGTTTGTGCCATTCTCAGACTGAAACCAGTTTGCTGTCGGGACACTTTAGCCCCTTTTTAATGCCTCCTGTTTAAAGGATTAAGGATGCAGCCAACAAGAGAGGAAGCTGTTTTTTAGGGGTTTGCTTACGTCTGTGTTTAAGTGACATGTTAAATATATTACGCAGACTGAATGATACAAAACCACAAAAAAGACATTTTTTTAACTCATACACTAAACATATCAGGACAAGAAGCAGAGGATGCACAGCTTTATTTCTGTCTTTACCAACTAGGTAACAGACACCAGAAAAGACAGAAATGGTTGATCTAAAAGAAAATCTTTTTAATTTTAGTCACAGTCATGACATTTGGAGCAGTATGTTGGAACTACCTGAGCCAGATCTCCAGCGGTCATCTTAAACTAGCCAGCCTTCTTCAATGTAATACATTATAATTCTTCCTTTAGAGCAGGTTTAATTTGGGTTTACCGCAGTACCTCGCCCAGTCCAGCGGACTTACTGGACAAAGTGGTTGCCCTCCTGTTACTGCAAGCATCCATCTTTCTCGTAAACAACTTTGAATCATCAATAAAATCAGACTTATGAAGCAGATTTATGCAGATTTAGTCCAATTTTCAGACCTTGAGAAGGAACAGCTAACATGATAGCTTCATCCCATGTTTCTGACCTCTCCTCTCTTTGTCCATCCTCTTCCTTTTAACACTGAAGCTTGTTTTTTGTTTTTTGGTGGTGGTGATGTTTATTTTCGCATTCCTTTTTCTGGCGATTTTTTTTTTTATGATTTGGTTTGCAGGGAACGTTCTTGTCATGTGAAGCCTTTTCTCCTTCCTGCAATCCTCCATCAGGGTGGAGGAAAGACAGCCTGTTTATATGATTTCAGCAGGTTTAATATAATCATTTCATCTTATAAACAGCATCTATATTGTGGAACATGACGGGAAAATAAATGAGGTGTTTTGGGAGAGAAAAAGGCAGACAGAAGAGAGACTTGGTGAATTAAAGCTTAATAATGCTGGATCAAATTTAATCATCAATACACTGAAGAAGACAAAATAACAGAAAAAAGAAAATAAAGAATTGACAACTGCATAAAATGTATTTAAATGGAATGTTTAGCTTATTATTATTATTTACCTTTTTCTATTTTTGAAACAGATTAAAAAATGACTTTAAAAAAGTTATGCTGTAAAAAAAAAAGGTTTGATTGTGAATGCTGACTTACTTGACCAACAATCCCCTTTAACTCAGAAAAAAAGACAAATTAATACTATGAAAAAAAACTACCAGGGGATAAGCAGATAATTCAGTTGATTTAGAAAACCTGAGAAACTTAATAAAAACATTTCAAGTTTATGCTGAGTTTTGCTTCATTATTGTGCTTTACCTTTTCTGTTTATTCACGTTGCTAACGCAAGTTCATACACATTTCCTCACAATAAGGATGACAACAGCTTGCATAGTTTAGAGAACTGAACCATGTACAGTGGTATTAGTTCACATCACAGAGGAAGAACCAGATCAGAGGTCTATACTATGAGGCGGGATTAACTCAGCCCGCACCTATCTCCGTTCTCTGGACTAACTAAGACAAACATTGAGGAACTGGGATAAGCTGTAGTACGAAGCTGGTTACCAACTTGCTTTCTCCATCCAGAACTTTCCATTTAAAATAAATGCGCGTTCAAATAAAAGAAGTGGTGCTCAGAGGTTCTGACCAATCCCAAACATGGACAAACCCAGAGCAGCGTATTTTACCATGGAGAAGCAGAATATCATTCTCAACAAATACGAAGAATTTAAAAATATAATTCAGGCAAAAAAGCAACACCGTTGCTGCAGCAAAAGCAGGAAGGAATGCTGGCAGAAAACTGCGACTCCATTAAGTCCGTTAAAACTTGGAAAAAGTTTGGCTGATCATCTGATATTAATTAATGGGACAATATAAACTGGCAGCACTCAGATCACTGGATTACAGTACAAACATTACTGAGAATGTTTTATACATGTGATATTTCCCAGTTCTTTAAATGATCCGCTCCCATGTAAGGGTGTTATATTTATCAATGCCACCATGAATGCTCCCATAGTTGTTCCGTAACTCAATGTACTGTATTTATGTCATGTGTGGAAATGACTACCCACCATAATGAGCCTCCATTTTAGATGCAGCCCCAGTGGAGCTAAAAGAATTGGGAGAAAGAAAAGAACAAATAAAAACATAATTCAAAGCAACAAGGTTTTATTACTGTATCTGTTGTATGGATGAAATCTCAATCCACACTGTCTGCGGAACAATAACTGGACCCAACTACGGTGGGTCATGTTTGATACAGACGCTCCAACAGCTGACATATGTATCTCATCCCATCTGATGAAAATCTGTAGCATACTTACAATTTGTCTTCAGGACAATCTAATAATTAGATCCCAAAAGAATCTTTATCTCCTAAATGCTGCTATCCATGTAGCAACGTCAACAGGATCCTCTAAAAAGGGCAGGACATTTATTTTATGAGATCTGATTGGTCAGGA
This sequence comes from Pseudomugil tenellus, assembly GCA_037177515.1. Taxonomy (NCBI): domain Eukaryota; kingdom Metazoa; phylum Chordata; class Actinopteri; order Atheriniformes; family Pseudomugilidae; genus Pseudomugil; species Pseudomugil tenellus. The sequence continues at coordinate 849,403 of JBAMHX010000023.1, read as the reverse complement.
GGTGTTTTTATACTCACTGATCTCTTATCCCAGAACATAACCTGCTCTGTATCTACAGTGATACAGATGGATCAAAAATAAGTCAACTTTGTAGTACATAAATTCAAAAGTAATTCCTGAAGTTATCCGGATAAGTGTTGTAATGGCCAAAGAGACTGGTTTCTTGATTGAGAAGAATATAAATTTAATAAATGAAGAATAAAAGAAGAGAACCCTATGATGATGAGCAGTGGAGAGAACAACTTTCCCTTGTCCAGACGAGGGTCACCGGGGCCCCCCTCTGGAGCCAGGCCCGGGGGTGGGGCACGATGGTGAGCGTCTGGTGGCCGGGCCTTTGCCCATGGGGCTCGGTCCGGCCAAGCCCGAAAAAACTAAAGGGGCCCCACCTCCCGCGGTTTCACCAGCCGCAGGGGGGGTCGGGTGCAGTGTGAACTGGGCGGCGGAACAGGGGCGGGGACCCTGACGGTCCGATCCCCGGTTTTAGAAACTGGTTCTAGGGACATGGAACGTCACCTCTCTGGCGGGGAAGGAGCCTGAGTTTGTGCGCGAGGCTGAGCGTTTCCGACTAGACTCAACACACAGCTTGGATTCTGGAACCAATACCCCTCCCACCCCCTCTGCCCCCCCGATCTGAATCAGAGTGGTGTTCTGTTGTTGGACTTCTGTGCTCGTCACGGATGTCCATAACGAACACCATGTTCAGGCATAAGAGTGTCCATATGTGCACGTGGCACCAGGACACTCTAGGCCGCAGTTTGATGATCGACTTTGTAGTCGTATCGTCGGACTTGTGGCCGCATGTCCTGGACACTCGGGTGAAGAGAGGGGCGGAGCTGTCAACTGATCACCACCTGGTGGTGAGTTGGCTCCTGGGGTTGGGGGATGAAGCCGGTCAGGGCTGGCAGGCCCAAACGCGTTTTGAGGATCTGCTGGGAACAACTGGCTGAGTCCCCTGTAAGAAAGAGCTTCAACTCCCGCCTCCGGCAGGATTTCAATGATGTTCTAAGGGAGGCGGGAGAAATTGAGTCCGAGTGGGCTGTATTCTGTGCCGCAATTGTCGAGGCGACCAGCTAGAGCTGTGGCCATAAGGTCGTCAGTGCCTGTTGTGGCGGTAATCCCAGAACTTGTTGGTGGACACTGGCAGTGAGGGATGCCCTCAAGCTGAAGAAGGAGTCTTACAGAGCCTTTCTGGCTTGTGGGACTCCAGAAGCAGCTGACGGGTATCGACAGGCTAAGCGGAACGCAGCTTTAGCGGTTGTCAAGTCAAAAACTCAGGCATGGGAGGAGTTTGGTAAGACCATGGAAAACGACTTTCGGACGGCTTTGAGGAGATTCTCGCTCACCATCCGCCGGTTGAGGAGGGGGAAGCAGTGCTCTGTCAACACTGTTTATGGTGAAAATGCTGACCTCGACTCGAGACATCGTGGGTAGGCGGGGGGAATTCGTCGAAGACCTCCTCAATCCTACCAACATGTCTTCCGAGGAAGAAGCAGAGCCATGAGACTCCATGGGGGGCTCGCTCATCTCAGGGGCTGAAGTCGCTAAGGTGGTCAAAAAGCTCCTCGGTGGCAAGGCCCTGGGGGCGGATGAGATCTGCCCGGAGTTTCTTTAGGCTCTGGAGGCTGTAGGGCTGTCTTGCCTGACACGCCTCTATGGCATCGCATGGATATCAGGGACAGTGCCCCTGGACTGGCAGACTGGGGTGGTGGTCCCCCTCTTCAAAAAGGGGGGATTGGAGGGTCAGCTTCAACTACAGGGGGATCACACTCCTCAGCCTCCCCGGGAAAGTCTATTCAGGGGTACTGGAGTGGAGGGTTCGACGGATAGTTGAACCTCTGTTTCAGGAGGAGCAGTGTGGTTTTCGTCCTGGCCATGGAACAGTGGACCAGCTCTATACCCTCTTTTGGGTCCTTGAGGGGGCATGGGAAGTTCACCTAACCAGTCTACGTGTTTTGTGTATCTGGAGAAGGTGTTAAATCGTGTCCCTCGGGGACTCCTGTGAGGGGTGCTCCAGAAGTATGGGGTACCAGACCTCCTTGTACGAGCTGTCTGGTCCTTGTACGACCGGTGTCAAAGCTTGGTCCGCATTGCCCGCAGAAAGTCAGATTAGTTTCCGGTCAGGATTGGACTCCGCCAAAGCTGCCCTCTATCACCGATCCTGTTCATAACCTACATGGACAGGATTTCTAGACGCAGTCGAGGCGTTGAAGGGATCCGGCTTGGTGACCTCAGATTTGGGTCTCTGCTTTTTGCGGATAACGTGGTTCTGTTCTCTCTGGTTCTCTCGCTTGAGCGATTCGCAGCCGAGTGTGAAGCGGGTGGGATGAGAATCAGCACCTCCAAATCCGAGACCATTGTCCTCAGCCAGAAAAGGGTGGAGTGCCCTTTGCGGTTTGGGGGCGAGGTCCTGCCCTAAGTGGAGGAGTTCAAGTATCTCGGGATCCTGTTCACGATTGACCGAAGGATGGAGCGTGAGATCGACCAACGGACCGACGTCTGCAGTAATGCGGAGTCTGCGCCAGTCTATCTTGGTGAAGAAGGAGTTGAGCCAGAAGGCGAGGCTCTCAATTTACCGGTCGATCTTTGCTCGTACCCTCACCTATGGTCATGAGCTCTGGGTAGTGACTGAAAGAACGAGATCGCGAATACAGCAGGCTGAAATGAGTTTTCTCCGCAGGGTGGCTGGGCTCTCCCTCAGAGATAGGGTGAGAAGCTGGGTCAACCGGGAGGGACTCAGAGTAGAGTCGTTGCTCCTCCACATCAAGAGGAGCCAGATGATGTGGCTTAGGCATCTGGTTACGATGCCTCCTGGACGCCCTCCTGGTGAGGCGTTTCAGGCACGCCCCATCGGGAGGAGGCCCCGGGGGGGACCCAGGACACACTGAAGAGATTATCTCTTCGGCCTGGCCTGGGAACACCTTGGGATCCCTCCTGATGAGCTGGCAGATGTGGCTGGGGAGAGGGAAGTCTGGGCTTCCCTCCTTAGGCTGCTGCCCCGGTGACCCCACCCCGGATAAGCGGAAAAAGATGGTACGGTACGGTAAGAATAAAAGAAGTCGAACATACATTAAACATTAAAACATGGAGTGAGACACACATATGAAAGACAGACAGACAAGAGATACAAGGTTATAACCTGGGAGAATCATTTCAGGCATCTGTTGTCACACAGAAGTCCAAAGTAATTCTGCCCAGTCTTTTGGAGACACCTTCGTTTAAAGACGTTGGTTGTGTAAGTCACAGAATGCAGAGACATTAGTCTGTTACAAACAGATATAGACTATTGTCCCGTCTAAAAATTCTCCCCGTTGGGAAGGACAAACTGGTCAGAGGGACATTAACTTAGGTCATGATTGTCAGAGCTTTCGGAAAGATATTAATTAAGAGTGAGGTAATTAAGCTAAGATATAAAATAGCTATAACAGTGAAAATCCGTAGTACATTCGTAGTACAGGCTTCTGCGCTTTCTCACTTAATTTGCATTTGCACACCCTAAAACACACCAAGAGTAGCAACAAGGTTGCATCGAATCTTTATCAAAGTCAAGATTTGATACAATCTAGCTGGTTCTCTGTATAAGGCTTTTTTTTATAGATGACATTGTCGTGAAATAGCGCTATACAAATAAAATTGAATTGAATTGTTCTGCTTGAGGCAAAAAAATCGACTTCTGCTCTGCAATACTTCTGCCAGATTCTCTGCACTACAGATGGGTTCAGTCTCCACTGGTGGCTTCTGTCTGGTGGCTTCTGTCTGGAGAGAAAGTTCACAGCCCCATTTTGTTTGCCCAGCAGATGCACTGCTCTCAGGCTCTCCAAGTGTGGCAATGCCCACTGGAGGAGCCCCTGAGCTTCCTTCAGGGAATAAATAGATCTGGTGCCTCCTCGGTGGTTGATATGATAGACAGTTGATGTGTTGTCCAACCAAACAAGTACGTTTCCCCTCCATGGCAGAGGAGAAATGTCTCAGAGCCAACCGTACAGCCTGTAGTCTCTCTTGAGGGCTCCAAACAACCCTGACCATCCTGTGGTTCCATATCGCACCCCGGCCTAAAAGTGAGGCACCACCTCCCGACAGGAGGGAAGTGAGCCCAGGGGAACACCACTCGTTATGAACTCTCTGTTTCCCCGGGCTGGAGATGTTGAAGGCTCAGACTGAAAAGCTGCAAATACCTATGTTTATGTAGTCTGGGGTCGAGTCCCAGGCTGTTGATCCAAATCAGGAGGGGGTGCAAAAATAGGAGCCCCAGACATCGCCCACAATTTCCCCATAAGCTGGAGGAGCCGGCAGTCTCATCCTCCTCTGGACAGGAGAAACAAGATTGAGTATATCGTCCACCCTCTGTGGAGATGGGCATGCCCTCATCCCAACCAAATCGATTGAAATGCCAATGAAGATCACCTTCTGACTTGGGGTCAATGGCCTTCAAGACTGCCTGAAGAATGTCTGCTGTACACCACATGTGAAAACAAAGCCCGTTGACATGTTGAAATTAAACCGCTGCAGCCCATTGATGGCTTCAAGGGGCTCTTGTGGCATTCTGGTCGGTCTTCCATTCCTTGGAGGTCTGCCCTTTGGGGGCCTGAAAAGTAGACTCCTGGGAGGGCTGACAGGAGTGAACTTCCTGGGAATGAATGGGCTCCTGCTGTAGGCCCGAAGGTGACTGCATGCCTAGGCTGAGGCTTGGGTGCCCTTTCCAACTTAGAAAATTGTTGCCTGGATTTATTCGCCTGAACAGCATGTTCCAATGTCTGTTGAGCCGCAGGTCCAAAAAGACTTCTGCCACTTCTGTACTGGAAAGTCTTTATTCTGTCTCTTTTTTTTAACTTGTCTTGTCAACCATAGAGGCAGGCAGAATGAGGATCTGTCAGAATGAGGATCTGTCCGCTATATCATGCTGAGCAAATTTATTCTGTCAAGAGGAACTATATGTATATATGCTTGTATATAAATTTCCTCTTGACGGTCTGTATTCTTTATTTTTCTTATTTGAATTGTAGTTCGACAGAGTTTCAATGTGTTGCTGGACACAACCGGAGGGGACAGAAAAAAAGGATAAGAAAACAAGAAAAAAGGAAAGAGAACACAAACAGAACATAAAGAAGAGACAGAAACACACCACAAAGAAAAAAAACACAAGCTAACCACCCATACTTTGCCATTCGCCACACCTGGACACAAATGAAAAAAAGGATCTCATGAGCTCCCGCAGAGTAAACGAATATGAATACGGAAGAATGATGTTACTGAATAATCTAAAAGAGATCTTAGTGACTGTGTCATCATGCAGAACGTACGAGTTGAAAAGTGCTTGCAGGAAAGTCAACATGCTCAGGCAGCCCCCTCCGCTCAAAAGTTCAGAGGTCGGCTAAGAGAATCCCGAGACATGGACACATGACAGCCAGTTCCAAACAAAGACCCGAGCCCCCCCACCCCAGAACCAGCCCATTGTCCACCCAGGAGGCGGGAGAGGGAGGTCCCGGTCAGAGCCCCCACAGCCCGGGAAATGGACCCCGGCAGGCCTAGGTCGGAGATCACGGATCCTGCCGGATGCCCAGGGTGCCCAGGGCAGAACACAGGCTCGGGGCCCCAAAAGCCCGGAGGCAAACGCCCTACCCCCACAGGCCGAGGAGCCCACCAATACCAGTGAACGCCCAGGACCCCAAGCCCGCCACCCGATGGGAGCCAGCCCGCCCTCCGGCACATGAGATGCCCCCGCGAGAACCAGCCCCCCCATGCACACACATATATTACCGCGGCAGAGATGAGAAATTTTCCTGCGGTAAAGGTCGGACTGACTCACCGCCACTTGGTTCCAAAGTTACCGCTGTGATTGATCCTGCAAAGAGTCCTGCACTACGGGTATCAGTATTTATGTGTTACATCAGTTTTATGACGAGAGAGACATCCACAGACCTGCAGGTATGAAGCTGAGTAACACGGTTTTAACAGGCTTATAGAAGGAAGGCGGAACCTGTATGCAGAATTGATCTTTATCCAGATGCCAGTCTGGCTCAGAATGACCAATAGCAGCATGAACCCACCCCCGCACAGTTTTCACTTCGATAGCAAAAAAAAACAACAGAAAAACACGTATGATTTGAAAGCGAGAGCAAAAAATGTTTTGAGAGAGAAGAAATTGTATTTAAAGTAAAAATTTCACTTTTACAGCAAAGAAAATAAATAATTGAGGGTAAAAAAAATTTTTTTTGGATTCTTTTTTAAAGAAATATATGTATATTTTAAACGTCAAATAATTTTATATATTCTGCGACAGAATATTTTATCTCAAAAGTTATATTTTAGTCATAAACATTTTTTTGCTATCACTGTTAAAAAATACTATTAAATATGTATATTTTCTTTTGAAAACTTTTTCCTCTTACATTGTAAATTTTCTTGAATTCAATAAAAAGACAAATCTAGCCCCATACGCAGCAGGCATTGCACCAACATTTCTATTGTGTTCCAGGTGAACTTACTCTGACACAGTAACGCATCCTGATTCTGACTCGTCTGTAGTAATGTCATGTCTTGTGAAATATTGTGATCTACAAAATAAAATGCCATGGTAAGTTTCAGTAAATCTATAACTTTAAAGTTTCCCATGCCGGCAGTCATCCTAATGTCACTATTACTCTTTAGGAACAATCTCAGGAAAGCGTATGTTACAAAACAAAAGACTGCAGTTAAATGTTTGTTTGCCCCACAGAAGCATGCTGCAGGATCAGTTAGCTAGCCAGGTCCAAAGGTTACAAATGGATGCTTGTTATCACAGTGGGTGGAAACAAGGACGTTAGGTACCAGCTGCTCCCGTTTGGTGTGTATATCTTTATCTGGAGAGTAGTTAAATTCCTCTTTTTATTTTAATACTAACAATTATCAAAAGTGAAGAAATTGTGAAAATTTGCTCAAGTCCAGCATCAAACAGAATACTTTTTACAGTTTGTAGGTCATTGAGATCTTCTAGTGTCCTTCCTGGACATATTACAGCCTGGGAGGTAATCATTAACCCCAACACAATAAATGAAGGGAATGTAGCACCGAGATGTGTATTTCCATGCCACTTTCACTGTATCCACGCATCTATCCAGTTAGATTAAAACCTCCTGGGAGCATCTGAGCAGGTCAAGAAAGAATAAACATGTTGTTGTGAAGCCCAGGAGATGAGTTGAGTCTCAGTCATTAAATCAGATCAAATAAAACACTTTTAATTTGCATAATTTTATAAAAACAAAACTGACTACAGCACTGAACAGTTTTCAGAAGCAACAGTAATAACACAGAAGACTGTTTACAAAAAAAATTCACCAAAGAAATAAAAGGTTTAAAAAAAAATCTTTAGAAAATCCAAAGGGTTTAAAAATATTCATTTTTAACTTAATGTTAAAGATATTTAGAAAAAGTGAATCTTTGATTTTGATGGGAAGCTTGTTCCGACGTTTTGGAGCTAAAGCACAACCACTTTTTCTTACTTGTGTACATGAGAGAACAGCTAAGAGCAGCTGGTTTGCAGACTTACGGACTCTGGTTCTAATAAGAGCGGAGGAGTTCTACAATGTGATGGGGTGCTACAACTTTAAGACATTTCAAAACATTTAGAATAATCAATCTGATATTCAGCCGTTAGCAATGGTGACATGTGGAGTTGCTCACAGAGATGAACAGTCTCATTTTGGTTACTCTTCTTAACTGAAAACTGTGTTTGTGTGTAAATCCAACGCTAATGTTGAGTTTTGCAATAACCCCCAATATCCCTGTTTGTGGGTGCAAACTGACAGAATACCTAAGAATGCACTCTGCCTTGTCTTCACTTAACTGAAGATAATTACTGCTATCCAGCTTTTAAAAGTCCCAAAGGTCTTGCAGTAACTAAATCAGTCTTTTTCAGATTAAAAGAGATAAATAATTGCATATCATCGGCGTAACAATGAAATGAAATGTGGTTTCTAAACGTCCAGCCCGTGGCAGCTTGTAAAACTGGGCCTAATTTTGAGCCCTGGGGAATTTCATAGTTAACATCATGAGAATCTGAGTCATTTACTTAACCTGGACGGAAACCAAGTAAGTAATTATGGTATAACTATAAATGGCTCCCACAGATGGTTCGTCAAACAATGAAGTTGAATTAAACACTTCAACATTTTCCTCTGTTGCTTTTTTTCTTTGGTGATCAAAACAAACCGTATATAAGTTGTGAACATTTATTATCATTATAAATGATGTCATATGAATCCACTTCTCAGATTTCTGGATATTCCAAAATAAAAATCTCATCTGTTCTTCTGAGTACAACTAAAGCAAAATGCTTTCACGTTATTACTCCATATAGAATGAAATTACTTTGAAAGATGATAAATACTTCTGTTTGGCCCTTTGTGACCTTTATTCATCCCCTTATCTCTGCTGCTGTGAGCCAAGGAAGATGGGGAAGGTACACTGATGCACTGAGCTGGCTTTTATGTAGACTAACTACTGTTGTTGTTAATAATGTATTACTTATTCTTTCTCAGCATGTACATCTGGCTTATGGTTAGGTTACAGTGAGTTATGCTGGTTGTTAGAAGGGACTGTTTTCCTCTCCACCGTCTCCTCATGCACTTTAGGATGGAGCACTAAAGCAAAGACCAGATTAGATGTGATCCGATGGTTTTCTAGTTACTTTGGTAAACAGAGTTATGACTGTTACACATAAAGCAGGACATAAGTTAATCAATATTACAGACATACATTTTTCATTAATAATTTAATTGGGAATGACACTCAGATCTAGACCTGTTTTATCAGTGTGAACATTAAAAGCTGAAGAACACACAACAGGATTATTCAGCATTATATGTCAAACACTATATATACTATAGATAGATAGACAGACAGACAGACAGACAGACAGACAGACAGACAGACAGACAGACAGACAGATAGACAGATAGACAGATAGATAGATA
>JBAMHX010000023.1:817765-830329 GCA_037177515.1 Pseudomugil tenellus | reverse complement strand
CTGGCATTTAGGAGAGGCTTGGCGCTGGGTACGCGGCTAATGTAGACCATCTCTATGTGTTGTAGCGCTTGATGTACACTTCATGTGGATTTCTCCAACATTGTCAAGTCTGTTATTTTTACAGTTCTCTCACGAGCACGACCTCCCTTCTTGCTGGCGCTTCTTTTTCTGCCACATTTTGCTCTTCCAGAAGCTTTTCCAGAGAATTGCTTTGACACTCTGGGAACAGCCAGTTTTCTTGGCAGTTATCTCCTGCGGTTGTCCTCCTTGGTGGGGTGAGCTAGTGATGGTTTTTGTGCATCTGTAAGGTCAGAAGTCTTGCCCATGATTACAGAAGTATCAGTAAAAGCACTTTGAACAATTTGTAGCTAACATTTTACAGTAAATAAGAGTTTGCATGTTTTCTTATGACAACACAATGCTAAAACATTCCTGTTTAAGTAAATTAAATCTTATAGCAAATTTGAAATTATAACTTAATTAAAACAAGTTTTCAATTTTTCACGTTATTCTAATTTTTTTAGATGCACCTGTAAAGTTCTTCTACTACTAGTTCTACTATGTTGTTTTATTTTGTAAGTCTATGTTAGTGACGTCACTTCCTTTTCTGAGCACGCGCACTGCAGCACATTCTAGAGATATTCACCTGCCGTGTGCGTACATGAAAGAAAGTAAGTCTTTGTTTATACATGATACGTTCCACAACTGTAAGCTAATTTCATGGGTATTTTATGTAAGATCATTTATTTATACTTACATTGAAACATATTGCATTATTTCACCTTGTTAAACGAACTCACTGTTCATGCGGCCATTACGTGTTTAATGTGGGCAGTGCAGTAGCGTCTGCCACCAGCAGATGGTGCCAGAGACACCTATATTGGTAAAACCTTCCATTTGTATGTTTAGCTCCTAACATGACTGAGATTTGTTGCTTTATTGTTTACCTGATTGAGTTAAATACATTTCCAGTTTAATTTTTCATTATCAGTACACACACACACACACACACATACAGATTAACATCCAGATATCAATCTCATGTCTTCATCTGTATTTGGAAATCCTTAAAGAATAAAGTGTGTTTGAAACAACATCTCCTCGTCTTTCTCTCTAACCGGAGACCTGTGGACAGAAACTACCAACCCAGCAAATCTCTTCAGAGTGTCCCACTCTATCACATTAACATCCAAACAACTAGTATCATGTACTTTTAATGATCCTAGGCTGAAGTAGTGTGTGTGCGTGTATGGGGGGTGGGGCGTGAGGGTGATTGAACGTGAATGCTTTTAAATGTAAGGCGCTTTGAGCCACAAATATTGTACGAAAGGCGCTTAATAAATAAAGTTTTGATTGATTGATTGATTGAACACATCCGCCAGCGTCTGGGGGTTGCTTCCTAGGGTCTTTTGGGGCCCTGGGGTCACAGCCCCTATGAGAAGAGAATTCTTTTCGCCACAAAACCAATGTCACATGTAAATACTGACAGCAATACTTCAGGTTACTCTGCAGGTTTGATCACAGCGGCAACATGGGAACCGCTCCTGCCTAATCTCTGCCACTCGGTTCCGAAGTTGCTGCTGTGATCAGACTTGCAAAGAGAGGCCTAAAGTACTGGTGTCGGTATTTAGCTGCGTCTTATCCGTTCCCGCAGTTTCTCCTACTAGAAATGCTGCAGCCATCGATTCATTTGCATGAATGTCTACAAATGCAACTTTATTTTTTGCTCTTTTCTAACTTCATGTTTTTGAGCTGGATTCCCCAGACCAGAGCCGTCATTCATCAGCCTCATTAAAGACTTCTTAAATAACTGAGCTGAACTTTTCACTGGAAAACTGCATATATGTGAGTCTTTATCATTGTGGATTTTAATGCATGTGTGTGTTTCACTTATTGGCTTTTTGCGTGACAGTGTGTATGTGGAAACATGACCAGGCTCACATCCTGGACCTGGTTTTAGCCTCTGTGTGATATGTGACTAATCGGTTTTCTCTGATCATTTACTGGTGACATTCATCATAAACCTGTCCAGAATGTTTTAAACCTCCTCTGGTTTGCATGCTTAACCTTCCACTGCGGGTTTGATCTCTATTCCTCACAGTACGTCTTCCTGAGAGTCATGAACAGATGAACTCAGCTGCTGGTTTCACTCTACCTGCCAGACAATCGTAAATGCTGTGACTCCTCTAAAATCCAGGTTCCCTGTAACTAACGCTGAGGTTGGATGAAACAACTGGTGCAGTTAGGAGCCAAGAAAAGCTAAATGAAAATAGGATAAACTCCAGGTGTCTTCCAAAGTTTAAAGGCATCAATGTTTAACAAATGTAAAACGTAAGAAGAAAATGTCTTTCGTTCTGTCAAATCGCCATAAGCCTGAAGTTTTTCCCCTTTGGACGCATCACCTACTAATACCTACAGTCCTCCATGAGGGGGGGTAGAAAATGACCCCAATTAGAATCAAAACTTTTTTGTAATAAACTTAAAATTATTTTGTTTTGTTAAATACAATCATTTTTATTTGTTTTGGCCAAAGAAGAGTACATTTATTTATTGAAAAATGTGCATCTTTTTATCTCAATTTTTTCGCAAAAAAATATCAAATCAGTCAACCAGGTATTAAAAATGTCTAAATCTATTGTTTGAGTTGAGGACAGACGGAAGGTCTGGAGACACAAACATCTTCTCTCATCTCACTTTTGTGCAGCCATCAGAAAGTACCTGCTTCTGGGTGGAATCATACACACTGAGGTGCTGCACCTTCAACGTGTCCAGCGAGCTCGTCTACTGCGGCTGGACTTCTCCACATCTTCCTAATTCTGTAGTGATATAGGATGATAGACTGAGGTTACCTACCAGTGGATGTGAGGAAGCTCTGCCATGCGGAGTGTGGTTGCAGAAATAGTGGTCTGGTCCGGACAGGCTGTTAACAGCAGCTTAAAACTTAAAATAGTTCATATGCAGATAGTTTTTAGATGTTTCACACGTCTTCCGGGCTGGTTTAAAGTCTCCTCTGGCCTGAACGGTTCTAGTCCTGTCTGAGAGGACATTGTTAAACTGGACCGTTTCCAGTCATCCCGTCTCCCCCAGGAGTCCATAGATCCTTTAATACCTCCTTCCCCTCTGCTCAGTTATTAGAAACACAATTGTGCGTGTAGGCTGATTACAGTCGGTCTGTTTTCCCCTCAAAGACTTTGTTTTATTATAGAGTTTGGTCCTGGTACCAGTAGGTCCTCTCCTGGATACAACAGAAACCTGTTGACCCGAATCTGGGTGTCAAACCAGACATCTATATAGGTCAGCTTTTTCCAGCGAGGCAACTCGTCTCTTTCTGCACTTTATTCTACTTTTGTCTGCTTACAGTAATGTTAAGTTTATACAAATAAAGTAAAACAGTGTCATCTGGTGGAGTCTGAGCAGTTTTCCCATTTTAAATTATATCTACATCATATAAAATGCATATATGTATAATCATAAACCATAGAAATAATATTTATGGGCTTCTCTCAACCCTAAACAGCTCAGGACAATCATGCTTTCCGTCTTGTATTAGGCCCTTAGAGGGAAACAGTTACTTTCACACATGAACTACAAGCTACTAAAAATTATTTAACACAAGTTTGGAAAGAGTCAAAACATAAAAATAAAACTGCTTTAAAATGTCAGAATTAAAAACAACCAATTTTCGTGAAAACGCTTTAAGACTATTTTGGGAAAAGATCCATGTTCAACAACATGGAGACAACAAACTGGCCTCCAATAATAAACAAACTGTTTCCAATGAATCTTTATTGTCGTAGCGGTTTGCTTTAATAACATTTGAACACGCTCAAGCACACTGCCAGAACGCCACATGAGAAACCAAAACCTGGGTAAAAGCAGGGAAACATGTACACCCGAGATAAACATTTGGTTTCAACTGGTTCTTCCCACAACTTGAAAATCTTATTTCACTCAGATTGCCGTCCACATGTGTACATGGATAGAACTTCTGCTGTTTTTGTTGTTTACAAAAGCAGAAAAAATAAAGAGATCTTGAGGAAAAAAGAAAGAAAAATGTAAGAAGACCAGAGTAGGAATGGGGACAGGTGTAGCGGGCTAACCCAGAATGGCATAACGGAGCTCTCAATATGAGAAAGCTGACTCCTGTGGACATCATATTTGTCTTTTCTTTAAAAACAGGTTTTTTCTATTTGTTTTTTCTGAAGCTGATCTTCAACACGTAGAGGGGGGAGGGGGGTGGCGCTGCTGTCGCCACTGGTGACAGCAGAGATGGACCATGAGGGCCGCCCGCTCCTCACCAAGGCTTGGACTTGTGTTCCACTCAGTCCCGCTCAGCAACCAGCTTCAGAACTTTACCGATGGCGATTGTTTTACCTGAAACACAAAAAGCACCATTTTCACATTTAACAAATGCTTTTCTCCAAATCAGACGACATGATCAAACTTTAGGGGGGATTAGAGGTGAGCACCAGTCTGTTGGATGCCGGTGTTGTTGCCATGTAGTGTTAATTTTCTTCCCATTGTTTAAATATTGGGACTTTCATTGTTTCCTGACAAATCTTTGAATCATTTTGACTGTTTGTGATTAGTAGGGCTGCCTCCACTAGTAAACGAAGTCGACAAAACGGACAAAAACCCCACAGAGTGAGGCATCTCACTTGATAATTATCTCTGCCGAGTCGCACATGTGCAGTAGCGTCTCTGCTGAACGGTGTTGTACACAGAAATGGCGGCGTCCACAACACCAACATGCACCATAACGTCTACTTTTCAGCCTGGACAAACACAAAACACCTCATCATGGCAGCATGTCGCCATTTACATGAACCGGAGTGTGACTCGCACATTACCTTCTATGCTAACTAGCAGACTGACACATGGAAAATAAAACTAAATGAAAAGCGCAGAGTGTTCTTTGTTTTATTTACTGCTGCTAATGTTCCTGCCTTTAGTTTATGTGGAAACAGTGTTTACCTTATTAAACCATTCCGGTGGGATGCAGATGCTTCCAGGTGCTGCTTATTTCAGGATGATGGGCTTGACACACGGGGAGCGACGTCGCTTATGATCCATTTCCTATGAAACCTCCGTGATGAGGTGAAAATGGCCGTCGCTCCCCCTGTGTCGACCCCATCACGACATCATATTAACCACTGGAGTTTGTCACCAACAGTACCGAGTCCGAGACTTTAGATACAAATCTATAGTATGGAGCTAAAAGTGTGTTTTATGTGATTTGATAGATCATTACAATCCGACGCGTTTTTCAGTTTATTGTACTCTGAAAATGTAACGATGCAGATATTGTTCCAGATTATACGATTCCTTTAGTGGGTCAACAAACTGTGAGAAGTGGAAACTGCGTGTTTGAAGATGTCAAACTGTGAATTCTTTACATGGAGCTGTTAATAGACCCCCACATACCACACGGCTTGCGTGACATCTGCTCTGAACTGGCCTGCAGTATTTAAAGAGACATTTTTCATTTTAGTACACGTCTTCTCTTCTTTCTTCTTCTCATGCTAAATAAAAACTGATTAGTCTATTAATCATTTCAATAGATGTAACTAGTTGATTATTAAAATAGTCATAATTTGCAGCCCTAATAAATATAAATCTGTGTTTTCTGTTCCTTTACTTTTGCTTCCTTGCCCAGACCAGGATACACCCCCCCCCCAGTATGAGAACCTTTAATGCTAGTAAATGCCAGTAATGACACAAAGCGATGATGATGAAGTCATCATTCGCACCACGCTGGGTCATCCGGATGTCCCCTACCTTCATCCCGTAAGGTGAACCGCCCCATCTGTGGAAAGTCTTTAAAGGTCTCGAGGCAAATGGTTCCCGCTGTGCGCAAACGGGCGATGCAAACCTGGTCCTGTTTGACAAATCGAGGCCGCGTCTTACTCTTTTCTCCAGTCTTCTTGTCCACCAGACAGATTAAGGCCTGCAGGACACAGAAAAACCTTCAGCTGGTCTCCAACAGATGGCATTGCAGAAGTCATGGGTAGGAATAAGTCTTACTGTAATTTGCACTTCTTCAATGCAGGTGTGAATATGGAGGACTGCGTTGTAACCGGGACAGATGATGGATTTGTGTTCAATGATGACGATCTGTGGAGGAGATGCAGAGATGATGAAAACAAGCGTTCAGACTGATCAGCTGGAGTCTTCTCTACTTCAATTATTATCATGAACCCTTGAAGGATATTTAACATAGAATTTCTTGCCCAACGCTGTTTGGACTGACCTGGGCGTCGAAAGTGCGCCCTGAATGACAGAGGCTCTCGGCTGTACATAGGATAAAACCCGGTAGGATCTCCTCCTCCTCGATGCCTTTTAGCCGCAGCTTGAGATTTTCACCAGGTCCAGCATCGTCCGTCTCCACATCATCTGATAAGAGACTCAGCACCTCCACCACATGCTGCGCGACAGAAACACTGAGGTAAGAATCACTAATCACACAGAATTCACCAGTTCCTAACCTAACGGTTGCTTCTCACCCAGAGGGACCAAACAAAGACGGCATTGTGAGCAGCAGGTATCCTTACGTCCCATTAAAGATCACATTTGAACCATATTAACAGACCAGGAACAAAAGTACAGTAAAAAACATCCAGCAGATGATTGCGTATCAAACTGAGTAAGGATGCATTCACACCAGCAGGATGGGGCTAAAAAATAACCGTTTCTTAATAAAGTTGTGCCTCATTATTTAATTCCAAATACGATTATCTTGTCTTTGAGGCGATTCAACAACACATCATGACGTTTCAGTAGTTGTTGCATCTTCAGTTTTCTTTATCACAGCACATTGAGAATATCTTCATTAATGAAAACAAGCAGATATCAATGAATTGTGTCAAGTCCAACTGATTGATCGGCTGGTCAATTAAATCCGTCTATGCCAGCGCTTTTCAAAATGTCCATCATCGGCCGTCATTTTGCCAATTAAACAGATTCTTTATTTCTTATAACGCAGCAAATGCAGTTACATGTTGGCATGGTGCAGAATGATGCGTTTGTCCACTAGATGGAGCTCTGATGCCATTAAACTCTCAGTCCTCTTCACTGCCATCTTCTCAGTAACATATCTGCCTTTTTAATTAGTACCTACTCAGGCCAGGCTCTGTGGCCAGGCCCCCTCGCCAGGCCCCCTCGCCAGGCTCTGTGGTGTTTACATTATCTACTCAGTACACAATATCTATAATGTTGCACTACCTGCTTCCTTGAGGTTTCAAATAGAAAGACTCTTACTTTGAAGCAACTTACAAATCGCGGGATGGATACTTTTTTAGTTTGTGGGAATGTTCATGAACTACAGTGCAAATGACTCAACATGCCTCCTACTGGGTTACGATGTTCCGTGTGCACCTGCTAAATGACCAGAATGGATATAAGGGAAGAATACATCATATTACAGTCATTTAAAAGACGCTTTTATCCAAAGCGACTTACATTTTTTTAGGTCACAGGGTTCAGTGTCTTACCCAAGGACACCTCAGCATGTAGTCAGGGGAAGCCTGGAATCGAACTGCCAACCTTCTGGTTGACAGACAACTGGTCTTACCCCCAAGCTACAGAATATATGTGTATATAACAGAAAAGTTTGGATAACTGATTTATGAGGCTGAAAGGAGCCGAGTGCCAGCAGGTGTGTCGGACAGCAACATGTCCATGCCCAACACACAACAATCTGCAGAGCAACTCGATTCAGCGGTGTGTACGGCGCATCAAAGGGAGTGACAGCTGACAACGACACACCAAATGTTTTTAAGGCTGGAATTAGTGATGGAAGAATCGATGATTGGCGCAGGGGTGCTCATCGATCGCGAGGTGGTATAAAATAAAAAATATATACGCCAGTCTATCATCCATCTCGTTACTTGATTGTTATACATGGTAGCCATTACAATAGTGCTGCGCTAAAATACCGCGTCGTCTGTTTTCAGTGAATTGACAGCAGTGAAAAATACCATCAGATCTGTAAAATCATTAAATGATCTCATCCTGCATCTTTTCTTACTCTCAGATGTAAGTCACTTTGGAGAAAAGCGTCTGCTAAATGACTGTAGAACAGAATGTTTTGTATATGCATAGATTTCATAGAAAGGATGAACTGATTAGTTTTTGAGCAATTTCACATTTTCAGGTTGGCACTCAAACCTGAAAACTGTTTTGGTTATATCTCTGAAACTATTCATTCCATCGACCTCAAATCAAGTGCAAATGAAAGGTCATGACCTGAACATGTGTCACATGATGATGTTATACCTGAATGTTTCTATATTTGCATACAAGTTTGAGAATTGGGGAAACTGAAGATCAGCGGTGTTCTTGGATTTGCCCCTATTCGTTGCTTCTGACGGCGTATTTTCTAGTTCATATCGTTGTTTTAAGCAGCATGTGACTAAAAAAAGAATTTTATTCATGATATAATTTCCTACCAAATCGGCTGATTATTCAGTTATCCAATTTTTTTTTGCCTTTTAATAATCGGTGGCAAGATTTCTAGCAGTGAAGAACTTTGTTTTGTCCGTTGAGACTTCCTGTAGTCAGTCTAGTCCCAATATGGAAGAAGTTTAGATGTTTTTCATATAATCGTTTACGGTGCTTTCTGGTCAACAGAACACACATAATGTTAGCGAGGTAAACACTTGTTGATGAACAAAGTTGCTTTAATCTCCTTAGTTCCTTCGTGCCTGCTAACTTTTGGCCCGACGTTGGTATTTTCCATTGATGCTGCCCTTAATTTAACACACAGCGTTTTTTAATCTTCATTTATGAGCCACTATTATCCTACATGCGCGTATGGTTTTGTTGTGTCAATGCTAAGTAGAGGTGCTGAACCTACTGTACACTCTACTGTAGCCCGCTCCCCGTATTTAGTCCATTTGAAGCAAACTACAGAGCAATGCAAACAAAAGATAAGAGACAAAGGTTGAGACGCCTTACCCTGTTTGGCATCATGACTAGCTGCTGTGCTTTAATGATAGATCCTGACTCCAGCTTGCCCAGAACCACGGTGCCCATGTCCTGACGAGACAGAACAGTTTGTGAACGTAAATTCACCCAAAGAAAGAAAATCAGTTTTGAGCAGAATATTCCACTTTCATTTCAACACTAAAAATGATTAAAACATCTTTAACTGCACAATTTTCACATGAAGCATTTATTTAAATAGTCAAAAGAGTAAGCTGGGAGGGTTTAACTAAACAAAGTGTTTTTATTAAACAAGTTTACCTTGTATTTGTCTACAATGGGCAATCTGACTGGACCGTCACTTGATCTGTTGAAATTTGGCAAACTGTCCAAATGAGGAATGAATGGTAGACCTCTACAATAGCAAACACAAGTTAGTAAAGTGTTAGTAAAGATAAATAAAACAACAGGACATTAAAGAACCGCATTTGGCTCTGGAGCCGCGGGTTTAGCGCGACAGGTTTTGGACATCGCCTGTTTCTGGTCCACATCTGCAGTTTCAAACCCAAAATGACCAACATTCTGTTTTTCTTATGGTTTAAATTCCCCACCTCTGCTTCTGGTTCTGCTGAACCAGAGATTTCAAAGAGCATAGAGCATCTTAATACTGATTGGTTAGCGATCTGTCCTCAAGCAGAACATCGTGTCTGATTAGTGAGCTAGCCGGGATGGTAGGTTTACAGCATGTTTGTGTAAAGTAGTTGATAACAGATCCTGGGTCAGTCTGGAGCACTGAAAATCTGCAGCTTTGGGCATTACGTAATTACGTCGTATGAAATCGCTATTTCGATTAGATAATGATAGATTGTTCATTCCTACATCGAACCATCGTAAAAAACGGAAACGCAGCTCACGACAACTGAAGAATTGGTGGGAGAACCACGGACTTACGTGTACCAAGGGCACATATCAGTGGGCTCCTTCAGGTTGGCTCCTGTTAGCCCGGAGCACGGCATGAAGTGGATATCTTTCTTCGGGTTGAAGCCGACTTTCTTTAAAAATGGCACTAGTTTCTCTTTACATTCCTCGTACCTACGAGTTTAGAGAAGAAGATGGAGATCTGCCATCTTTAATCAAACAGGAGTGACATAAAACCCAACACACAGGAAATATTTGGTTAAAAGTACTAAAGAAGTTATTAACTTTGACTTATAGAATTAAACCATGTTAAACATTTCATAGGCAGGAGGATTCATTTATATTTTCTCTTTACTTCTTACTATAGACGTGGTTGTACTTTTACGTACATTTAAAATAACTTTCACACCTCTGATAATATGAAACAGTATTTTTCATTTTTAGATACCCGGGATTAAATGTGCAGATTAAAAGATACATAATTTTCTGCAACTTTTAATTATCTGTAAATTAGTAAAAAAAATACAACTAAATGATAAAACATTCAAAATATCAAATAAATCTGTATAATATACTGTTAAAATATTTCAAAAAAAGATTCTTCTATTAGATTAACATGCATTAAATGTATATAATTATACAAAGAAAAATTCAATTAAATATGTAACAGTTTGTCCAAATATAAATAGAAAATGTATCTCAATAATCTCAAACAAAAAATCTTTACACAAATATGCAAATGTGTAAGTAAAACAAACATAATTATGCAATACTTTGTGCTAAAACAAAAGAAACTAGACATAATACGGTCTGAGGCGATGGCTAGGGGTGTATCCCTGAACACAAATATAGAAACATTATAACATTATGTGACACATCTTGAGGTCATGACCCTTGATTTGAGGTCAATCGGGTTAATAGATTCAGTAAAAACAGTTTTCAGGTTTGAGCGCCCCCAGTGGCCAACATGAAAATGATAAATCTGTCGTAAATCACATCATCCTATGATATCTATGCACATGTAAAACATGAAAACTCTAAATGGAATATTGTTCAAGTTATTAAATCCAGTACTACTCAAAGGTGTGTCGCATGACATTATACCTGAACCTCTCTGGATTTGTATATTTTTCGGGGACATACCCCTAGCCGTCACCTGCGACGGTGGAATTTATAGTTTTATTTTTAATTCACTTGGACAGCTGTGGATGCAGCTGTGTGTTGCACAAGACTAACAAGGTTAAGACCAGCTACCGTTATCATGAAATTAAACCCACAACCTTCATCTACCCACCTCTCAAGGCTCCAGTTGACTGTAGGATCGTCCATCTTATTTACCAGAACTATCAAGTGCTTCACACCAGCTGTTTTAGCCAACATGGCATGCTCCCGTGTCTGCCCACCTTTTTCAAAACCAGTCTCAAACTCTCCTTTCCTGGCAGAGATCACCTATGGGACAAAAGCAGTCAGTAAATCATGTAAATGCATTAAAGAGTGCAAATAAATAAACAATCTTTTCATGAGATTATCCTTCACACACCAATTATATATATATTCATTCCATTCAAAGAAAGAAAATATATCTGGTGCTACAACACTTCTGTCACTCTACAAATAGTGACATCTGATGTATAAAATTTCCACATCTACATCCACCCACATTTAAAAACCCACCTGGAAAGGCTAGTCACTAATAAGAAAGCTTGGAAGCTGTTACTACGGTAACCGAGCTGCCCATGGTTCACATTACTTAATCATTTATAACATAATAGACAAGTATGGGCTCAGTAAAAGTAAAAGATGTTTCCAAAAAATTTCAGTTTGTACTTAAAATCAAGTTTTCATCCTCCCTGAAAACGCAAGTTTGTAGAATGTTTTAAAGGTTCTTTACTCACCAAAACAGCTAGGTCCGCTTGTGACGCTCCACCAATCATGTTGGGCACAAAGCTTTTGTGTCCAGGAGCATCTAGGATGGTAAAATGCTTTTTGTCTGTCTCAAAGTATGCTCGGCCCACCTCCACCGTCTTGCCTTTGTCCCTCTCCTCCTGATTAGTGTCCAAAGCCCAGGACAGATACCTAAAGACGAACAACACGCCTATGTGTTCAGACGTCGCCACACAAAACGTTTTCCATGACAAGAAACAGAAACATGGACTCACCAGGTTTCCCTGTTCTTCTCCTTTGCTTCCCTCTCATACTTCTCTAAGGTCCGTTTGTCCACCATACCCGTAAGATACCTGGTGGAGAAACAAGGGGACGTTAAAGCAGCCATATTATACGGCGCAGTTTCAGTTGTGGGTGCTTTGTCTGTATTTAGCACACACACAAGGTGCATTAAAACATACCGGTAAAACGCATGTTTACACGCTTTATATCTAACGTTTTGTTAGATATTTATTCCTCTACTTAACTCCGCTTCAGATCTGAGGGTTGAGAAACCATTTCTTCACTTATTTTGATTATAATTTAAAGTACCACGCCAACACGAGCATATGACTTAAAATGAAAGCGTACAGAAGACCGGAGGCAGAAGAAGAATATTTGTGTCATCGGGTCGGGTCAAGGTAAAAAGCATGCGCAGAACAAGCAGAATTAACCTGGAACAGAATAAATGCTTATGTGTTAAGAGGAATTTAAAGATTAGATTAGCGAGTGAGCAGCACCAAGTTCCTGGGTGTGCACATCTCTGAGGACCTCTCCTGGTGCAGCAACTCTGCATCACTG
>JBAMHX010000023.1:789495-809855 GCA_037177515.1 Pseudomugil tenellus | reverse complement strand
GATACTTTTCTGCTCGTCATGACCCATAACCGATACTTTTCTGCTCGTCATGACCCATAACCGATACTTTTCTGCTCATCATGACCCATAACCGATACTTTTCTGCTCATCATGACCCATAACCAATACTTTTCTGCTCATCATGACCCATAACCGATACTTTTCTGCTCGTCATGACCCATAACCGATACTTTAAAACTTTAAATCTTCTTCCTTCCTCTCGGGATTCCCAGCAATGGTATTTCATCGCCTGCAGAAACACGACCGTACTGCTTATTATTAGTCAGCCGGGACGGGGCCAGGCCTAGATCTTGCTGGTAAGGTGCACATTATCCGCTATCCTGGACTGCTTTAGCGCTGAGTTGCCTGAATAAAATAACCCAAAATTTCAATCAGACAAATGTACTTATCGGATAGATAAAAACAAAACCAGATATTTTATTGGTCCAATAAAAATGATATCATTTTTCGAGTGCGGTCCACTGGCGATGCTGAATGTGGCCGCTGAACTAAAATAGGTTTGACACCCGGGTCTACTCACTTCCTCCATGAGTTTTTCCTCAGTGGCCTTCTGCAGCTGCAGCTCAGCCTCCATGATGCCTTTTCTCACCACTTCTGTCATGTTTTCCAACAACTAGAAAGCAAAGAAGTTTCAAACGTAATGTCTGAGACAACAAATTACCTTCCAGGAGACTATCAGACAGCCTGAGAAGTTATGATTGAAACATCATTTCTACATTCTGCGTCACACATTGATCGTGTTCTTATATTTACGGCATGGTTCCTGGGATGATTTAACTCTGCAGTAATGTGCAGATGTGGAGACCGAAGCATCTGCTACATAAAAATAACTGATTTTAAAAAAAAAGTATTAATAGTTTTTAAGTAAATAAAACAAAGTAATCTTATGAAAGAATCCTATTTTGGAGATTATCCAATATGTTGGTTTATTTATGATGCACAAACATATGGAATGGTAGTTTGGATTAACCCTTTAATAGCCAAACGAACAGAATCTACTCAGAACCGATGAGAAATAAAAACTGGAATCATACTGAAATAGTTACTTCAAGGCTTTGAGCATCTTGTAAAATGAGGTTACCCTTCCACTTTCTTCGATGTCCCTCCCCATAGCAGCGATTGTTTCCACCAGCTCTGACACATCAACATCATCAGTTACCATGCCAACAAAGATACAGCTGTCTTCTGTCACAAACTCAGGCCCTGGGAAAAAACATGAAAAAGAGACAGTAGGATGGTTCACTAAGAAATATTCTGGATGGAATAGTGGTGCTGATGGCAGGAAGCACTAACCAGTGGAGAAGATGATGTCAGTGTCCAGTTCATGTAATTTCTTCAGCAGCTCACTGTTAATTTTCTTTAGCTCCTGCTGTCTCCTGCTCTCATCTGTTGCCTCAGCCTGTAGCTCATATCTGTACAGCAACATCCATCACAGATCCAACTTGCAATGAGTTCTGAATACTTTTTAAAACAAGCTCTATGATTTTGAAAAATCCCGCTTGGGTGAAACATCAGCTACAGAGTTTCATGAAGTCCGTCCAGCCTTACCGGACGACCCCCAGGCCTGGCCAGCTGAGCTCTTCAACGTATCTGAGCAACGGTGAACGGCGCTGAATCTCCTCTCTGAAGTCTTGTCTTAAACTCATCGTGGCAGTCATCATGGGTACCACCTCCATCAGCCTCTCCACCATTTCATCCACATCCTCCTGCTGGGTGCCCAGAACTAGACGGGAGGGAGAAATCCGCCTTCATTTTCTGGAAGATGCTTTGTGAGGAGTTTATTTTCTATCTGTGTGTGTGTGTTCATGCTACCTGCAGCAGTCAACAAGGGGCTGAATCGAACGCAGATTCCTTCATCTTCCAGTTCAACCACATCTACTCCACTGCTGGGTACCAGCTGAGCCAGTTGTTCACCCAGCTGCAGCGTGTAAGAGAAGAGGACACAGATGAAAATAGCCAAACAGCATTACAGTTTGTAAATGAGACGATGGGCAGCTAAAAGGAGGAGAAATTAATGAGGGGCGTGTCCTTTTGATTGACAGGAATTAAATAACCGCAGCAAGAAGGTAGCATGTAGCACAAACGGTTTTAGCTACGTAACAACCTTTGCTCATTAGCCAGTTAGCTCCCGTTACATCAGAGTTAGCTCATTTAGCACTTAGCTACAGCAACTTGGACTTTATTAGATGTCAATCACCCATCCACATGCTCACAGCCCCCCTCTCCACTCCACTTCCCACCTCGATGCACATTTTTATATTTTCAGGGAGTGACAACACGCGTGACACTGCCAAGACGGCGATGGTAGCAACCGCCATATGAGCTGTAGGTTTCCTCTTCAGAAACCTTCTGCAAAGCTCGATCCATCTTTTATAGAGGATGTGCAGCTTTGTCACTGAGTCACCTGACTTTTGTTTATACGCCATATTGCACGGCACCCGACCAGTTAACCAGTTCAAATCTGATAGATTGTAGTGTTTCGGGTATTCCTCCGAGTCAAATGGTGAGTTGATGATCCGCATTCGGGTGTAGGAATATATAAGGCCAAAAGAAGCCTGTTGTTCTACAGATTACTGGACAACACAGAGAGACGGGACAAACAGATTGTAGCTGTGGGAAAAGAGAACTGGGAACCAGTGCTACCAGCAGATTATGCAGGTAACACTTTATATCAGGTAGGCTGTGGATTTGTAGCTCGTGGTGTAGTTGGCCAGGTTTCCACTTAGCCGACCAAAATGATACAATCCAGACAATTTTCATAAATAGTTTCACTTGTAGATAAAAAGGAGGCGCGTTGGCAGAATTTACCCGCCAAGACGGGTACTCCAGGATTTGAATTAAAAAAGATAAAAAGATGAAAAAGACATGGATGTCTTCAGATGTAACTGCATCATTCAGCACTCATTTGTTTTACAGCATTTATAGTTAAATCCAACTATTCTCTTCATATTAGAGTATAAACCGTTTTCCACATCCTGACAGGGAAAAGGATTATGGTTAAAGAAGGATACTCACCCATCTGTTGAAGGTATCGAGCAGTTCTTTGTCAACAGCACTGAAGCACTCCACTGAACCCCCACTTGATGCTGAAAACACAGGAGGAACTAAAGCAACACTGACTGGCATCAATGTACCTGTACTTACTCATCAATACTCACTTTTTATTAGCATAGACACAATGCTGACATAATACTGAATCTAAGAGAAATCACTATTAAGGAAAATGTGAGATGTCGGAGTATTTGTGCCAGGATACGCTGGGGGATGAGTTAGCACACATGTTGCTTAGAAACCCTGATAAATGTTTTCCTAAATTCCCTCCTGAACAGCTTCATGAGGTACCCTGAACTAACCTCCATCAGTTTCATGACATTAACAGCTGGAACATCAAAAACAATGAGGAATTTTCCTGCATAGTCAAGAACACACACACACACGTCTACAATGAAGTGATTGAACACCCCTTCCTGTTACACACATCTACGGAGGAGAATGAGGCGTTATGTGTAGGCCTATGTAAATCAGAAAAGAACATAACAGCTTAGTTCTCTCTGAGCTGTGTTGTGTGCCGACGGCGCCACCTTTACCAGCACTCGTTTCTTGGGAAAACTTGAACAGAACCACAGGAGAGGTTTGTTCATCTTCCACCTGTCGAACACACAAGGACACACATCAGGTTCAGAAAGCGCGCACCAATGTGTTCTTCATAACATGCATGAGAATAATAATCCCATTCGTTGATAGGAGTGACGTTACCTATCGGCTTGTGTGAAACTGCTACATGTCATGTACGTGGAAGATGCAACTACAGTTTATGTCACATACAGCTTTTGTTTGAGGTACCAAACTGCTCTGTATGGTGGGGGGAGGTGGGAGCTCATCCTGGCCTCTCAGTGGTACATAGTTCAAACCAAAATACAGCTCCAGCAGTACTACAACCATAATTTATTGTCACTAATGCATTACCATACAATTTTAATGCAAATCCAAATAAAAATTTTTAATACAAACATACATCTAGAAGCAACTTGGGATGCTGGTTCCTGTGCTAAGCTGCTGGTTTAGGGTCAAATTTAGTCAATGTGATTTATCTGAGTCTGTATGTATAGTAGTACTTTTCTTCAGACCCAAACCACTGGGACAGGAAATAAAAAAAGGCAGGAGTCATGCCTGGGTGGGCTGAGATGATGCCTGCTGTTTCAACACTGTGGACGTGAGGGTCATGAATAATTTACAAGCTTCTGTAGTGATTAGAGGGAATTACTAAAAACTGTACTTTTTCTTTTACAAAAGAGACAATGTGTTGACGTTTCTTTCTAAAACTATTTCCATTGCATACGTCTATGCTAAGCCACAAAGACTGTAAAGGTCTTCTCAGTATCCTGTTGGTCTTTTAAATAAAGTAAAATAGTCATTTCAACTTTTTTTTTAAGAAAGACTTTCTTAAAAACAGGGAAACTTACAAAATTTGGGACGCAGAAAGGTTAATAATGGTTTATTTTAGCAGCCTGTAAAGATGGAGTTGTATAACTGTGCTGAAAGCGAGGTTTGCTGTCTGAACTGCACGGACCACTGATTAACCTCGTTAAAACTTGTTGCTAAGTGTGCTCAGATATGTGAGATGCTGCAGAAGATTCCTCGTCATGTGGGGTATGATGATATTAGTAAAAGCAGGATCTGCAGATGTGGTAAAAGTAAGACATTTAATAATTATTCATGACCCTCACAGTTAATTCACAAGCAAAAATAACAAAAAAGTGAGGAGGGGCATTCCTTGAAGTACCTACAAGAACATGCCTGAGTGATCCACATCCTAAGCAATAAGGAAGAAGTGAGCAGTCCATCAGCCAATGGAGACCCATTACTGCAGAGCTGATGTCAGGTGAAGGAAAATGATCAGGAAGTGACAGACAGAAAACAAGGGACAAGGGAGGACGGGAAGGGAAAGGGACAACAGGACCGTAAGGGAAACGGGCAGAGGTTTGGTCCCACCTACAATAGAGAGTATGAGAGAGCCCAGAATGTCCCGCATTGAAGCACCGGAGACGGGCAGGATCGGCGACACCATGCCCTGGAACCAAGGTAACCCACACTGACTATAGCTACAGCTACACACACACACACACACACACAAGTACAGATCTTACAAACACAGTGGTACCGAAGGCTCAAAAAGCTCCGGATCCAAGCTATAGTGAGTATGAGTGCCACTGTGTTCAGACTCCAAACACTCAATGTTCACTGCATCTCGAAGAAGAAGAAATCAAGGTGTTCAGTTTTAGCAGCGAGTTAATGTTTGTAGTGGATGTCAGTGAACAAGTTTCAATAGCGACCCAGGCACCTTTCCAGTGTCAGTAAAATTCTGACTTTACCATGTTCAAAGCCTCAATGATAGAGATCTCTGTGTCAAGAATATCCTACAAACACAAACGGGTAGAGATTTTCAGCATGTGGATGCCATCAGTTTGTACAAGCGGTAGAATGTGCAAACTTTGGTCAACATACATAATCAAAGCTTTCATTGCCCAATAGCAGCTCATTTCTGTGTTTCAATACTAAAGGTGAAGATGTTTTGGGATATTTAGTGGTTGAGACTGCTCACCAGGACCATTATGTGCTTTTGTGAAAACATCTGAGACCGATACCATGTTTATTATTAATAACGTGAAAAGCACATACCGATGTTTTGATTGAGGCCAGAGGTTTTAGCTTCTGAAGGAGCTGCTGGCTCTGCAGGGAGAGAAAGAGACGTCACAGATTTAAAGCAGGGCATTCAATCAGAATTCATAGACGTCCGGTTAGAGAAAAATTCTCCATCTAAAAGGTTCATTCAGAAGTCCAGTAGAGGGTTGCAGGGAAGCTGGAGTTGCAGCATTTAGCAGGAGAGGGTCAGGTACACCTGGACAGGTAGCCAGTCACAGAGACATCCTTATCAAATTATGTCAGTACAATTAATACAAATAATTTGGATATTTATGACATGTAACAGAACTGATCTATATTTATGAATGAATATATGTAAAATATTATTTTCTTGTTTACTAAAGAATGTTTTTTTTGGGGGGGGGCATTTTCATGACCAGATACAGAATTAACTAGAAGAAACAATGGAAAAAGCTTCAATTAACCATTTTCTGTTATATTATAAGATATATAAATAATTGATGTACATAAATACATTTCAACATTTGATCAGTTTCATTTCTTCCCCTCTTATCTACCTCCCTTAATATATTCCCAGTGAGGGATCTAAAGCAGGACCTAAACTTTTCTCATATATGGTTCATATTAGAACCGTATTTAATTGTTTATTTTTCCCCAGTCATGTTTCATCTGCTCCATTTATGCATTCCTTCTGCAATTCCTGTCAAAAAACATATTTATATGTTGATCCAAACAGTTCAGAGGTACGCAATAGTCACATTATTATGCACGTGTGGATCATCATCCCAGTGGATAAATGTCTCAGTTTCTGAACAGCATCCATCAAATTTCAGAGTTTCTTTGTGGACATATGGACAGGAATACATCCTTTCCTCATACAATGCAACCCCATTTTTCCTTTAAAGGGCTTTTTCCATTATCACTTAATTTGCCGTACTCCACCGGCCCGGGAGCGCTCTATTCTGCTGGAATGCTTTTCGATTGCAAATCCAGTTTAAGTCCAGACGCTCTAAACCCTCCCCTGGCGCATTTTTCTAGAAAGTTACCCATGTCATATAATAAAAAACAAACAAAAAAAAAACACGTTCTCCGAGATAGCACAGAAGAAGACAGAGACAATATGTCAGACGGTGAAGCAGCCTTTTACCTGGTGGCCGGGTGGACCGGTGTAAGGCCGAGTGGACCGGTGTAAGGCCGGGTGGACCGGTGTAAGGCTGAGTAGGCCGGTGTAAGGCCGAGTGGACCGGTGTAAGGCCGGGTGGACCGGTGTAAGGCCGAGTGGACCGGTGTAAGGCCGAGTGGACCGGTGTAAGGCCGGTCGGACCGGTGTAAGGCCGAGTGGACCGGTGTAAGGCCGGGTGGACCGGTGTAAGGCCGAGTGGACCGGTGTAAGGCCGGCTGGACTGGGTCCGTGTGGAAAGCTGCCTTTTGTGAAGAGTACCATCATTTCTACCATGTCCCTGTCGGGAAGCCTCACAGGTTACTGACTCCTGATCGGACTGTCTTATATAGTTGCAGATAATCTTCCATATACACTCACGTTCCATTTCACGTTGATGTCTTGGGTGAAGAGAGGGCCGAAGCTATGAACTCATAATAACCTGGTGGTGAGTCAGGTCTAGCAGGCAACATCTGATAGAATCCACTGTCAGAGAGCTTCAACTCTCTCATTTGGTTAAAGCTTCAACCCGAGTGCCTCTATTGTTGAGGCGGCCAGCCAGAGCTGTACCTGTCATGATGTAAATCCCACAACTCATTGGTGGACATCAGCAGTGAGGGATGCCGTTAAGGTGAAGAAGGGGTCCTACCGGGCCTTTGTGGCTTGTGGGACTCTGGAAACAGCTGACAGGTATCGATAAGCCAAGCAGAATATGGCTTTGGCGGTTTCCGGGGAAAAAAACTTGAGCATAGGAAGAGTTTGGCGAGACCATGGAGAGCAACTTTTGGACGGCTTCGGGGAGATTCTGGTCCAACATCCGGCAACTGAAGAGGGGAAAGCAGTGTTCCGTCAAAATGTTTACCGTGGGGAGGCGGGGCTGCTGACTCTGTGGTGGGCTCTTCCATAACCAAAGCTGAGGTTACTGAGCTGGTTAAAAAGCTCCTCGTTGCCAGGGCCCCAGGGGTGAATGAGATCGGCTAGAGTTTATTAAGGCTCTAGATTCTGTGGGGTGTGGCTGACACGCCTCTAAAGCATCTTGTGAACAATGGGGGACAGTGCCCCTGAACTGGCAGACTGGGATGGTGGTTCCCCAACTTCAAAAAGAAGGATCAGAGGTTGTGCTCCAACTTCAGTGGGAATCACACTCCTCAGCTTCCCCAGAAAAGTCTATTCAAGGGTTCTGGAGAGGAGGGTCTGCCAGATATTCAGACCTCAGATTGAGGGGCAGCGTGGTTTTTATCCAGTGGACCAGCTCAAGACCCTCTTGAGGGTCCTGTAGGGGGCATGGGAGTTTGCCCAACCAGTCTACATGCGTTGTTTAGAGTTGGAGAAGTCGTTCAACTGTGTCCCTCTGGTATTCCTGTAAGGGGGTTCTTTGGGAATAGTGGTGTCAATTTCTGGTCCAGAAAGTACACACCCTGTCTGGCAGCTGTTCCAACCAGTCAAACTGGCTGAATTTAGTGAGAACAGTGAGAACATCTGCCTGGTTAACAAACCAGTTAGCGAAAACATCTGTTCTACATGGACCGGTAGATCTAAAAACATTGCAGGACTTCTATCTATTGGCGCGGCTGTAGCTCAGGTGGAAGAGCAGTTGTCTTTCAACTGGAAAATATTAAGATCGATTCCAGGCTTCGCCTGACTACATATCGAACTATCCTTGGGCCTCCGATGTGCCTATCTGGGTCTGAGTGTGTGAATGGATAAGTGTGTACTATTAGGTGTAAAGCGCTTTGACTACCATTTAATGGACAGAATTTCTAGGTGCAGTTGAGGTGTTGAGGGGATCTGGTTTCTTGACCTCAGGATTGTGTCTCTGGTTGGGAATGAGGTCCTGCCCCAAGTAAAGAAGTTAAAGTGTTTTGGGGTCTAGTTCATGAGTGAGGGGCGATGGAGTGTAAGATTGACAGGCGGATCGGTGCAGTAATGTGGTCTCTGTGCCGGTCTGTCCTGGTGAAGCAGGAGCTGACTCCATTTACCGGTCGATCATCGCTCCTACCCTCTTATGTTCACCAGCTGTGGGTAGTCACTGAAAGAACAAGCTCACGAATACAAGTGGCTTAAACGAGCTTTCTCTGCAGCGTGGCCGGGATCTCACTTAGAGATAGGGTGAGAAGCTCTCCTGCACATTGAGAGAAGCCTAATGAGGTGGCTCAGGGATCTGGTCAGGATGCCCCCTGGATGCCTTTCTGCAGAGATATTCTAGGCATGTCCCATTGGAGGGTCCGAGCAGACCCAAGACGCGCTGGAGAGATTGTGTTTCTCAGCTGGTGTGGCAACGCCTGGGAATCCCAAATGGTGAGCAAATGTGGCTGAGGAGAGGGAAGTCTTCCCATCTTGGGCTGCTGCTACTCTGAACCGACCCAAGATAAGGAGCAGAAAGTGGATGGTGCTCTTCATTTTGGCCTGATTTTCTGACCAATATCAAACTTCATATATACCACCTTAACCAGAGAATTATCCCAGCAGTAGCTGACTTCTGTTTCTCTTCCTTTTGTCATTTTCTACATGCATTGCCATCTTTCTTTTTCATTACATCATATTTTGTCTCATCTGTCTGCACTGTGGAGTCACAAAGTTTACTGCCTGTTCCACTAAACTACTAAAGCTGCGCCTAAGGCGCCCCATCTAGTTGTTAATCAGAATTTCTGTTTTGGCTAAAGGTCTGGAATCTTATGGACCAGTTTCTCAGAACTCTGATAGACGTCTGCCAATTGATTACTTCTGCTGTGCAGTTTCAGATCAATGCTAAACATTTATCTGACCCAACTCATTTCCTGTGTGTGGTTGGTCCACTTAATCTATGAGAAATGGGAGTTACTCACAAGAGCTGTCGCGTGTCTGATCTTCTCAACGATCCCATTGTGACCGAGGTTCTGCAGGGACAGCCAAAGAGGCAGAGCTTTCAGCTTCTCCATGGGCTGGCTGGAGGTCAAACCTGCTGCCAGAGACTGAGACAAACACACACAATGTAGTACAGCAGCTAGAACAAGACAGATAAAAAAACTAGAAACTTAAGAGTGCAGACCTCTGCCAAGCTCACAGTTCCTCCTCATATTGTCACTTGCATCCCAAAATATTACTTAGTCACACATGATCTTTGTCAGAGCAAAAAACAGCAGACAGAAACGGCCTGTAGGAGGCGTAAGCTGGCATCACATCAGTGCCTATCTCACAAAGTCAAAGAATCATTCAAAACCTTCCCAGATCCAGATGGTGATCCGGATCACCTGCAAAATTTAATCACTTCTTCATCTTCCCATTCTGTAAATTTCAGGAGAATCCATCCATAACTTTTTTAGTTATGTTGTAAACGACAGACAGACAAACAGATAAACATCCGCAATACCTCCTAGGCATAGGTAACTACAGACTGTAACCATGACACACCACAAATCTACAAAAATATAGTTTGATTCAGACTGTAGGAAAATAATGTGACTCTACCAGAGCCGGGTCTTCATGTCTGTAGAGAGTGACGGCAGTTACAGCTGGCAGGCCGAGCCACTGACCTGGAGTCAGCGTCATACTGTCACTTCTGGTGGCTGCCTGGGAGCAGACAAACACAGCATAGGATGGTATTTACTCAATACGACTGGCAGCTAAACGTTTCAGATTTAAACCTGAGATTACCATGATGGCAGAGGTGACTTCACCCAGAGCAAGGGTTGCAAGGTTGACCCTGAGAAAGTAAACAAATCAGAACAAAATAAAAACCCTTCAACAGCCTCCCATGTTCAACTGCTTGTTAAAACGTGTGACCGCGCAATCCCACGGCATTTAGTTGTGTAAAAAGCAAATGGGTGTTGGACTTCCTCACAGTGATGCCCGGCCTTAACACCAGTTCCTGTTTACAGCAACTGGAACATCCAAAGTGAGAAAACACTCGTGTAAAAGTAAATTCATAGACAAGTAAAAATACTGGTAGAGATGCATGGAAAGCTAACGACGTGACATGCTAATTGGGGCTGAGCTGATTTAAGATTAGATCAATTTATCGTGATGCGGCGCGAACCGATAAAAATTCACAATGCGCTAAAATGAATATTAATGAATATTTTTCTAACTGATTAAAAAACAGAAACACAAAGTGTGACAGAAACATGGAAGTTGTGGGACGGATTGGTCTGTCTGGTGGTCTACAGTTAACAACGGAGAGCAGCTACTTGCAGCTGCAGTTACTAAGATTTAATCATCAGATTTGAAGGCTAGCCTTTGGAATCATTTTAGCTTTCATAGACATGCGAATGGACAAAACCTGAATGAACTCTTAATCACTGGGTTGGTGGTGTTTCTGGCTATTTTTAGAGGCAATGTAGGAAGTGTCAATGAGTGACATGAAGCAACCAAGACTGTTTTAAAAATTCAACCAAAATGTCATGTTTCTGATACTTGGAGACCAGTAATATACCTGGAGATGGAGTAATGCTGGGCCACTTAGTTTCTTTGGTCCTTGTAAATGAGATTCACATAGTTTGGCGGGTTTCATGCACCACATGAAAGAAGAAACTAATTAATCTATTAAGTTGAAATAAAATTTTGATATAAAGATCAGGATAGACTGAAACAAATGAAACATTTAGGAAGTTAAATATTTTTTCAAAGAGTCATTTTGATGTGAGAGACAGTAATAGCAAAAACTAGCATTCAAAATCCTGTTTTACTTTTTCAAAAAGATGGACACTAATTTGAGTGGTAAGTGAGAGAGATTTTTATTTGGGCTGCACTTATGGAGGGAAAATATTTTTCTTATTTCAGCTTCGGAGGCCTTAATGAAATTTGACACAAATATTCTAAATTGGCAGTACAAATGTCAGTGGGTCAGAGAGAAGTGAATATCATCAGAATATAATGAAATCAGATGTTCCTGATGACCTCGAATGATACCATGCACCTGCTGGTTCGACAGCTGGAGCAAGCAGTACTGTTTGGTTTGAGCGGAAAGCATTTGATCTTATACACATTATTAGAGATTTATATGTTGTTTTGATTCAGGAGTTAAATTTTTTCTGACGCATTGTAAGGGAGTAAAAAGTACTCCCTTACAAAATAACAGCTTCAGGTGTGGCTGATGTTGGTGTAGTGTACATAATATTATACAATCGTCTGAGGTGGAGAAGGTGGGCCTATATTTTCTAGAACCCGCTTGGTGTGAGGAAATGCAGCACAGGCAGTGTTCTAGCTTTAGCCAGGCTTTTACTACCTTCATTCAGGTGGGATATTGGGTGGTGTGAGCTACATACTAAAGGATTTAGAAGCATGTTAGTCTTGGTGATGACATTCCTTACTTTGCTAAGCAAAGTTTTGTACCAGCAGAGCTGCTGAGAATGAAGGAGCGGACTCACCCTTCTACGTGAAGCCATAAGCTGTACTGATCACACAGATCCTTCAGACGACCCAGCTTATCTGTATGGCCGGCTCCAGGGGTACCTGAGGAGAAACAAATGAAAAAAAAAAAAGATTAGATAACTGATAAAACCTCAGATAATTTGTGTAAACAGATTTTATTTTACCTGCGTTGGCAATCAGAAGCAGAGGAAGCTTCCCAGCTTCCACATCCTCTCTGATCAGTTTGTCCAACAAGGCAACATCCTGACAGAAAAAGCAGCACTTGAGTCAAATTTTTATTTCTCAGCCATGTAAGAGTTCTGCAATGCGATGTTCTCCTACCATCTGGTGCTGCGATCCAAAAACGGTGTTGCATGGCACCGTGCACAGACTGGCAAGAGGCAACCCGAGCTAACAACACAAAGCTTAGCGTGAAAATCATTTTCTGGATGAAACGAAAGACAAACATGTATTTAACAAACAAACTTCATGCACCTTCATACAACGTGAATATTTATTCCAGATTTCTCAGACGTTTAGAAATTCAAAGAAAATAAATCTTTTATCTGAACCACTTGTAACTTCTTTTGGTCCAGTACAGTTTGACCAGTAACATCATGAAAACTTATTTTTCCTCTTTGTTTAGTGCAATTAAATACATTATCAATATATTTACATTTAATTAATTCCCCTTTTAAAATACCATGAACATGAACTTTCTTGAGAAAACAAGTTTCAACAATAATTTGCTTCTGTAACATGTTTACATTTCATTTTATTTTAAATATTTCTGGTTTTATTGTGTATATTTGAAATTTTGATATGTAAAAAAGGTTAAAATAGAATACAATAACAAACGATTTCATATTTTATATATTTACTCAGTTACACATTAAAAACAGCTCATCAATCACAATGAAGTTAAAAAACACTTAAATGCAGGTACCTGGGAGAAACAAAACAACTGTATTTTACATTATAATCTAAATAACTTCAAGATCTAAAAGTTATTCTAAATGGACGTTTGTGTCCATTTCCGGTTGTGATCCTTTCCACTTGAAGTGACTCACTTTATATATAAACTGAAGTCAGATTTATTAAGAAAGAAAGATTAAAAAGATAGAACAAGTTATCCTGCTGTAAATGTCTTACATGGAAACATGAATAATTAAAGGTGCAAGCGGCGTTGGAGGCCCTCATACGGTGCTGCTCGGCCTACGTCGCCACCGCGTTCCCTGGCAACCTGCCTCCCACGCTTTGCTCAATCTCACAGCAGCCAGATTTGACATCAGGTCATTAGTGTTAATGTCAGACCAATTAGGCTTTTAAATGGGTCAATTCCTGCTCACGGGTGGTGGTGGGGGGGGGGGGGGGTGTCCTCTGGACACCCGTTTGCTCTCAGCATGTAACTGGAGTGACTCCTGATCAGTTTGGGGCAGATCTGGTGTTGTATTTCAGAGATAGAGCAAGATGGTGCTGGACGACGCATCATCAACATAGAGTGGGCGTCACGGCCCATCAATGTATTAAAAAAACTTTCGATAACTTTAATCAAACGTAAGAGGCAAAAAATGCCTAAAAATGCAAAAAATGTAGAATTCAATACAAAATGGACGACCGTCCAATAAAATTAGCCCACAGGTTCAAGAAGCTTTTTTTGTAGGTCCAAATTTCATGCATACCAGTCAAATGAGTGGGCGGGGCTAATTATT
This sequence comes from Pseudomugil tenellus, assembly GCA_037177515.1. Classification (NCBI taxonomy): domain Eukaryota; kingdom Metazoa; phylum Chordata; class Actinopteri; order Atheriniformes; family Pseudomugilidae; genus Pseudomugil; species Pseudomugil tenellus. The sequence continues at coordinate 795,971 of JBAMHX010000023.1, read as the reverse complement.
TGAAATATTCTAGGCGGGGCTATCCATCCATATTGGGACTTACTAAAAGTCATACTAGTCATACTAAAAGATGTTGCATAAGTTCATTTTATGCCTGACATAATTCATGGCAAGTTTAAATGGAGTTACAGGTACTTCCTGTTTCAGGACAGGAAACTATTAGAGAGCGGCAACCTTTCTAACGAGGAAGAACAGCCAAGCAGAGACAATCAGGTCTCCCAGAAACATGTTACATGTGTTCTTGTGTTTTCATTAACATCACAATTGTACTCAACAGGGTGTTTTCTCTTCTTATATCTGACTAAGAGCTCCTGAGACACACAAACTAGTTATCTTTACACATAAGACTGGTTGCAGACATGTCCGATGCCCTGCAAATGGCAGACAAACATCTGTACACATACATCTGTAATTGCCTGCATGTGAACTTTAAAGACTGAAATAAGAGTTTGTCGGAGATTCCCTCCACTGTGTGCGATATGCATTACATTGTACAGCACTTTAGTGTTGGTTAGAGAGGTCTGGTTTCATTTCAAACATCCTACCTGGCTGCACAGATGTTGTCCCAGACCAGGTCTGCAGGAGGCACTCTGGTAGATGACTGGCTGCTGGGACGTTAAGGCAGCATAGCCTTCAGTGGAATATTCTTCATAGCGAGCATTGATGACCAGACGGCAAACTTTCACCAGGCCGTCCCTATCGTCCTCATGGAAACAAGCAGAACCGCTCTCATACCTGAAGGATGATACAGAGGCGTCTAATCCAGGTGTGAAAGTAGAAATCCTGCTATGATTTTGGATCTACATGTAGAACAGGTATTTTCACCAACAGGCTGGTTTGCCTGGCAGATTAACTGTGCTCATTAAATTCAGCAGGTCGGGTGACTGGTCGGACAGGATTTTCACCCTCTGGACCAGGAACTGACACCTCTAGCAGTAGCTGGTTTCCAGGTATGAGTTCTGCCAAAGCATGTTCTGGAAATATCTACAGCCAACTTCCACCCTAGTGAAACTTTAAAGTGCTGTTAATCTCTGGTTCAACTGCTTCATCATAGCTAGCATATACTGTACATGGGTCTATATTAGATCAAAATCCTAGTTTTTTCATCTGAGAGTACATTTCTGCTTTGTATACTGAAAACCTGCATTGCTGTTCCATAAAAAGTTCCTGCCAGCCTGCAGAGATGTTGTGCTTTAGCTCCAACCTCTCTTTCTCTTTCCGTGCGGTAGGCGTGTCCTGCTAGCTTTTGGGTTGTTGTGAGTGGATTTAGCTATAATTCCTCCAGCCAATAGAAAATCACACATCATGCTGACCAAGTAAACCTTCTCTGCCTCCTTGTGGATGCAATCTGGTGTAGGAAGAGGGCCTAAAATAAGACTGCTACACAGTTGGAGAAGCCAGATCCTGGCCTGATTAACGATGAGCCTGCATGCTAACGGAGCAGCCAGCAAAGGGCAACAAGAAGGCAGCGACTCATCCTACAAGAATCACAGCTGCAACTACAGGACTTTCCTTCCCCACATCCAGAGTTTTTCCATTGAAGAGCAACATGTTGGCAGAAGCGGTTTGACGTTAAACCCAGGACTGACAGCAGAGACACACCTCAAACACGCTAATCACCAGAGCTTATATGTAGAAATCAAAATGTTCTGTAAGCCGTGTTCCCTGACACACGTAGGATACTGCCATGCTAAGTTTTTTATTTTTCCTACACCTCTGATCAATTATTTTACTAATTAGATGCTTTTGGTGTGTTTCTCCTTGTTATTGGGGCTGAAAGTGAAAGAACGCCATGCATTTATTACCGGTTACATCCCAGAGTAAACATGTATGAAGAAAAGATTTGGGTGTAGATACTTTCTCCTGGAGAACGTTGTTCTGTTCACTCCCTCATCTCTGCCTCATCACCTTCACCCGCACACCCCCGCTCTGTTCAGTCCTCTCTCTTGTGTTTGTCCATCCCTCTCCTAGGGTGTGAATTTGCTTCTGAAATATCTCCCCACACCTGCACCCCAGGGCTTACCTGAAGAGCCTGCAGAGCCACAGCGTGGTGTCTGACAGGATCCGGGTGGTCAGCTTCCGGAGTCGCTCTCTGTCCAACACGGAGATGAAAGCCGCCAGGCTGTGACCCAGCAACGCCATGTGACCCTGTTCACCCACATACTGCATCCTGCTGGAGTCAAACAGATAGGTTAGCACGCTTTTCTGTCTTCCTCTTCCAGCCTGTAAGCAAATCAGGACTGAAATGTAGCGCATGAGTATAAACTTCTCCTCAACAGCCCAAACACAACATTATTATTTTACTACTAAAGTTTAGACGCAGAGTCCAGCAGCACACTTTACTTACTGTTGACTCGGCTTGTCCTCTTCCTCCTCCTCCTCCTCGTGGATCAGACTGTGAACTAGGTGCAGTATGGTGGTGACATCCTGACCACTGGGAAGGAAATGTAGGCAGCAGTTAGTGGATTCTGACTCGCCACTGATGCTGTGTTCTCTACACCATCTTATTTAATGAACTGAGGAAGACTCCGGTGTCCAAAGCAGATCTAATCTCTCCTCATTAAGCAGCAGGAAAATACATATTTCATTCCAGATTACAGCTGAACTCTGCTTGTTATCACAGAGTTTTACATTTATTTAAATCTGATGTCCCACAGAGACAGGATTACTGGGAGAAAGCATCCAGTAAACGGACCAGTCCTCATCAGATGGTCTGCATCGTTGTACTGCAAGCACTTCGGAAAAGAAAAACAAAGCTGCATTTTCAGAATGATTACGATAATTAAGAAGTTGTTCAGTTGTTGTTAAGTTAATGTGATCATTTAGCTTGTTTTTTTTTTTTTTACTTTTATTTGGTTTATTCATCTTAAATGAACTCGATTATCACTAACAATAACAAACCAAAGAGAACATACGTCTAAAACTATTTTTATAACGAATAAAACATAACGAGTCCATCGTTGGGGAGGAAATCAAACAGGTGACATCTTACAGATACCTGCTATTCACCTGGATAACCTTTCAGCTGGCAGGACCTTGTGGATCCTGTTTGTTCTCGTTTAAAGGCCAGATGGTGTCTGGTGTCTGCCAGAATATCATGTTATTTCATGATGCAGCGATGAAGAGGTGTGGGAGGAGGGTGGGGCTGCATGATGTTGGAGAGAACTGACTCTGCAGTAACAGAACTCCTGATGAACCTGCACGGATCTTACATCTTTCTCTGAATGTAATAAGTGTCATTTTATCAATATTTCAGAGTTATTCTTATCCATATTGCTTGCTCTTATCGTACCAGGTCCTGAGTTTGTTCCATCGTGTTGCCGTCAGAGCAGTTTTAACAAATTATATGTTTTCTAAAAGTCTCATTTTTTAAATCATCTTCATTTAGTCTAATTTGATTGTTTGTTTTTTTTTTAATTATTCATATTTAAAATGTTTTATGTACTACATTACATCATATAGAGCAGATTTTATTAATTGTGAATCTTTTTTGTCAGGTAACAACTTTTTATTTTTAGAAAATAAAACTAGTAACGTAGTTGAATTAACTTATTTGCTTTTTAACAAAGCAATATTTTTGTTGTGGTTAAACATGTTAACAAATAAAAAATCCTTTGTAAAATGATGTCTGAATCAAATTTCTGCTTTTGCAAAATGAGCTTGTAACCGAGACCCTCCTCACACCTGCTTACTCGAACCCGCTGCATCTCCAGAGCTGACATAGTGACTTTATGCTGCTCCACATTAAACTGTCTCTGCTTTCCATTTTGCCCTTTAAATCGCAGCGCAGTTGGTCTTTCATAGCTAGTATTCCTCTTTTTAAGCATTTATTCTCCTGTATGATCAGTGGCTTTTATTTGATGTGCTTTATTACTGTTGTATTTGTTTTTTTTAAACTTGTGCAGCACTTTGAGGATTTGACTGTATTTCTGCATACTTTCATGTGACTGCTGCAGCATAAGTTCATATGTAACAAAACCTTTGTCTTTATTTTTCACCTGCGTCTTCATTATCTGGCATATGAATGCATGAGCATGTGTGGGTCAGACAGCCATCTACTTCACACTTAGAATGCGTTTTGGAAGATTCATTTAGAGAAATATCTGCCCACACACACTGAGTTGGTGATGATAAAAGTCTCCATTGTCTGTGTGTGTGTGTGTGTGTGTGCCTTACTCTCCCTGCAGGGGTCCAGGGATGCTGGTTCTGCTGAAACGCAGCCTCTCCGTTCCCGCCTCCAGCTCTCTGAGCAGATACACACAGATCAGCTAATCCACCAAAAGGTTTCTCGTTTGCATTGGTTTTAATAAAAGCAAATAAACTGCATTTATTTCATAAAGAAAAGGTTTGACTGTTTACAGAGAAGGCAGGGCTGTGAAAAGTTTAATGTTTAACTTAACCTGTTAAATTTAACACACACACACACACACACACACACACACACTCTTATCTCACCCCTGTCCATCTCCCAGGATCCTCATGGCCTCACTCAGGTTTTTTCCCACTTGAGCCAGTGTGACATCCACCATCATTCAGGATGTGTGCGCTCACTGAGAGATAAGATGGTTACATTTACTGAACACACAAACACACATTTACACACATTATATTACACACGTGGTTCGGCATTGTCTTGCTGAAATCTCCAGGGTCGTCCCTGAAAGAGATGTCTGATGGGAGCAGACATGTATCCAATCTTTCCATAACAGTCTAAACGACGCAGATCCGATTTTTTGCCAAATGCGACCCAGCCCACATGAATGTGTGGTCCTAAATCCGATACGTATCTGATGCGACTTCAGTTCCAACGGCCAGGCCAATCTCATTAAGTTACATTGTAATTTCCTTAAAACGATGCCCTTGAAAATACACTACTGGTGGACAAGATGCTCTCTGGTGTTACCGTCCAGTTTTACTTCTGTAAACACGAAGACATCACTCACATCGATGCGTTTTCTACGCATGCGGGACACTTTTGGGGAACATAATGATCATACATGTCGCATTTAATAAGAAATGTGAACAGACTCTCAAAGAAATTGAATTTCACAACAAAGTCCTAATGAATGTTTTTGCTCCACAGTCTGAATAATTTTAAACTATTTAACACTATTTAAAACTATTTAACAGGGAGCCAATGAAAAGATGCTAAAACCTGTAGAAATATGATCTGTAGTTCTCATCAGAAGCCTCGCTGCAGATTTTGGATCAAATGGAGACTTTTCAGGACATAATTGCAGTAATCCAGTCTAGAAGTAACAAAAGCATGAATTAATTTTTCTGCATCACTCTGATGTGCGTAATTTTTGCAATATGTCGCAGGTGGAAGAAAGCGGTTCTAGAAAGTTGTTTAAATGTGAGCCAAAAGCGTCATCAGGCTTCATTTATAAGTAAATCTGAGTATTATCTGCATAGCTGTAGGAGTTTATACCGTGTTGTGTGAACTCTTATTTAATTCAGAGCAGCTATATCAGAATAACCACTAGTTCCAACTATTCTGACAGATCTGCTATTAAATATTAGCAGATTGAAAATCTTGACAGTATAGAATATAAAGATTGCAGAAACATGTATTTTTCTATACAAAGCTCAGTACTTGGGTCCTACACTTCTTCATTTCCATCAGTATTTTTAGTATAACTCAAATATTTATTCCAGAATAACCAGACATACCACTGCAGTTAAGTTTTCTATTAAATCCAGAGGAGCTGGTTTATGGAATAAACAAATTAATTTGACATTAAAGAACATTTTTGTTTATTATAACTATTTTTTTCTGTTGCATTATGTAACTTGAACTCTGTCATATTTGCCTCTGACTTATGTTCCATTATTAATTCTTACATCTCCTGGTATAAATTAACTTAAATTATTCTTATATATTTAGAATATGGTGAGGTTCACAATAAGCCCTTATATTTCCAACCTCCCCAGCAGTGTAATTAATATTTTTGTTTTACATATTTTGTTTATCATCTAAACTTTACTTTTATATTTACTATGGATCTATGTATTGTTCCTTTAAAGTAGAAAGAAAGGAAGAAATTTCCTAAGGAAAGCATGTACAGATGTCTTGCAGAGATGCAGCTTTTGAGGCGTGATCATCGTACAATCAAGCGTTTCATTTTTTACTTTTCAATCTGTGAAATCTCTCTTCTAACTCATTTTGCCAAATAATTATGTGCACCTGATATTCAGTGTGGATGTCATTAGACCACACCCCTTCTCATTACAGAGATGCACATCGCCTGATATGCTTAGCTGGTAGTAGGCTTTCAAGCCTTTACTGCTTTAGTAGAACAACATGCATAAAGAGGATGATGTGGTCAAAATACGCATTTGCCTAGTGATTCTGTACAACCTGTATACTTTGAAATTGGTAATAATATGCAATATTGATCCAAGTACAGAACCCTGAGGAACACCATGACTTACTCTGGTGTGTGAGGAAGACTCATCATTTACATTAACAAACT
>JBAMHX010000023.1:765731-782551 GCA_037177515.1 Pseudomugil tenellus | reverse complement strand
ATAGATAGATAGATAGATAGATAGATAGATAGATAGATAGATAGATAGATAGACAGACAGACAGACAGACAGACAGATAGACAGACTTTATTGTCTGCCCCTTGTGGTGACACAGTGCACAGTGTACTGTCATGTGATCACTGATCAATGTAAAAAAATAAGTTGCCGGCACACTGTACTATTTAGCTAACAAGGTAGATTATAAAAAAAGGTTTGATATAGTTATAAATGTGTTTAACAGCACCGTTGCCATAAAATATGGCACCATCTGTATTGTTTAAAAGGAAGAAATAATCAACCAAAACCAAACGTTTTAGCTTTTTATTAAATGCCTTTTTTCTCCTTAAGCATATAGAAGCAACATGAAAAGGAAATATCTGTAACTTTACATGTAATACCTGCAATAAACACTACAGTGCAACGTAGGATAAATATCACCGTCCTGTAAGGCAATAAACGTATCATCAGCTCAATAATGCAGATGTTTGTGGATTCAGTTTGAATAGCAATAACCATCAAATTTAAAAACAATATACTTTTAATGCCAATACTGTTAAATTAATATTATATAAAATAGTGGTTTAATGTGCCTATAGTCATTTTTTATATGAATGGGTTTGATGGACTGGCAACCTGTCCAGGTGCAGCTGCTTATTGCTGGGATAAGCTCCAGCTTTTCCCAGAACCTTGAACTGGATTAGGTGGTTTAGAAAATAAATAAATGAATTAACACAATCATTCAAACTGTTTTTTAACTTGTCAAATCCCTTAATTCTCATTTATAATAAACCAAAATCACAAATTAATTAATTAATCAATCAAATTAATTAATCATGCAATTTTACTATTGATCCTGGTTCCATTTCTCAAAGCATTATATAACTGAATAGTTATCCCTTACACTTTCTCTGAAACAGTTTTTAACAAGCATGAAATTTCTTAGTACGAGTGTTTATTCTGGCATCTGTTGGGAGATGTGTGGAGGTGAACGCATTCACTGCTACAAAATGATATAAATCTGGTACATCTTCCTTGTACAACCCGCACTTTGTGCTGTTTTATGCGAAGCTATTGGCTGTAGCATCAGTGTCAGGGACATGCATAGGTTGGCTGTTCATACAGAGCGGCTAGTGCATCCTCGTGATTTGTGCAGACAATATGGATTTCCATAACTCCTCAGGTTAAACATTCTCATGTATGAATTACAATGGAGTCAGGAAGGATCAATAGTGTTTATGAAGACAAATAAGCTGAAGGAGTAGAAACTGATCATATATAGAGATGGAGACCACAGCTTGATGGAATCAACAGAAACACCAGATCCTGGGGTCACCAAACCCAATCCCCCCAACATCTGGCTGATCTTACAATTCCTGTCCATAAAAGTGTAAAGCAAGTAAACAAGAGGCCAGAAGGCAACTCAACCTGTTTGATTGTGTCGTCATGCAAACAGGGCCTAATAGAGGCAACTCTTCATGCTCGGGAAGAGAAAAGCAATCTGACTGATTATATACCTGAGGCTGTGGCAGATATTAAACAGGGGGAGGAAAGGTTTGAGAAGAATATTCTGCAAAGAAGAGCATTAACAAACATTAAGAATCCTTTATGAATCGATAGCGGAGAAATGCAGCCTTCCAAACATGTTAAAAGAAGCCTAATGCAGATGACCGTTATTCCTGTCAAGGAAGAGGAGACTGGTTTCTTTAGATTGAGAAGAATATAAATGTAATAATGAAGAATAAAAGAAGTTGAACATACATTAAACACTAAAACACGAAGAAGACATACAGACATGGTACGAGGTTATAACCTGGAGAGAATCTCTCCAGAGATCTGTCGTCACACAGAAGTCTGGAACTATTCTGTCCTAGTCAGATCGGAGAGCTTTGTTTAAAGACTTTGGTAACATGTGTCAATCTGAAGCCTCTTCTTTGGCTACGACAGAAAAACCAAGGTCTCGTCTAAACATTTCCCTGATGGAAGGACGCCGGCCTTGCAGATGGTTTACTAATGTCTGAATGACATCAGTTTAGGAGTCTTATGGTCGGACCTTTCAACTAGACATTAATTAAGAGCAAGTTCATTAAGCTAATATATTAAATTTCCCCAACAGTAAGGTTGCAGTTTGGATTCTAATTTCTTTCTTTTAAACATCATGTACATTATTATATAGTTCAGTTTGTTGTTGAAATAACTTTTCTTTTATCTATAATATGTCCAAATTGAAGTGTTGTCACATGTTTTTGTTTCTTTTCTGTTGGGTAAAGTTAGAGCAACATCATATAAAACATCTTTATTTGAATGTTGACAAATGGAATCCAGGTTTCACAGATCTGAAACTGGGATGTAATAGAAATGTGCAGTGTGGAATATTTCAGTCCAGATCTGAAGAGTCTAAACAGCCCTACTGTGAGGGACAGAGCCGGTGAAGGATGAGGGACACAGGTGGTTTAAAAAAGTAAAGGGTTTTATTTACCCCAAAAGGCAAAATAACAATGAAATACATCTTAAAAGAGGTCAACTAAATATAAGTAAATCAATGTCAAAATAACTTTAACCCAGTAAACAGTAACCAAAACAAAACCAACCTGACCTGACCTAATAAACATGAAACAAACGAGACTTAAATAATGGCTGATCAGACCATTCACAACACACGGGGGGAAAACATACAAAACAATTAACAAACACTTAACACAACCAGTCAGGTTAATTATTATTAAAAAGAAACCCATTACCAAAAGTAAGTAAATAAACAAAGTACCAAAAAAGTCATTTAAACATCTTAACTAAATATATACATAAACTAAACACTCTCCATCTCCCCCCTGGAGGGCATCCTCTTCAAAAGGTCCTGTGGCACTTCCTGTCCACAGGCTCCTCCTTTTGGTCCCTCCTGCCCTCCAGTGTTCCACACACCCTCCAGCACCAACAAAAGAAAACAAAAGGTTAAACAGCTGAACAGAATAGCCCCTAAATGTGCGCGCTAACATAAAGGAACTTAAGTGTTACAACTTAACTGAAACAAATGAAAAATAAACTGTGTTGGTGCACAGTGTTACCGCCTTTTAATGGTGTGGCTAAAGGTGTAGCCATCACACCTACATTAACTGATGCATTCACTTGGACGTCTGAGGTTTACTTGGATGAATATTTGTTAGATTTTACACTAAATATTTATTAGAATTTGGTTATTGTTATGGTTGCACCAGAGGAACCATCAGATTTAGGTGCACCCAGTGACTGGCACCCATAGCAGCTGGTCCATCCAGATTTCTGTCCTGTTTATTTTTTTTTTCTTTTTGGCTGTCTGAATCTGATATCTGTCTTTTAATCTTTCTTCTTTGGCTATTATTTCAGTTTTGTCTTCCTTTAACTGAAGGAAGCTTTGGCACATCCAATCTATAATTTAATCAATGCATTTGATCATAGTTTTAAACAGACTATAGAGGTGTGTGGCCATAAGAAAATCCCCAATCAGTGAGGCTAACCAGAGAAAAAGACTTCAGTTTGCCGAAATGCATAAAGATTGGACTCTGGAAGATGGCCATGTGATCTGACGAGTCCACACCTATAGATAAAACAATGGAATGAGAATTGAATTTTTTGGACTGGATGAAAGTTAAACTGCAATTTTTGGCACTTCCTCTTCGGCTTCACCTTTAACCTCACCGTAAGTAATTAACCTCGGTTGCTGCTCTGTCCCGACTAACCCTGTTTCAGAGTGAAGGGAGCATCAGGGTAAGAAGAATAGCAGATGAAAAGATGTAGATATCATGGTCTGTGCCAACAGTACTGTGGGGGTAGGGGGGGGGTGGTCTGTGATCTGGGCTTGCTGCAGTTACTCAGGTGTCGGTCCACGTCTATGTTCAGCAGCATTATTTCTCCAAAGAATAAGGTCAGTTGACAACCTGAATATGCTGAATTAGCAGGTCACTCCATCTTCCTCCAGAATCCATCAGACTCAGACTGTGAACGAGTCCTTCAGGGAACAGGAGAGATCATTCTCACACCACAGAGTCCTTCAGGGAACAGGAGAGATCATTCTCGTACCACAGAGTCCTTCAGGGAACAGGGGAGATCATTCTTGCACCACAGAGTCCTTCAGGGAACAGGGGAGATCATTCTTGTACCACAGAGTCCTTCAGGGAACAGGAGAGATCATTGTTGCACCACAGAGTTCTTCAGGGAACAGGAGAGATCATTCTCGTACCACAGAGTTCTTCAGGGAACAGGAGAGATCATTGTTGCACCACAGAGTCCTTCAGGGAACAGAGGAGATCATTGTTGCACCACAGAGTCCTTCAGGGAACAGGGGAGATCATTCTTGTACCACAGAGTCCTTCAGGGAACAGGAGAGATCATTGTTGCACCACAGAGTTCTTCAGGGAACAGGAGAGATCATTCTCGTACCACAGAGTTCTTCAGGGAACACGAGAGATCATTGTTGCACCACAGAGTTCTTCAGGGAACAGGGGAGATCATTCTTGTACCACAGAGTTCTTCAGGGAACAGGAGAGACCATTCTCGTACCACAGAGTTCTTCAGGGAACAGAGGAGATCATTCTCGTACCACAGAGTTCTTCAGGGAACAGGGAAGATCATTCTCGTACCACAGAGTCCTTCAGGGAACAGGGGAGATCATTCTCGCACCACAGAATCTTCTAGATGGTCTGGTTTTACTCAGTGGCTGAACTCTCTCTTCAATGGAAGATCTTGGAGGAAAAACAAATGCAAGAAGTAAATGCTGAAGATTAACTTGATCTTAAAGATCTCACAGTTCTGGATTTTCCAAACAAAGCAAGTCAGACTCTAAAAGTAGAGTGAGAACCTTTAGATATCAGATCGTCTGTGTGGAACCAGGTCCCAGTATAACTTCAGGATGCAGACGCCCTCTCTACCTTTTAGATCATCATCAAACTTTCATTCAGATAAATCTCACAGTACCTACTGTACAAGGCTGTGTGTGTGGAATCCATCCGGTGACCCTAATGGGCTGCTATAGAGGACATGCAGCTAACACCGCTGAGTCACCTGACTTTTGTCTAACACCATTTTGGACGGCAACCTGACCCATATCTAAACCAGTTAAACTGGGACAGATTGTAATGTGTGGGGTATTCCACTGAGTCAGATGGTGAGTTCATGCTCCGCATTGAGATGCTGGAACAGCCAAAGGAACAGCATGTCCTCCTAAAGATTACTGGAAAACGTCAAGGATAAATGAATTGTAAATGTGAGACAGAGGACTGGGAACCAGCGCTACCAGCAGATTATGCAGTTAACACCAGGTTTCCTCTTAACCAACCAAAATTATACAATCCAGACGATAAAGTATCCTGGCTGATACTAGAGGATATTGCTACGTTCAGACTGCAGGACATAATGCTACATTTGGATTGTTTAGTAGATCCAATTTTTTTTCTTCACATTTCCAAATAAATGCAACATGTTTGTGATTTTCCGTATGAACGTTATACACACCAAAAGTGTCCTGCTTGAATAAATACCACAGTAAAGACATGACAACGTGAGTGACGTCATTGTGTTTATGGAAGTAAGCATGACGGTAACAGTGGAGCGTCTTACTATTTTAAAGTTATTGTTATAACGTCGTTTTAAGGAGGTTATAAAAGAGGAGAGTCTGGTGGTTTTATGTGGACCAGCGGCAGCAACGTCTGTAAAGAGAAACGTGGATACAAAGTCAGGAGTGGTGGGAGGGGGATGCGAGGGTCTTTACAGATAAGGAGTTTATAAATAATTAGATGCAATCTGTTGGTTTTCTTTTCTCAGTAAAGATAATCAAGACAAAGATGAATTGTTTCTTTTCAGATGACTGTGTAGAAAATCACTTTCAGCCTATGAAAATGCACACGTTTGTGTTGTTTTGTGTATATTACCATTTATAAGGACTGAACAGTGGAGCTCTGAAGTTTTCTCTTTCTCTGCTCAAGAAAAGAAACAACTTTTTAATGTTGCAGCTGCATTAACATTTGTCTCTTTAAGGGGGGTAATAGTGATAATAATTAATCATGTTTTTGCATCAGGAATGTAGTACCTGAATTTTCCCCCTGACGGTTTACCAGGATCATCAAGCACAGTGTCAGAAGACTCCTCAGGCGAGTCAGAGCATGTGTAAATACACTTATCCTAACACACACTCGCCTATCACACTCACACTTGTATGTAAATGCAAACACATCAACAATCAGCTGTTACTGAGGCATCCTGATGAAAACAACAATCAGGAGAGGAGTAATGCGACACCAATCCCCCCAAACGCATGTTCACAGCTCATTTCATAAACTACGTTCAATTCACATTGAATTCTGTGATTGAATTCTTTTTCACACCCCTCCCTTATGAACCGAGGGGCAGTAAAGGGGTCTCATTAGCCCTGCGGCTCAGAATGAAGGCGGATTAATGTCACCTCCGTTTTTCTTGATCTGCACTCAGGCTGGCATGTGTGATCCGGGTGTGTGTCTGTGGGAAACATTTGTGCTGGACATAGCTGAGCTGAATGGAGAAAACAGAAGCTTCAAGGAAAAGGATGGAAAAAAAGACTGATTCAACCCAAAAGTTTACACTTTTCCTGTTCTACTCTTAGGAAAATGATTTCTGACATAGTGTTAATGTTTACATGCATGTCTACAGAAACTTGTAAAATAGCTGATCAAGCACAGCATTCGGGCAGACTGCCGTTACTGCATGTCCCACCAACCTAAACATTTTGCTAATCAGTCACACTCCCCATGTGGCAACAGCCCTCCTGTCCAACAGCAGCCCGGCAAAGTAGCCAAAGCTGTTTTGGATAAGACTCCAACTTCTCTGGCTATACCGCACAAAAATAACTGGCTTGTTAATGGTAATGATATTATTTATAACGTGTTTTTAATGACAATAAAGGAAAAAAAATCAGGAAAAAAATCCCCCAATCATAAAATAAAATTACATTGGTTCAAACCAAAGTTAAAGAAACAAATAGGGTGTCAGTCTGAGATGATTATTACCAGAGCTTTTACAGTTTTTATCACTTGCTTTTCTCACAACAGAATGAAAATTTCCACTGCAGATATTGTGTTTCTTGAAACAATTAGTACAAAGTTCAAACCTTGTGGATAACTTGTGGAAGTGTTGCTTGTTAAAAAATAGATAGTTCATTCGTCAAAAGTACGTTCATTCCTTATGGCAACGAAACACGAAAAAAATGAAAAGTGCACGAACAAGTCACCCAAATAGCTTAGTCATGATTTCTTTCTTACGGTCTGATCTGTACGAGATTTTTGGAGACGCAACCAGTAATTGCCCAAAGCAACATGGCACACTGGATATACGGTAAGTTAACATGTTACTGTAACTGTACAAACCGATGATGAAACATGACTTTTTCAGTGCTGGGGGCTTGAAGAGAACTTGGATAGATCTGCAGCTTGTAAGACGTCATAGAGGTCTCAGGGAGAAACATCCCATTTTTCATGATCAGATAACTGCCAATGATTCAGTCTGAGTTAGGCTACCACCAAAATCTGATAACTAACCAGACCGTAAAATCATTTTTGCAGAAACAAGGTCACAAAGTGCTTCACAACATTAAAAACAATAAAACAACAAAACATGAAAATAAAAAACTGAGACAACTGAGTGCTTGGAACTAAAACTGTCGCCTATCATAAATGTCTCCAGAAGGTTTTAGAAGGCATCCACTGAATCCAGGGCGTGAAGTCTTCTCACAGATGTCTGCAGTGTTAAACTGTCAAATAAAAGCAGCCTTGTCCTCTGTACAGAAATGAGGCTTGTTACCCTGAGACCTGCTTATCAAAGTCTTCCTCAGCATGTGCGCACCGCTGTACTCCAGTAAAGGTGAGGGAGGGGGTGGGGAATGATGGGAGATTGACTAAAGGTTTTGTTCCAGGTGTTACATTGGGCCCCGCCCACCAGCTGTCCACCCAATCTCCTGCCCCCCTGTCCCTCGCGGCTGCAACAGGAGGGGGATGGGCCACCTCCGCTCAGCTCGCCGCGCTCCTGGAGCTGCAGACCTGCAGGAACGCAGCAAAGGGGATCATCACAGCCGGCCAACGGCCCACAAACACCAGTTCGGACAAGTTTTCTCACTTTTCTGTTGCAAAAGCTTCTCCACGGTTCTCCTTCCAACTCATCTGACTTGCAGCGGCATCCAGGAGCCCCCTGCAGCCACGACGGGATGTCGGACCTTCCAGTGAATGACCACCTCGCAGGGATTTTATCAGATTTTGAAGGTATGTGGGCGGTAATATTGAATTACTTTACTTCGGGCTGAGTTGGAAGCTATAAAACCAAATGTAGACTTGCAGACAAGTTTAAAAGAAAAATGCGTGCAGAAAAGGGGGGGGGGGGGGGGTGTCAGAATAATTCATTCTGATCCGATAAACTTAGTAAAAAACTAAATATGGCAGGTTTTCATTAAAAATAAAGCTACAGGATCAGGTTTTAAATTAGGTAGAACATTTGTGTTAAATGCAAAATCATTTTGGCGTCTGGTCCCAACAAAACCTTTAAACCAGATTGTTATTAATCAGCACACAAAGAAACACAGTTTAACCATGAGATTGTGATTTTTCTGGTCAATAACTGTCATTATTTTATTATATTTTAGTCATTGATGACCATGAATAACATTCCTACCATCATTAGAGCTGAATGGGGGGGGGGGGGTGTCTTTGTCCACTTCCATTCCCACCCCCACCAAATACGAGGCTAGTCCACATGCATATGTGTGTGTGCATGTATATATATGTGTGTGTCTGTGTGTGTGTGTGTGTCTAGTGGGAATGGAAGGATAGTAGGCGGTAAAGTCAGCTCTGTGAATGGGCTGGCTGTCCTCAGACTGGGAGTCTCTGTTTCCTGCTGCTTGTTTCTGACTTGGCTTGGAATAAAAAGAAAAGTTGAAAACACTCAACAACACTCGCACTGCTTGATTGAGGTTGTTATTTTTACATTTATTGACCGGTGGATTAAATCGTTGTGTAAACTATCTAAAATCCTTTCAGCAGGCCTGGATATTTATCCAGAAAATGAAGAAAAACAGGAAATTTAGCTTGAATATGTTCATTTATTGAACAGAAATAGCAGCCTTTTATGCCAGAATACCTGTTCAACCAAACCTTGCGCTCAGGTGTTGCTTTGTCTATGACTGCATCTCCAACAGGATGTCTGACTGACCTGACTTTGCAAGTAAAGGGTTCATGAATTGACTTCTAAATGCAAGGACTCAATATCTGGTCTTTGAGGACCATTGTCCAGTAGGTTTTAGATGTTTAAGTGCTTTAACACTCAGATCAAATGATTTTTGTGGAGAACTTGATCCATTCGGATCAAACCATTTCAAACCAGCAGGACCATGACCCTCTAGTGACAGGGTGTGACCTCTCTGCATCTAGTGTGTGCATTCTTAGCTTTCTAGCGTTTTTCCACAATCAGAAGACCAAAGAAGACCCCAATGACTGGATGGATAACACATAGACATATTTGTATAATTTATCATGAAAAAGTCATGCACGGTACATTTCAGGCCAACGGATGGGAGAAAAGGTGTTGCCCCTCTGGTCTGTGCAGGCAACCTCCTGTCAGACATTCAGCAGATCACTGTCAAAATGAGAGGTCAAGTTAATTAAGTTTAAAGTTTAGATTATTCCCGTTCCAATGTTAAAATCTGTTTCCAGGTTTGCTTTTTTAGCTTTTAGCTTTAGATAATCTGGAAGGTGCAGATAAATTATCTGAAACCGTCTGCAAAGAAAATGCTTTTATCCTTTTAATTGAATTCACACACTAGTTCACATATTGCTTCATAGATTCTTTATGCTTCTTTTATATCAGATTGTAACTCCTTCAAAGTGAAACCGTGTATAGTAAGTATAAAATAGTAAGGAATAATTTTGTGAAGTTTTCTGCTTTCTGCATCAGGTTAATGGCTTTAGATAGTGTCATTTACAGCTGGATGGCTCTCAAACTGATTCTTTAAGACCTGAACAAGTGCTTTGGATTAGGATGGTGCCTAACAGTTCACTTCAAAACCTGTTGTGAGCATGCTCAGCAATTATGTCAGGAACCTTTCTATAAATGTGTTGTAGAAACTCAGCAGGCACCTTGACTGGGCCTGCTGCTTTTCTATCTTTCATACTGTTCACAGGGTGGCGAAACTTAGTGATTTATATGTGTCCTAAAGGACCTGACCTTTTTTAAAGAGTTCCACACCTTTCATGATAAGAGTTTTGGAAAACTTTTCAGTGTTGCCCAATTTAATCAACACCTTTAAAGGACATCATTCCTCTGTGATAGCTGTGATGGAAAGAAGTTTAATTGACTTCAGAAGTATGCAGCCATTTATAGATCTATAAATATCAGATATGTAAGCAACCACATGTAGTTATTCTGATAAGATCCACATCAGTCCCAGTTTTCCTCATGGCTAAGATGTGGGTAAAGAAAGCAGAGAGCCCCGCAAAATGAACCATTGTATGACTTGAGAAACTGCATCAGGCCCCCAAACTCTGCAAGTTCTTATTGAATTAGTTTTCTCATAAAATGTGTTATTTTAGCCATAAAACTAAATATCAGGAGCAATCAAACCGTTTACAAGGTGTGAAGTCAGGCTGAATGAACTGCTGATTAGATCCTTTAAACAGACTTTTTTTCTTGTGAACTTCAGACATCCAAAAAAAAAAATAAATACTGGTAGCTGCAGCAAAAAATTACTGTCAGGAAAACCATGAGACAGGAAAGTTTGACCACTGTTTGACTTTGTTTAATTAAGTATGCAATTAGGCCAATCCTTCCAGTAGTTCAGACTTGTACTGTGTAGAAAATTATGTGTAAGTGAACGTTCATAGTAGCCTTTTTCAGTCCAATCCTAGTCCATTAGTTCGGAAATCTGCTTTGTTTGAAGTCTTGTATGAATGAACAAACAAGGTATCATTCGAATCTAAGAAGCAGACTCTGTTTGCTTACAAATGCAGGTGTCTGTCGTTTTTAAGCGGGCCAAATACAGAAAGGAGGCAACAAAACAAAGTGGATTGTGGATTCAGTGCACAGCATCGTGGGTTAACGCAACCAAACTATATCCATGTGTGGGGCTACAGGTGGTTCTGGATGGGAGAAACGGCTGAAATCTGACCAACCCAGACTTCTACGACTCGATGCTACTCCATGTTTAGCTATAAGCCAAGCTGGGGACCTTGGCTGTCCAATGCCCGATTGTAGAGACTGGTTTTAGAGACATGGAATGTCACCTCTCTGGCAGGAAAAGAGCCTGAGCTGGTGCGTGAGGTTGAGCAGTATCAGCTACATATAGTTGGACTCACTTCGACAAACAGCTTTGGCTCTTGAACCAGTGTATTCAAGAAGGGTTGGCATACTGTTTGCCCCCCGGCTTGGTGTCTGCCCCCTGGCTTGGCCTGTGCCTTGGTGGGCTTCACACTGGTGGACGAAAGGGTACCCCCATCACATTTGGGTGGGGACGGGTCCTGACTGTCATTTGAGCTTATGTACTGAAATACAGCTCAGAGTACCCACCCTTTTTTGGAGTTCTTGGAGGGAGTGTTGGTAAGCTCTCGCACAGAGGACTCCTTCGTCCTCCTGGGATACTTCATTGTTCCCCTTGGCAACAACAGTGAGATCTGGAGGAGTGTAATTGTCCCTCCAGTCGGTACCAAAGTCCAGAGTAGTGTTCTGTTGATGGTCTTCTGTGCTTGTCACAGATTGTCCATAACAAACACCATGTTCAGGCCACAGTGAATGATCGACTTTTTAGTTGTATAGTCAGACTTGTGGCTGCATGTCCTAGACACTCTTGTTGAAGAGAGGGGCGGAGCTGTAAACTGATCACCACCTAGTGGTGAGTTGGCTCAGATAGTGGGGGAGGATGCTGGTCAGGTCTGGCAGGCCCAAATGTGTTTCAAAGATCAGCAGGGAATTTTTGGCAGAGCCTCCTTTCAGAAAGAATTTCCATCACATCTTCTGATGAGGAAGCAGAGCTGGGGGACTCTGCATCGGGCTTTCTCCATCCCTGGGACTAAGGTGGTTAAAAAGCTCCTTGGTGGCAGAGCCTCGAGGGTGGATGAGACCCTGTAGCTACATGGGGGTGCTCTGGGAGTATGGGGCACCAGACCCCTTTGTATGGGCTGTCTGATCCCTGTATGGCCGGTGTCAGAGCTTGGTCCTCATTGCCGGCTGTAAGTTAGATCCATTTCCAGTGAGAGTTGGTCTCTGTCAAGCCTGCTCTTTTTTGCCGATTCTGTTAATAACTTAAATGGAGGGAATTTCTAGGTGCAGCCAAGATGTTGAGGGGATTCGGTTTGGTGACCTCAGGATAGGGTCTTTGCTTTTTCCAGATGATGTCGTTCTGTTGGCTTCATTTGGTCATGATCTCCAGCTCTTGCTTGAGTAACCAAGTGTGAAGCAGGTGTGATGAGAATCAGTACCTACAAATCTAAGACCATGGTCCTCAGCCGGAAAAGGGTGGAATGCGTCTTTATAAATAAGGTCTAGCCCCAAGTGGAGGAATTGAAGTATTTTGGGGTCTTGTTCACGAGTGAGGGGACAATAGATTGTGAGATCAACAGGGGAATCGATGTGGGGTTTGCAGAAATGCAAACTCTGCACCAATTTGTTGTGGGGAAGAAGGAGGTGAGTCAGAAGGTGAAGCTCTCAATGTACCAGTCGGTCTTTGCTCCTACCTTCACCAATAGTCATGAACTGTGGATAGTGACCAAAAGAATGAGAATGTGAATAAAGCTGGCCGACATGAGTTTCCTCCGCAGGGTGGCCAGGCTCTCCCTTAGAGAAAGGGTGAGAATGTTGATCATCTGGGAGGGACTCAGAGTAGAGCCGCTGCTTCTCCAGATTGAGAAAAGCCAGATTAGGTGGCTTGGGCATCTGGTTAGGATGCCTCCTGGACACCTCCCTAGTCAGGTGTTCTGGGAATGTCCCTGCGAGAGGAGATCCCGGTGGAGATCCAGGACATGGTGGAGATTATATCTCTCGGCTGACCTGGAAACACCTCAGGTGATGATGTCAAGGCGTAGGGTAGCGTGATAATTCTAAAATAATATAAATCAACTCATAGAAAATACTGTTGATAGGCTAGCGGTTAGCGTGCGGGAAATAACTAGAGGGATTAAAAGAACTTTGTCCGTCAACAACTGTTTATCTCAACAATACTATCTGTTTTTAGTTACAAATTAATCAGAATACTTGCAGGAAAATATTTTCTGGCTATATAAGATAACATTTCTTAAAAAGTATGTCAACGGTAGGATGAGGATGGGGAGAGTGTTCGGGGATCATGAAGATTTCCTGACCAATAATGGTGACTGGCTAATAAACCAATTAAGACTCCCAAGAGCAGTACTCTTACTTTTATGTACAGAAGTAGGCCCAGTGTCAGAGCGGAAGACTCACCGTTTTGGACGGTACGGTAGGTGAAGATTCCCAACACTGTGGGAGAACAGGCCAACATCAATAGCCAATTTGCAGCAATATCCGGCTTCCTAAACGTAATCGGCGCAATCAACTACACTCATGTTGCTATAAGGGCTCCATGTCATAATGAGGTTGCCTATGTGAGCCGTTAAAACCTTTATTCCATTAATGTACAAGTTATTTTTGACGCGAACATGGTCCTGACAAACCTGGTAGCACGGCGGCTTTCATCTCGTTTGTTACGCCGTAACTATGACTCCGAAATATTGCCTTACGTACGTGACTCCACCTTACTAATGAGCACCTCGATTTCAATCTCACAAAAGTTGCCATGATTCACCGTACAATGCCACAGACACTCGTTGATTCATATGCTGACATATTTATGATCTGCTTTGCATTGACCATGTAAGGTAGAAAGTGACATGTGAGTCCTGAACCAAATTCACCTCCTCAACCTTTTCAACAAGGTTGTAATTTAGAAAAGGAAATTGTGTGCAGTTATGCATAAGCAATATTTTTAAAATCAGACTTTGGCATACCAACTAGTTGTTTTTTCGCAATTCTAGTAGAGATTTAGTTTTATAAATTAGACCCCAGGAGTTTTGCAATCCAGCCGCAAAATATAGTGTTTATTCTGATTTTTTTTCTTTTACAATGTGATAAATAGTAATAGATACGATTTCAGACAGCACTCCAAGCGCTTAGATTTGATGCAATATTCATTCACTCTATATTCATACTTGGTAACAATAAACCACAGCTTCCCTGGGCCAGATTGATGGAAAAGTGTTACACCTTCAGCCTCTGAATACAACCAAAACATTCACACATCACTTGAAAACTCTTGAGGCCAGGAGGGTGAAGGACATAATGACAGATAACTGAGGGGCGGGATTCAAACCACCAACATTTTGGTCTTTGGACAACCTAAACTACCACTTGAGGACTGCTGACCCACATCCACTACCATCTGTGGTAACACCATTATTTATCATTTTCATGATGAAGTTGCTATCACTACTATGTTGCTAAAAATGTTTTATTTTGACATGAAACGTGTAATGAAACCACTTCCTGTCAGGCTTTCTACCAGCCAAAAAGCTTTAGATTGAACAGTAATGTCCAATCAGGAACAAAGATTGACATGTGAGCATGTTAATCTGTGAGCAGAAGGAAAGGAAGCTCCTGAAATAAAGGCAAGAGGATGTCTATATGTCCAAAAATGAGAGGATGTAAGCCAAGGCTTATAGTATAGCATAAAAAAGTGTAAATGATAAAAAAAAATGTCAATATGTAAATCCTTTTGTGTTTGTTTTTTATCCTGAAAGACAAGACTCGTGGTCTGCTTGCTGTTGATCTGTGTGTTATTTCTACTAAGTTTTGCTATTAATAAATTCTGTTCATTTTTCTGGTTGGCATTTATGCTGTTAATATCTATTGATAGAATAATTTTACACCATTTAGCCTCATAATCTGACAACTGAGGTTGAAAACATATTTGCATGATGAGTGAGATTAAAAGGGTTTATCTTGTACTTTCAGTTTTCCATGGAAGTAAAAAAAACAAAAACAAAAATGGCTTGTAGTTTTAAGTAGAGTAACTAAAATGGTTTCGGTTAGTCAGCTCTGGACATTGGCAGTGGTTCCTTGGATTTGGAGAAAAGGGTGGAGGCCATATGCACAGGGTTGCTCCTGCACATTCCATTGATTAGATTAGGATTGGGGTTAATTGGAGGTTTGTTCTAAACCTTGAACTCTTTGATGTGAACAGGTCCTTAAAGGTCGTTGCATTGCATTGCAGGGCACATCAGCCACATTTGCATGAGTCTGTATTCCTTTTTAAATCTGAATAAAAGTTAACAATCATGTTAACAGCTCATTTCATATGAAAAGATACTTCAAAATTAAGTTTAATTCCTAATTAATTGGCTGTTTTATTTTAATTTTAAAGCTGAATTAATGAATTCCTCTATCATGTAAACCTTCATTCTGCTTTAAGTTAATTCCGGTTGGAATTGCATGCATATTACATTTTCCTGTCACAATGATGCACATCTCATATTTTTCTTCTTCTCTTCAGATGCTCAAAACTGTGAAGTAGTTTTTTTTTTTTTACGTAACCGATAAGGTGGGAAGCAGGAAGGAATTTGTGTATTTCCATAATGCCTAAGTGTGTCAGTTCCGCTGTCATATCCGAATTAAGAGAAGGCGATTAAACGTTTCCATGTAAACCTCAATTTGGAATTAATATTTTCATTAAACTAATAAAAGCATACTTTAAGTTGGAATTATTTAATTCAAAATGATTAATTACTAATTTAAAAAATCCTGTAACCGTGCCCATTGTCCACATATGGATAAACAGTATCTGTATTTACTTCTGTTTATCAGTAGTCCCTATTAAATATAACCATTAAATGTTCTTCCTGCTGTATTGGACCCTCAAACACTTAAAACAAGTTTTGACAAGACTTAGGCATCTACAGTCCTCCTACTGTGTACCCTCTGGGCTAACATTTAATAGCAAGCAAGACAGAATACAAGTTTGGAGCTAATTTTCACTGCCAAAGTTGTAATGATCTAAATTCATAAACCTATGTCCTTCCAGGTAAAAGAAATAAATAAAACCTCTGACGGATAAATACGGCAGATTATTTACAGTTGAAGTGATAGAATCTGCAATGACTATAACTATTAAATTACATAGAGAGAAGATCTTGGGTTGTTTGTCTGTTTTGGGTAACTGGCATAAAATAAGTAATTGATAGGTGGAGAATTAGATGAGATTGAGGAACATTTGTGACACATGCCTTATCTGGTTGGTAAATCTATGGCATTATGCAGCCGCGCATTAGAGGAATGAATGATGTTAATTCAGCAGGGAATGCTTTCCTTTTTCATATCAGCCTCAAACAGGCCAGTGTCCGTGTTCATCTGTGAAAAATATTACATTTTTGTCTTTTTATATCCCTGGACCACTCCAGCACAAGAACAGTTTGGTGAGTTAGGGCCGCTCAACTCTGTAGAACAAGAATGACTTTTAGCTTGAAATCTACATGGCCCCTATGTTACAGAGTAAAACAATACTTGTTTGTAGTATGAAATGTAGTAGTATTTGTAGTGTTTGCAGTATACTAATACTATGTTTGTAGGCTTGTGCCCATTTGCTTATTTTCTGCTATGGGATATAACTGAGGTTGAAATGCTCAAACTATAGGTCATTAGGAGAACAGATTAGAACGGGGAGTTTTGCAACGTAAGCAAAGAGACAGGCTTGAGTTCTAAGAACACTTACTAAAGATCAGCAGCACCTGTGCATTGAAATGGTCAGATCATGCTTTAAAATGCTATATATATATATA
>JBAMHX010000023.1:733236-743381 GCA_037177515.1 Pseudomugil tenellus | reverse complement strand
GATAGATAGATAGATAGATAGATAGATAGATAGATAGATAGATAGATAGATGGATAGATAGACAGACAGCTGTCTTTCCATCTGTCTATAAAATGGTATATTTTGCGATGACGGGCATCAAAGTGTTAACTGTAGTCGTTGGCACATGTTTCCTTCTTTGATCTGTTGCATCACTGGAGATTTATTCCCCAAAGTGCTTCCTTCCAGGGCGTTTAACTTTCATCATGCTGGAAATTCTCCTGTGAGAATGTGTCAGAAGTCTCCAGTCACACAGGACTCAATAGCCTCCTGAAATCCTTTGGCAAAGTGTCAACAAACTATTACGGAGTAGATCTGCGGTTGGTCCGTTATTTCTGTTTACCGACATTGAATTATTCAAAGATGAATTTAGCCTCAAGTTGAAGTTCACATTGTTTAAAATCTAATGATGCTTAAACACCGCCTATTGTCTGAGTCTCTGGCTTTGCCCTTCTCTGTCCGGGCTCATGAGGATTAGTTCTGTTCCAGCACTCATACGACTGGATATTTATAGGTGATTACATTTGGTGGGTTCACACTAATCAAAAGCATCTCTGTCCACAGAGCATGTGGACCTGAAAAAAGAGAGAGAATGAGAAAGACTGAGTTTTTATAACTTGTTGAGTCATGTAAACACAGAATATACACACAGGTGTCAGTCATGCTGGATGACTGTCTCATTGTACTTAAGTGTAAATATAAGCACGTACAGGCAGCTTAAAGTTACACGTGGGGGTTGTCATTGCTGTCCAATCCTCTTACAGCACAGACTCGTCTGCACGCGCCCACACACACCACGCGAGGGGTTGGTCTTCATTAAGCTTAGACCGGAAAGGGTGGGTGTTGGTGCATGTATGTCCCTAAAAGCAGAGTGTCGGGGACATTATGGTTTCGCCCGGACTGCCAACACCGCCGGTTATCTTTCATGTGAGCGCGATAACTCAAACAATTTTTAAAATTAGATTTTGATACTCAGTATACCTGCTTCGGTCCCCGAGGGGGTGAACTGGCTCGAATTTTATGATTTTAGGATTCATGGTTTCCCCGCTAGGTGGCGCTTTATGCATGAAATATCAGGATTTTGACTATATCTCTGGAACTATTTACAATTTAATTTTGGTACTCAGTGTACCTGTCTACGCCGA
Source organism: Pseudomugil tenellus (assembly GCA_037177515.1). Taxonomy (NCBI): domain Eukaryota; kingdom Metazoa; phylum Chordata; class Actinopteri; order Atheriniformes; family Pseudomugilidae; genus Pseudomugil; species Pseudomugil tenellus. The sequence continues at coordinate 742,218 of JBAMHX010000023.1, read as the reverse complement.
AAAGGACACGATCTGTATTTGCATTTATGGTTTCCCCACCAGGTGGCGCCTTATTCACGACAAATCTGATATTTGGTTATATCTCTGGAACTATTTCTGTCATTGACCTCAAATCAAGTGCAAATAAAAGGTCATGACCTCAGGATGTATCCTCTCCTGACGGCATACCGGGCTGGTTGTGACTGAACATGTGCGGCTTTATATTTTTGTATTGTATCTATTGGAGGATTGGGGAATAGGAGGATTGGGGGCGTTGGGAGACGTATTCCTAGCTGTCGCTTATGAGGACATAGGCCTTGTTTTTCAAAGCTGTTTTTATTTTCATTTATATTAATGCAACAAAAGAACTGTTGACAGAAAATATGATGGTAACTCTGCAAACACTCAAACAAGAATGTCATGGTTTGACCATAATGAAGCGGGAAAACATGGAATTTGTTGAGCTGTTGAGGAACTGAATCTGGGCGTATCCAGATAGCCCGTCTCCTCTCTTAGCTTCTTGTTTGTCTCCTAATGACAGCACACCTGGCACAGTTTGTTTTGAGCTCCATCTGAAAGCCAAATCTATGTTCTTGTCTCCACAGAAACTGCTGGAGAGCTACAGACTAAGCCATTCACCTTTATGGAGGAGCAAGGTGAGAAGGAGACAAACATGGTAGAAGAGCAAGAGGATGAGGGCAAGAACAAAGAGCATCAAAACATCCACCCCTCCCCACCTGACAGAGAGAACTGCCTGGAGGTTTACACAGAGCCACGGGAAAACGGAACAGAAAATGGGACAGAAGTTGGAGAGCTAAAGGAAGAGAGGGATCTGGAAGCAGAAGTGAAGGTGGAGCTCATCCCGTCTGTTCCAGGAATGCAGACCAGGTTCATACGGGGAAGTGACCTGTTTGGATACGTGGGCATTGAAGCAGTGCTGGACCAAATGAGACACAAGACTATTAAGGCGGGCTTTGAGTTCAACATTATGGTGGTTGGTGAGTCAGAGTCATAACCTGTTGGGTCCAATAACACTGTCACAAATATGTGTGCTTGTGTCCTCCTGCTGTAGTACGTAATTTACACGAATGGATGAATAACCACTAAAGTCATTACATCAGTAGTACTATTAGTTTAAAGGCAAAAGATTTATGAGATTAAATCAGGCCATGTCAGCGAACTGCTGGTCATTCAAACCAGGCACCCTGTTCGGCTTTGGCCCATCAGTGTGCTCAACAAGGCCCCAAAACACAAAACCTTTCCCCTTGCGTATTTGGGAAAAATGCATTCACACAACAACGAATGAAAACTATGTGCAGGAAAAACACATAAAGCACCAGAGAGGATGTAGTGCTTATGGCAGGTCTCCAGCTGGCAGTGAAACTTTACACACATCCAGGTGTTCACTACATCCTCACAAGACCAGAAAACATTTACGTAGCAACTGCTAGTTATCGGGTGCCTTAAACCTCTGCACCCATCGTTGTTGTGCTTGTCACAGGTTCAGCAGAACCTGAATTTGCAACTGCGACATGATGTGAAAGGCGTTGATGTTGCCTAAAGGTTCTAGTTCCAGTTTGCAGGACTGGCCTTGCTATATAAAATGTTTACTCTGGAGGCCATTTTCAAATACTTTTATTGATAATTGTATTTACCCAAAACTGTATTACCAGGAAAGTCTAGAAAGTCTTTGTCTTACTGATTCGGCATCATGGTGTAAACCGGGCCTTAGTTCGTCTGAGCCAATCAGCAAAACTCTCATCCGTTGCTGTCTTACAGTTTGATGGGTGGCTGTTGTTCAGGAGGAAGAGCAACCGTCTTTCAACAAGTACGTCTTAGAATTGATTCCAGGCTTCTCCTGACTACATGCGGAAGTGTGCTTGGGCATATCACTAACCCCCAAGTTGCAACCCGATGTGCCATGGGTGTGTGTGAATCTGCTATGTAGCGCTTTGAGTGATCAACATGACTGCAAAACCACTAATAAGTACAAGTCCATTTACCACTTCACAAGTGGTAAATGGTTCAATGATGTGAGAATCAACCTGAAACCCACTATAATCTCTTAATTTTACTTGTAAACTTCTGCAACCTCATGGACCACTGTCTGGTCTTTAAAACCTTACTGCAGAACATGCTGTCAAGATGAAGCCAATCAAAACAAGCGTTTGAACCATTGATGAAGGACTACAACAGTCCTCCTCGTTATACTGCTTACATTTCAACCCCATTAGAAAAAGACAACAACAAAGTGACTGAGACATTGACGTTTCATATTGTTGTACACTGCAATCGACCAGTGACCAGTCCAGGGGTGTCTCACTGCTGTTGCCTTAAGTTTAAATAGATATTTGTAGATGAAAAATTTTACATTGAATGATTCTAGTTAAATATCCTTTATCAATTATATAATTTCAGTAGAGTGTCCCTCACTTTTTGAGAGTAGTGTAAATGCTTGATATTGAAGTTTTACGCCTGCATCAAAATGCAGTGTAAACAACAAAAGTAGATAAGGGCGTAATGTAAGGTCACTTTCAGTAGTCTTCTAGAATATTCACCCCACTTAGTTTTTCTCCTCATTTTTGCATATTTTTATGTAATGGGTCTATGCCCAGGAACCTAATTAGGATTACCCTAATCCCCCTATCCCCCTCGCTTGACCTCTTTGGTGTTTTGCTCTGAGGCGGCCCTGAGGACAACTTATGACTGTGTCCACGGGATCTTTCAGATGAGTTGGAATTAGTGGCTGCTGAAAGGGTAGTCTCGGCTTCCTTAGTGAGACTAGTGTCCCTGTAGCGTCATTCCAGACAAACAGCAAGAGATGGATGGATGCATATTATCATATATTTTGCTATGTTTGTCATTTCAAAGAATTTTCTATGCACATTTATGATAAATCCATTTTGCAACATGTTAAGTTTATAGTAATACTATACTATAGCACTATAGTTATACTATATATTAACTATACTATAGTTTAGCTATACAACTCATTTCTTGCTGCGAGGTCTTAACCTGGAACTAGGAACAGATTGCTATGGCTTGCTCCTCTCATTCATCGACCCCGCACTAAGCAGCCAGAGAGGCTCCGACCATTTCCCCGCCCAAGCCGTGAGGTCACCTCAGACAGAACACGTCTCCCCCACCAACTCCGTGATGTAGTTTAGGTGGAGCACTAAAGTTTTCAGGTACTGGCGGTTGGAGTCTCCACCAGGCCGTGTTGGAGTTATGTGGTCAGGCGATGGATCTGCCTAACCAGGACTCGTCTTTTCAAAGGAATAAAGCTACAAAACACATGGATGACAAATAAAACTATTTTGGCCATTGGTTTAGGGTACAATTAACACTAATAGAAGGTTAAAAACTCATAAATGTCAGTTTTGCATAATGTGGGACCTTTAATGAACAGAAGCCAAAGTGTTGTTCCAGATGGTTCCTGGCAGGAATGACATCCTGTATGTTTGTCTTTCAGCGAACTCGAAGAATCATCTGTCTGAACAATCTGTTTTTATTCACTGTGTTGTGGCGAATGTGAACATTTTCTGTCACGTTCAGCAACTCGTGAAGCATTTTTTTTAGAATTTATGAAAATAAATGTAATTATGATAGTATTACTAAATGATATTATGTACTATAAAATATATACACCAGTGACTGTATAAATACTGGACAGCGCGTACGTCGCAGTACCAATAGGTTTCTGAAGAGCGGACTTGAAGCCAATAGGCGGGTTTACTGTCGCCATCTTGGTGTTTCGTCATTACCGAAAAATCCCAAAATGGATGAAAAGGTAGAGCTGAGAGGCTCCGTCACGGTGGAGCCAGCAGGAAGTACGCAGCTTTAACCAGTGATAGCGCTCTAACACACATCAATCAAAAGGACACGCCTCTAAATTTAAGATTAAAATAACATCGATACCAAAGCGTTAGAAAAAAATCCCCCCCCACAACTGATTCAAACATAATGGATCTCGAACTTGTTGTCAAGTTGTGCACTAGTGTTATTGAGGCTCTCATTTGAATCCTGTGTGATGCACCAGGGACACATTCAATGCCTGCAGGACATCGGCTCTGGAGGACCAGATTCGCCCTCCTTTGCAGTAAAATAAGTTAAACACTCCACAGAGGTGGCTTTCATAATAGATAGAGCAGGGAAATGGACAAAAAGCCAATTCTTTCCCAAACATCTGGGGATAGGTTCTAAAAGCAAACTTTCTGTACATCCTGGACATTTTGTCTAGAAGAAACCCAACACCTCACATCAGCATCTGTGCAGTTAAGCACGGTGGTGGGAGCATCATAAATAGTCAGAACAGAAAAAGTATGATAGATGGGGATAAATTCAGGAATTTTTTGGAAAGAATTTGTACTCTCCTAGTGATTTCAGACTAGACCATAGTCCGCCATGAGACAATAACCAACTGTGTGGAGGTTGCATGTTCTCCTGGACGGTGGGTTCCTTCCACCGTCTAAAGACATTCATGCTGGGTTGATTGATTATTTAAAATTGTTCTGAGGAATGAATGTGTGTGTGACTGGTTGTTTGTCTTTCTCTGTTGGCTCTACGATGGACTGGTGACCTGTCCATCCCGCCTCTTGCCCAGTGATTATTGGGATAGGCTCCAGTTATCTGCGACCCTTCGTTGGAACAAGCATTACATTGCATTAAGCATTTTAACAATGTTTAGAATATTATGTATTACTTTTTATGTAAATTCCAAGTTGCGATAAAAACATGAACAGCAAGTGTTTGAATATTTTTCAAGTCACTGGGAAAAACCTGAGAGCAAACCTTCACCAAAAATTTGCATTAGTTCTGTTTTTTGCCTAAATAACGAAGTAAAATGTGTTATCTCAGTTTATTTGTGAATATATTAAACTTGTAAACTTCTACAGTGTGCACATAGCCTGCAGCTATTCAGCTTGTTGTGTGTTCAGCGTGTTTCTTCCTCAGTGAAATAGTGGTGCATTAGCTTTTCATACTGGAAGAGGAAGTACGAATCTGTGAGGAAGTGGTTTTGAAAATTAGACCTGTTTGCTTTTTCCTGCTGCAGACATTTGAGATGACATACACTTCCCCTGTTGTGTAACTGAAAGTAAAGTTTACCCAAACTATTCTGTTTATTTCTACTTGTCCACTCTTTCCCTTTCTATTGCAGTCTATCTGTGTGGATTTCACACCCAACTCCATATTTCCTCACAGGTCTGAAAAAGTAAGTTTTCATCCCAGTGCTGCATCATTTGGTAACCAGTATGAATCTGTTTTGTCTGCAGGTCAAAGTGGCTTGGGCAAGTCCACACTGGTCAACACGCTGTTCAAATCCAAAGTCAGCCGGAAGTCCTGTACACCTAATTATGAAGAGAAGATATCTAAAACTGTCAAACTGTATGCAGTCAGTCATGGTGAGCGCACACACACATATACACACACAGGTCTTGCAAACACATTTAAGTCTTTTTTAATGACTGTGACTACAAGCAGCATGAAGTGACTTTACTGATGACAATGTGTGGGACTGCTCTGCTTTCTCTGCTTTGGTATTCAGTGAGGCCATCCATGAACACCAGATTGTTCCATTTGTTCTGGCCAGCCTCAGACAGTCTTCACAGATGAGCTGTTTCACATATCTCACATCCTACTTTCACATCACTTTCCTATCACTGCTCATCTCCTGTACAGGAATCTCACCGTGGGGGTTTAAACTGCTTCCACAGCAAGAGGAAGCGTATCTACAAACAGGGTTGATTTCATCAGTGCAAATCCAATCTGCTCCAAAGCTGGAGATCATGTTGAAGAAAGTGTCAGTGAAAGGAACTTCCCATGAAAGCTGTATTACCTCTGACAGGCCTGTTTACAGGAGGCACAAAGCACGCTTCTGATCACCCCGTTTTCACAATGCTTACATTTTTGCAGAATCAATTCTGTCACCATCATTTACTGTAACTGCAAAACATAGCTAAAAGGGAAAATAGATTTTTTAAGCTTTCAAAAGAGACAAATAGACTAATTACTAACTCAGCAGCCCAATTTGAACTTGCTCTGATCAGGCATGAAGCAACATCTCTCCTGGAACTACAGGCACTCTTTATTATTGGAAAAATAGTGTACAGCAGAGCATAAACACATAAATAAAGTCTTTCAGCATCTTTGGACTAAATTAAACATGTAAAACTAGAACAAAAGACAGTTCTGGTGCTAACACATGTCTACACAGATGTGATGCATTGGGTACACATTAAAATGTTGGTTTAAAAAGTTTGGAAAGTGTGGAGTGCCCTCTCCGGGTGGGGAACGAGGTCCTGTCCCGAGTGGACGAGTTCAAGTAACTCAGGGTCTTTTTTATGAGTGAAAAAAGGATGAAGCGTGAGATCAACAGCCGGTCGGTGCGTCTGCAGTAATGTGGACGCTGTGCCGGTCTTTCGTGGTGAACAAGGAGTTGAGCGAGAAGGCGAATCTCTCGATTTGCCAGTTGATCTACGTTTCTACCGTCACCTATAGTCACGAGCCGTGTGTAGAGACCGCGAATACAGGCGGCCAAAATGGGTTGTCTGAGAAGCTCGGTCATCCAGGAGGGACTCCGAGTAGAGCTGCTGCTCATCAGGAGCTTCAGGCATCTGGTTAGGATGCCTCCTAGATGCCAGCCTTGTTCCGGGCACGTCCCGGTGGTAGGAGACCCAGGACACGCTGGAGAGATTATACAATGTTTAAAAATGTTTAAAATGTTTTTAATGTTAAAATGTTTAAAAAGATATCTTTTTTTAATATTTTATGAATAAAGGTAATTTTCTAAATACATTTTTCATTGTTAAAGCTAAAGAAAGAAATTAAATGAAAGCAATTATATAATGTTTATGTAAAATGTATATTACATTTATAAGTAAAAAACAATACTAAAAAGATAAACACGGAAACATATTGTTGATACTTTATTTATTTTCCAAAAAATTCTTGCTATGATTTTTTTAAGGTTTAGATAATAAACAAACTAAAACAAAGGAATAAAGATTAATCATTTAGAGATAATTATGCTGTGATCTTACTGGTGTGGCAGAAGTGAGCTCTGAAGTAAATGGGCTCTAAGCGAAACCAGCTCTGTGAGGGTTCAGGTGATCAGTACAGGATTCAGGTCACGTTCAAACAGCTTCTGGAGTTTATGCAGAGGTGTAACTGAGCTGTAATAGATCACATGGCACAGACAGTAAAGCATTGTTAGACTGAAGCACAGCCCCATTAAGACTCTGAAATGAATAAAAGTTTCTGAGTATTTAGAGGCGCTGTATTGTGTAAACAGGAAATGTTCTACTCAGAGGCTCTTATCTGGTGGAAGATGTTGAAAGCAGTGAAATTTTATCATGTACTACTCTGCCTTGACAACAACAAAGACGTCCTTTATTACAGGTTAGTGAAAAGGTTAATGCTGTGGTTCCAGATGTTTGCTGTCATGCTTCCGATAAGAGGAGATTCCTGGGTGCCTACTCAACAATGACTTTGCATCTAAATGATAGTCTTTAAAGCTCAGTTTCCTCTAAAGCTCGAAACTGCACGTCTTAAACCGACTCAGTGAAGGCAACACTTTGATCTCATCTCATAGTAAAGTTCAGTTATGAGAGCAACATTAAATCTGCTTCAGCCTTAAACCAATGCTAATCTTAAACCTGTGGTGACGAGCCAGACTCCACCTCTTTTTTCAGGTTCTGATAATTTAACCATCTTTCTGTCTCTTCTGTTGCATCCAGTGATTGAGGAGAAGGGGGTAAAGATGAAGCTCACGGTGATTGACACACCAGGGTTTGGAGACCAAATCAACAATGAGAACTGGTGAGTGACACAAGAAGGGAACAAGCACTGATGCAAGAAGGAGGAAATCATTTCTGGGTTGTTGGAGAAAACAAACTAAAGAAAATTATGTGACAATTTGTATTCAATGTTTAAAATATTCATTCAATTTAATAAAACTTTATTTGTATAGCGCCACTTCACAGTGTCATCTCAGGGCACTTCAGACATATTATTTCAATGCAATTCATAATAAATAGCCTAGTTAAGGAAAACCAACAGATCACATCAACTTTTGACTTGGATTAAATCCCACATCTTGAACTGAACGGGGCAGTGGGCAACAGTGGAAAAGAAGAAAATGCCCTTTAAACAGGAAGGAAACTAGAACCAGGAAGGACAGTCATCAGCTGGTTGGGGTGGAGAGGACAGGAAAGACAGGTCCGCATGCACCACAACATTTATCCAGGAAGACCTGCAGAAAAAAGAAAAATATGTTAATGGTGCCCATATTGTTATGTTTCTACATGGAAGATTAGGAGCAGGGAGTGCCGAGTACATCATGGGATGTTCCCAAAGCTGCATAACTGTTAAATGGCTAGACTACCCATAGCTATAAGATTGGTAAAAAGGAAGGTTTTAAGCTCTTCCTCCCATCACTTTCAGAGATGTCACATTCCAGTCCTTGAGAGCCGATATCCGGCAGGTTTTTTTTGTCTCCATGTCTCCAAAACACCTGATCAAAATAAATAATTAGATTGACAAGAAGCTGTTGGATCAATTTGATTTGAACCAGATGTGTTAGTACAAGGAAACAAGACCAAACAAAAACATGCGGGACACCAGGCCTCAAGGACTGGAGTTTGACACTCCTGTCTTAAAAACTCTGAGCACTTTTCTTTGTTTGGAGTATATGGGACTATGAGATCTCTGATGTACAATGGAACTTGGTCATGGAGAGTCCATCAGTCATTGAGACCCATTCAGGTCTTTATGTCTTTAAGACATCTTTGTAATCGAATGGACTGATTGGTTCATGGAAAAGTAAATCTTAGTATCATTTGCGTAGCAATGAAAGTTTATACCATGGTGTCTGATTATATTACCTAGGGGAAGTACATATAGTGTAAAAAGTATTTGTCCAAGTACAAACCCTGAGGAACACCATGACTTACTCTGGTGTGTGAGGAAGACTCATCATTTACATTAACAAACTGAAATCTATCA
>JBAMHX010000023.1:710637-722722 GCA_037177515.1 Pseudomugil tenellus | reverse complement strand
CACTTTCTACCATACACGTCCCGCCCCTACACACCCACTTTCTACCATACACGTCCCGCCCCTACACACCCACTTACTACTATACACGTCCCGCCCCTACACACCCACTTTGTACTATACACGTCCCACCCCTACACACCCACTTTGTACTGTACACGTCCCACCCCCTACACACCCACTTACTACCATACACGTCCCCGCCCCCTACACACCCACTTTCTACCATACACGCCCCGCCCCCTACACACCCACTTTCTACCATACACGTCCCGCCCTGCAGTGAATTTCAGGTCCTGATGTCTATATCGGGATGCATGTCGTTATGAGGATATTAAATTAATTAAGTCAGGATAAACTCCAATACATTTTATTTTAAAAATGCCCAAAGACACTTTACAGAGTAGCATTTGGATTTAAATTTTTTGCATTTATTTCAAAGATTTACAAGTAGCACAAGTGAATAAACTGAGACAAACGACAAAATACATAAATAATAGATACATGAATAAAAAATATTTAAACAGTAAAACGGAGTTGGTAGAAACATAAGAAACATAAGCTTATTTAAACCTACCGCAGTCTCCCAAATCACACATTCACATTATTTACAAGTAGAAAATTAAACAAATAGCCTACAAGAATCATTTACTAGAATACCAAGATGTCCAAGGCCTTCTTCCTCCCTGCAAGTGTGTTTGTTCCACTTTTTAAACTGGATCATGTTTGGACACAACTTCAGTCACAAACAGAAACAAAAACTTTTCAGTGTTGTGCGTGACTGTCAGTGTTTTAAGTTCCTCCTTCAGATTATAACCCGTTATATCGATGTAAAAAAAAACAATATTTGGATATTTCTAGGAAGTAAAGTAGAAATTCCACCATTGGAGGCGAAAGGTTTATTGCCCCTAGTGGCCAACATGAAAATGAAAAATCTCTCAAAATGGAATCGCTTCATCCTCTCTGATATCTACGCACATGAAAAGCATGAAAACCTTTCAATTAAAAATTGTTCAAGTTATCGCGTTAACATTAAGTATCTGTGACGCACAAATATCCCGACTCTCCGTTGGAGGACATAACTATTCTTATGTCTCTGGTTGTATTGGTTGTATTGTACTCTTATATGTATTTCCCCAAACTTCTGCACAATAACGTCAAATTAATGAGAAATAGACAATATACAGTGATTTCAGGTCTCGACTGTATTTACTTTGTTTAGTTTAAATGTTCTTTTTGACAGTTTACTTTGTAACAGTTTTATATGTGACGTCCAATTGATTGTATCATCAATTGGAAATCACATGCTATATATCTATAGCATTAAATCCTTTAATCAGATGAAGCGACAGAAACCATCACATTGGTGCTCATTTTAAAGAATGAGTTTGTATAAACAGAGTTATTAGCAACCAATATGGATCATATAATAAATAAGTTACCTTCACCAAGCAGGTTATGTTTCTGCTTTTTGTTACAACTTTACACTAAAACTCCTGAACGGATCTTTGTCTAACTGGACTTCTATTAAATCCGGATCCCCATCCAGAACCGTTCTGAAGGATTCTTCCTCATTGTGAGACTTTGTACATTATGCAAATAACTCCACAAGAAATGGTGAGAAAATCCAGAAGTTCCAACAGGTTTTACGAGATATGGAAGACAGACGTGGATCCAGCACTGCAGCTTATCAGTGAAACCTGGAATCTAATGGTTTTAACTGGTTTGTAATGGGACCGCAGTGAATCGGAAAGTATCTGTAAAAGTATCATAACATGATTTTGATGTGAAATAAAAAAGCAAACACACCAATGAATGACAATAATATCAGATATTTCTACATGTGGAATAAAGAGAATAGAGAAGAGTCTAGTGCGTGATAAGACGACCCCCCCGCAGAGCCCCTCTAATGGGGTTAAGTGGACGGGGGCCGTGGTTTTACGTTGTTTTTGTGTTTGTCTGAAAGGTCTCACCTGCAGGACCTGAAAGACGTCACCCACAACATCCACTATGAGACCTACCGTGTACGGCGGCTCAACGAGAGCAACATGAACTTCAGTGAACTGGTTCTGTCCACCTGGCCGCTGGAGAACGGATCCGACAAAGCGGAGAGCCACCTCTGATCGCTCCGTCTTACCCTCCTGCATCTCCCAGCAGAGCTCTCTTACCCAGTCAGAAGGAGATTCCCGGGTTCCCACATGATGGAATCATATTTTTCCCTTTTTTAAACAACAGGACCAAGTAGTGGATTACTTTGTCAAAGAAAGAAATCTATTGAAAACTGATGTTTTTGAATGTGAGGTGAATGTTTTCAGGAAAGATGTTAATGCGTCCGAGTCAAGGAAGCAGAAAAAATGTGAGAATGAACGCATCTTCATCCAGCTTTAATGTCATCTTTCTTTTTGCTGATTGTTGTGATTTGCAGAAGGAATTCAGTAGAAAGTCTCCGTGTTTCAGTGCCGAGTGCTTTCCTGTTTCCTCTGCTGTGTATTGTGAGCTGACGCGTCCTGGTTGTCTTTTTCTTTATCATTTCAATCTAACTGACTGTAGGGAGTCTAAACATAACCATTTAATTGTAGGATTTTGGAGAACATTCTGTTTGTTGCGTTTCTTGTGTTTATTTGCATCTTTTTCAGTCGGCATGTGTTCATGCTGGTTAGAACTAAAAAACTGACCCTGTTGATGTATTCAAAGTGTTTAATATTCTTTTTTCAAACCATTAAATCCACATTAAAGTGCCAAAACAACAGAAAATCCTGTATATTCTGATTTTTTCTCTATTTTGGGGTAATTAACATTGATTAAAAGTCTCATGAGTTCAACACATGTTGTGGTATTTGCCTTAGACTTTGTTAAGTGTACCACCTAGTGGATAAAAAGGACTTTTTTTTACATGTTCGATACGCAACCTAGCAAAAAAAAAAAAAAGCAAAGAGTTGCCACTAAATAAAATAAGGAACAGACTAATATATCGGTGTGATACAGAAGCCAGACCATCACTTGGGCTTTAGGTCTGGACTCTGCGTCCAGTCCTTGTGTGAAAATTGTCTCCTGTTCCCTGAACCGGGCTTTTGTAATTTTATACTATGAATCCTGGAGGAAGATGGAATAACCCGCTCATCTCTGACCTTTTGACCCATAATGTAGCTGAACTGAGATCTGATGAGAACCCTGATCATACACTGCCCCCCACAGGTTGTGTATTAGCACCAGGCATGTCTGCATCACTTCATCTGCCTGTCTTACCCTGATGCTTCTGACCGCACAATATGTGGAAATGTACTTTCATTATTAAACATAGTGCTGAGTTGTGCTGGAGGTTTTTTCCGACGTATAAGCGATCCCCCATCACCACCATTACGGATGCTGTCTGGAGGGCAATGGTTCATCGCTCTCCTTCCGGTATTTAATGAAGTGTTCAGAACACAGTTTTAGTCATTTCTCCTTACATGTTTGTTCTGGTTCATGATCTGACCCCTTTTAAACACACTAACATCTTTTCCATGATCACATCTCTTAAGAGGAAAAAGTTTGGGTTTAATAACTTGTTTCCAGTTAAACTGTAATCATCCGAGCAGTAATAATCCAACTGGAGGCTCCGAGGTGGGGACTTATTTTTGTTGCTGAAATCATGTTACCTGGATTCAAAAGGTTATGATCTGGTCCCGGTTTCAATGTAAAGAGCTCTTCAATGCCACAGGAAGGAAAGTTTTCTAGATGCATCTAAACTGGGCAACGGGTGTCAGAAGATCTACAAAACTGATTGCAAAAAAGAGGTGAAAGGGTTCCAGTGTTTAAAAACCTTCTTTCAGATGTGTAGTCAAACCAGCAAATCATAAAAAATGTCTTTTTCTTAAAGCTTATCTACAACCAGGGATTCAGGATTCTTCTCATTCTTTCCAGATGTCCGTCTCTGAGCACCAATCAGGTGGATGTAACACTAACACTTTGTTTAAATCTAAAGTTAATTAACTGGCCAGAAAAAATACTCGTATGTGGTTTTTAAATACGACACAATGTAATTATCCTTCACTGAATTATGTAATGACGCATGTTGTTTTTAAAGAAAACTGTTTTTCTTCATCATTCTGTTAAGAAACTGAGGCTACAATTCACACAGACTCACCAGAACTGGACAATAAAAGATGGAAACATGTTGCTGATCTGATGATTCCAGCTCCACATGCAGATGGTGGGATGAGAATCTGCTGGAAACCTCTTGATAACATGGATCCATCCTGCTTCAGGCGGCTGCTGGTGTCGTCATGCGGATATTTTCCCCTTCGTAGCGACATGTTTTACCTCCATAGTCTGCCTGAGTAATATCTGCTGATGCTACATTTACTTCCAGCAGGATGATGCACCACGTCTCAAAGTTCAAATCATCTCCAGCTGCTTTCTGGTGAGTTGCATGTCACCAGATCTCCATCCAGCTTTGGATTTCTGATTCAATCTGTGGAATTCAGCTCTTTCCCTTCAAAGCAGGAGCTTCTTCTCACCAGCAGAACATTTACTTTAACATTTTCATTTGTGGAGTCCCCCCCCTCCATGAACTGGCTAAACACGCAACAGTGAAAGTGAAAGACAGATTTTGTCCATTTCAACATTGTCAATAAACTGTCAGTATTTATTTAACTGCTTACTTAAAGTTGTGCTGTACAAGGGTCGTAACAAAATGGTGACAGATGTAGACCAAAGATCACAAATAGAAATGATTCGTCTTAGAAAATGACCTCAGATGACCTTGTTAGTTTTTGTAGCTAAGAAAGGACTGCGTGAGACTTCATGATATGTTAACATACATGTGAACCTTCTGGAAGCTCATCCAAAGGAAAAATACTGAAAGCTGTTTGTGTCACTAAAAATCCAGGTGTGTGAGTGCAGGACGTCTGCTGCAGAAACGGGGTTTTGGGGGGATGATGAAGAACGGATGCAGGAAGTTTGGCATCTGGATTTGGCACTAATCAGATTCTGTCATTAAACTGAGAATAGTTTGTCATTTTGATGTCAGTTCTCAGACGACGCATCAGTAGTCTGGGATGAGCTGAATGAAATGAGTGAAGTCTTCCAGAACAGTTCCCACATTTTAATTCCACCTTTTAGTATCTGTGGATTTGCTTCCAACTACCAGACAGTGTAAACATCGCGTAGCCATGACACGGGTTGATCTTGGATGCCACATGCTTTATGTAGATCACACTCTGTATGTTGCTGCCACAATCAGCACAATGACGGTAAATATAACATCAGTGAGAATTGCCTTGTTCTCCAGGAGCAACACAAAGTAGACACAGACTCGCACAGAGGAAAGTACATGTTTGTGTGTTATGAAGGGTTTAAAAAGCTGAAGTCATGATGATGATGTTGAGCAAGTGTAGATTATTCGGTTTGACATGTCACAGAAATGATAATAAAAACAGCAAATTTGTGTTTTTAAGCTCATACAAGCCCAGACTTTAAGCAAATTCTGAAACCAAAAGTCACTTACAAATGTTTGTTCAATAAATAAGAAAACAAATAAATAAATATATGAATAAATAAATATACTTTTATACACTGAAGAGAAGCTGAAAAACGGCTAAAATGAGCCATCCTGGAGCAGAAGGAAAGAAAAGAAAAAGCAGACCAAGTAAGGACATGCATGTCTGCTTTGTCCAAACAGCGCTCGAGGCAACCGAGCTGACCCGAAACCCGAACCGGACACGTTTCTGTGCTGCTGTGCATGCATTTGGCACAACCTAATACTGGCCGACACCGATCCAGAAAGCAGGACACGGGCTCCTTCACACCATTTCTGGTGCTTTACTGTTTTTGCTTTTTACATTTGTCATCACGAGCGCGTGTTGAATGTACAAAGTCACCCCGCAAAACGCCGTAAAAAAGCCAAATCTAAATTCCAGATTTCATTAAGTCATCATTATTCCCAAACAGTGAAACAATGCGTTTCATCGTTTTTAAGTTGCTCCCATCATGCTCTAAATGAGTTACTGATCAAATTCTGAGATTCTGCTCTACGGGGAATAAAATATGTGTTGATGAGGTTTGGAAATCATTGATCCCTGATTTTTATGTAGACTGTCCTGGTATTCTTGGGGTGGGGGGGTCTGTGTATAATTTAAAATAATCATTAAAATGCAGCTTAATAACTAACACACACCTTTAGATTTTCTTCTCCAGTTTGGTCTGCTTGTTTTAGACAGCAAACCGCATTAATCCCAGTAATGGGAGCAGTAATGGTTAGCCTACAAAACCAATAAAACAAACCAGTGTTTTAAGTGTCAAAGCCTTAACATGAGCTCGAAAATTAGCATAAAAAGTAAGTTTCCAAGTTGCTCTGGTTGTGGGTTAAGCTGAATTTATACTAGCTCAGTCTCCTCATCACCATGGTTACTGCGGGGACGGGCACCTCGCTACGCATTGTGTGATTGGTCAGTTAGTTTATATTAATACTGAATTTATTCAACTTTCTATTCATCGTATGAAGTCATGTGACTTTGAAAATGCATCACACAAAGCGCTTCGCAGCATCTGGGCCGCGTTCAGCGCTACGTGTTTCTGTCCTCATTAAAAGCAAACATGAACCCTTCTGCAAAATAACACATCTGTCCGTCCTACAGATCTGTCTCTGCAGGCTCTTTCTCATTTCAGAGTGTCGCATCATCTCAACAACCTTTTCTCCTGCATGCTCTTCCACATCTGCTTCCACATCTGTAAATTAAATGAGTACAAATGAACCCAGTGGAACCCAAAAACGGAAACAATCAAGCATGTAAGTCCCAAAAAAACAATGTAAACAGTTGTTTTTCAATGTAGCTCTTCTGCGTTTTGTCTTTTATGTTTTATAAATGTCATATACGACACAGACATGGGAAAAGGTGGCGGCGTTCCCCAGAAAGACGGGAAGCTGTGAGTTCATGACACACACTTCACATGGAGAAAAATAGAGAGAGCTGTTCCATCCCTGTCATTCGCTTCCTAAACTGCAGCGTTACCAGTATGTGCTGTGTTATTTCATTCCTGTTGTGCGGCATCGTCCTCTTAGCCAGAGAAAACTGAGCCTTTCATACCTTCTGAGCAAAAAAAAGGGAAAAAAGGCAGTTATATTACACAGAGTGATGGAAGTCAGTCAGATTTTCTTCACTTACCACTTACAATAGTGACTGTTTACAGTGTGTGAGCGCAGATGTGACTTCCCAACAGCTAACACACAAAAAGTCCTCATTTCTTCTGTTTCCGCTGTGTTCTGTCTCTTCCTTCAGTTAAAAAATACATGAAAGTCTTTAGAGAAGCTCTCTTCTGTAAACCAAAAGCCTTTTCAGTGATTGTGGAAAAAGTAACTTGCTGTCAGACAAGACGTCACACCAAGCTCTTTCCCTCCAGCGTCTTCTTAAAGGAAGTCCAAGCGCCGTTCCTTCGTCATCCTCTGGGTCTGGCAACGCGCCATCTTCTGGCTTCCTGCCTCTGTCCACCTGCGGCTCAGTCTGTTCACCGGGGTGTGAAGGAAGACAGGTAGGGTGGGGGGGTATGGGGGTGGGGGAGGAGGAACAGTCCAGTATCCTGGTAGGATTTAAGAAAAAAGCATGGAAGGACCAGGAGGAGGAGGTGGAATATTATGGTCTGTCGTACGAGGGCTGGGCGGTCTTATTCGATAACCATGCACTGGGGCAGATGCTGGGAGTAATATTTAAAGAGCTCAGCAGTCGCTCCGGGACAGTTGGTCAGCTCCAGCTCTTCCAGCTCGTGCAGCTGGATGAGGCCTGAGAGGCCAGTGGTGGTCAGCAGGGGGCATCCTGGGGGGGGGGGGAATAATGCAAAATGAATGGATTAGATATAACAGCAGCATTAATGGCAGCCAGAAGATTAAAGCAGACATGATTCCTAACAGAAATAACAGATATTAACAGGAAATAAGTCTTTTCTCAGCTGCAGGTCTTTGCTTTCAGGAGAAAAACAAACTGTTTCCATTTTTATTAGCAAGTTACTGAATGAATTATTTAAACATTGTATGGTCAAAACCGAGTGGTAGAGATGGCTCCAGTAGCTTTATTCCTACTGATTTAGAATAAAATACACTATAGATACTGAAACAAACACTTCTCTGTCAGATAAACTTGTCAAGACACCTATTTTCAACATAAACTTTGAAGTGAAGCCGTTTTAAGTCTCTTTTCAATCTGCTGCTTTGAGCTGCTCACCGTAAAGACAAACAGGCTGCTGGAGCAGATAGTGTGAAGGCACCAGAACCGGAGGTGTCTGACCCCAGCCAGATGCAGAACCAGCAGCATGAAAGGCTCATTTGTTCCAGCTCCCATCGGGGTGTAAATGCTTTGTGATGAGGGCAGCTCATTGTCTTGTATTTAGGAACATTGTTTGGTTTTTGTCTATACGTCGTTTTTATTTCTGCAACACTTTTTAGGATAAAACCACAAAGAGTTTCACACAACAGAAGTAAAAAAGGACAATAAAATGTTTATGTCTATAAAAAATGGACTTAAAGTCATCCCTAACTGCAGCAAACAGAGCAATGAAGCCAGATGTGCATGATGTTTAAGCACTCGTTGATCTTCATCCTTCATGGCTCCACGCTGCTCATTTTTTCTACAATGGCATCTTTTGTTGTTCTGGTGCTTTGGATGAGCAGCGAAACACTGGATGAGCTCAGTGGATGACATCTGTTGTGCCTTAAAGTGGATGTGTTATTTAATCTCATTGGCTAGCTGATCAGCCAATCACACGTCAGATGGTCAGAGCAGAATGGACAGACTGGTTTAAGAAGCTTTTCCAAGGTTATTATTTCTTTCCTTTATCTTCTGAAAGGATTTGCATGCATGCTCTTTTCAATGTTTCCTGTTTTTTTTTCCTCTTTTAAATGGACAGTTATCAGATTAAAAAAGGAAATAAGGAATCCTACCTGCCAACGACAGGAGACGAAGACTTCTCATTCCAAACAGATGCTGTAGGCCAAAGTCCTGCACCTGCACATACGAACAGACAGGTTGTCCAGTTACAGCTGAATCAGAACCAACTGAGTGTTACTGGTTTGTAAAAGAGCGGCACGTATATCTGCTGTACATACATGTGGATCATGTATGTACAGTGATGGTTGGTGCTATTGTCAGGGAAATATTGAATGAAACTAGTTGTAAACTGTCCCAATGTGACTTTGTGTGTTTAACACTAAACCACAACAACTGTGCTGAAAGAAATGTATTCCCACAACCTTCACTGCATGCAAGGTGATCATCCTTTGTGATGATTATCAGTTTTATATGAAGGATTAAATTTCATTTAGGTTCAGAGAAATAACAGTTATGTGAGCAGAATTTAACTTTGCGTCAGACTTCTATCCTTAAACAGGTTTTCACTTTGTTCCCCTCTGCCCTTGCCTCCCCACAAAAACCCCTTTTGGCCGGCCCTGGAGGAAACAGCCAGGTGTGCAGGTCTTTAGGAAGCTGTCAGTGTTCCTGATATTTAGGAAAGCTGTGATTTGCTTTAATATGTGAGAACGTTTTCAGCAGTGCATCATCTTGATGTTTTTTTTAACATTTGCTTTAGTATGAGATGATAATTATAAGATATTAAGGTATTTATTTCGCTTATAGGGGTTTCATTTAGAAAACAAAAATAGTTCTTTGCAGCTTGCAAAATTTGTCTTCGTGTTTATTGTTACCTGACAACACCAGCGCAGATAAAGGTTTCTTAGTGATGACATGGTAGACAAGTAGCCCAGGCCCGTGTCTGTAATCCGCACACATCTGCAAGTAAGCAGAACATACGATGGTAGAAACAGAACATGTACAAACTCTCACTTAAAAAATAACATTGTATGTTTGCTAATTAGCATACATGCAATAAATGCCAGTTTCAGCACAAAGTGTGTTAAACTTTAATGCAACAAGGTGTTGAACCAGTGACTCTTCAGCATCTCATGGGGTTAAAACATGTGTGGCAGAGCTTTAAAACACAAACACGTACATGTTTTAGCCTTAAAGCAACACTGTGGCGTCCATGTTGCGAGAAACGATTCACTGCCAAAGATTACAGTAAAAAACATTTCCCATCAAACTTTATTTATTTCTCTTTTTAAAAGGAATATAAAGCTTTTTCTATTCTATATCACTGGAGTTTATCCCAGCAGCGAACAGGTTTCAGTTCTACTGAAGCAAAGCGAGCAAAGTGTGAAAACATCTTTTACATGGAGAATATTTTCTTTTCCACTTTCATAATAAAGAAATTCAAATTTAACCCTTAAGAGCCCAACGTGACATACAGTTTCTCAGACATTTGGTATTACTTTATTCTAAAAATGTTCAAAATGTGATTCTTCTCTTCTGCCTCTCAGCAGACACAAAAACTCCACTATAAGAGTTTGTTTAAGAGTTTAAGAGCAAGACAAACAAAAGTAAATATCCCTAAATAACTGGTCATTTTTCTTAGATCTCCATTTTGTTAAAAATCAACTAAAGAAGGAAGTTGTGTTTTCATTGATTGGGTATTTAAGGTATAACTAAACTACAGCAGCAGCCCATAAGCTGGCTGGTGAGAATCCACTAGAATTCAGCTAGAATATATATATGCAGGAGTGCCGGAGCAAACTAGGACAAATGTTTTATGTAAAGACAAACATATGTGTCAAGACAACCACAAAGGAAACTGTGACATCCTTTTATGTATGAAACAGGACCAAAACTGACCGCGGAACGTGCATACTAAAGACCTAATCCTGCTCAGACACGTCGGCTTTGCCCAGTGTAGTCGCAAGCTGACTTTACATGAATGTAACACGCCCATTTCTTCCAGACACTCCACAAGTATTATTCCTTTCTATAAACTAGCTTAACTTTCGCTGTCCAAATGACTTTTGGTAAGAATGAGAGCACAGGATAAGAGTCACCACCGACCTGTCCAGCACCAGTTCTTCCAATTTATGTAGATCACAGGCGATGTACTCCAGAGCCATATCGGTGATTCGGGGGCACCAGGACAAGTCCAGGCTGCGGAGCTTCCGCAGGTTCTCAGCAACCAACTCCACACCATCATCAGTGATCTTGGAGCAGCCGGAGAGGCTGAGGGCAGTGAGGTTAGGAAGGCTGTGAACCATGTTCACCACGCCGTGGTTGGTGATCTCCCAGCAGGAGTGAAGCCGTAGAGTGTGGGTGGTGTACCCCTGCAAATGGATTTCAGTCACTTGGTTATGTAAGCGAAGCTGTTTCATGAGGAGATCAAGCTGTTTTTATCATCACTCTAAAAGACTGCAACAAAAAAGCAAACATAACACATGTAGGCACAAAAATATCCAATGGAAAGGAACGCGACCTGTTTGGCTGTGAAGTAGGCCATGGCTGTGTCGGTGACGTGGTAGGCCTGGAGGCTCAGCTCTGACAGGTTGGGGAGGAGCTGTGAGATAGCAGCGATGGCGTCATCTGCCACGTTGATGCAGTCGCTGACGCTGAGGGAGGTTAGCCGAGCGTTCAGACTGGACCACAGGCCCGCCTCCGTAAAGTCGTTGCAGCCTGACAGTTCAAGGTGCATCAGACCCTGCATTTGCTCCAACATGACCTGCAGAAAAACACGCCAGCTGTGAGTGGCACATCTGGGAAGCAGCACTTTGAAATAAGACACATTTAAAACTCCGGAATGTTAAGACCTTTATCCCAAACAGTTAATCCCACTGACAGGTTACCCAGTCCGATTATTCCCATCAATAAACGTTTCTGGATCGCAAATCGAAATATTTCACCCTGTCACGTTCAGTTCACAGTCTCGGAGGCCAAACTCATGGCGAAAGCAACAAAGGAAGAATAATGCGCGGACGGGACTTTTCTTTACTTTAATCCATTTATTGTACTGACATCTTACCAAAAAAAACCCCTCAGAATGAGTAAAACTGCCTTCTTATATAGCCCAGCTTTATTGGACTATACCATCCACCCAGATTTACCCAACAGCTGGAAATAAAAAGAATATTTACATTAAGATTTTACAAAAACTATACATCTATTTAACTACTACAAACTACTACAAAAACAATCAAACTAACTAATGCAATCAATAATCAACCGAACCTATAGAAGATAATTCCCATTAA